>CM077503.1:13785548-14178332 GCA_039654745.1 Houttuynia cordata
TTAACAGCAGATAGCCCTATGAGTCTAGTTTATAACACCACTGACGGCATATTTTGTTGATTTTTATACATTTAATTATGATTTTTATACTGAGCACTGTTGGCACAGAAACAGTTCTGGCCGAGAGCACATTACTTACTTATAATAGGTAATCACGTACTAATACCCATTAATCATGATAATATAACATTAATACCCTTAATTACTCCCCTACTAGAGTAATTCTAGACTCTGGTATGTTCTGGAACTTAATGATTATAATGATTCTAATTGATACTAATACCTCAAACTAGATTCAAGGCATCAACCTTGATCTAATTAAGCTTTTAACATTATTAATACATCCCTTAATCATATTGGACTATTAAATCAGAACATAACAGAATAAAGAAGATAACTTTCATGACCATCCATGTTCAAGAGATATGACCTATAGATATTCCCATCAAAAGTAGGCATATGTGCATCAACATGAAGCATTAAACAAGGTATGACATTATGAGCACTCTTATTTATCAAACAACGAGAAATCTCTCATGAAACAAACATTAGGCACTCTTATCTCTGAGATAATATGAATAGGATCATAAATTAATCACAATATGAAAGGACCAAAGAAGTGTAAACCGAATTAGTTAGGAAAAACCATCCTACCACTTAGATGTATGCGAAATACACCTCCACGCGTAGTTCGTTCTTTCTTCTTCGCAACCACGCCTCCACACCTTCGATCACACGAGAAAAGAGGTTGAGGGAAGATGTAGAAGGTTGTTGGAATTAGTGGCAAGGAAAGGGAGAAGAGCTAGGGTTAGCACAAGGTGTCCAAAGCTTGGAGTGAAGCATATGGGCGACCTCCTCCTTGGCTTTTATAGCCAAAACCTCCTCCAACTAGGATATCTCCTAATTAGATCCTTCCTAATCCCAAATCCTAATTAACCAATTAAAAGGTCTCCCTCATTAGTAAGGGACGTTCAGCCATGTTAATCCATTGGGTTTTCCTCATTTAATTAGGATTTCAAATCTCTAATATGATTCGTTCACTATCTTAATCATAATTACAACACACTGTCATACACGTAACAGCCCACTTCCGACTCTTCCTACAGTAAGTACAGTTAGCCTTAGACTCTGAAATTTTTATTTGAGTTATCCATATGAGTCTAGTTTCTAACCACACTGATTTTATATTTTTCCGGTTTTTCCTGAATTAGTTATAATTTATTTACTATAGACTGTCGACACAGAAATAGTACTGGCCGAGCTTACAATCTTAATCATACTTTACATATCTCGTTCCAAACTAGGAAACTACCACATCTAAGCCAACCAACTAGACGTCCCCTTCCTATTGGTTGATTAGAAAGTGAAATATTTATCTCTTTTTAATTAAGATTTATCTTTCCTAATTATCTCAACCGAACTGACACTTCTCGATCCTCCGCGATACTTACCATATTTACCGCTATTAGGTCAAATCGTAGATTTTGCTCCAAGATTCACTCCAATCCTCTAAAGATCTCCTTGTGGCTAGTTACCCACGTTCACATGACTCCCTGGGCCTGGGCCACATGGCCCTGCGCCTAGGTCTATGCGTCTAAAGCTAGAGTCCTGCGCACACATGACTCTGGTGTCCCGCGGTTGTACTACTCGTTACACTATCTCGTGTAGACCACGGACCACGTATAAAACCAAAATTAACTGATTAATTATGAAATTCAAATGGGTCTCATCCACTTGAACACATGCCCTGGCGCCTGGCCCCACTCCTGGCGTCAGGTGTTCTCAGACCCTGGCGCCAGGCTGGCCTCAGCGCCAGGTTGTGCCCAGCGCCAGGACCAACCCTTGTGTCCTGGTTTTCTACTACTAATAGTCATGCGATTAACGAATCATACCACATCATAAACATCAAATAACACATCAAAGCACATCGCATAACCAGAAATCAAATCAGGCAACGAACTTTCCTATTTTAGAACAGTTACCTAAAATAGAAACCTTTAGTTAACGTACAAATTTTCCGGGTGTTACAATTTGATTTACTGCCCTTTCATGAAAAATGCTTATCTTATATTAAGGGGCCGTTTGGATGGTGAAAAATCCTAAAAATCGGATTATCCACTAACTAGCTAAAACACCTCACCTGGTTGGTGGATTTTTGGAAGTAGACGCTTTTTATTTTTTACGCCCCAAACAGCCCCTACGTTTCACACAATTTCACCCATTCCTTAGGCCCTGTTTGGTTGCCCAAAAAGAAGCTGGATTCTTAAGAATCCAGCTTCTTTTGGGAAATCTCAACAGCCCCTACGTTTCACACAATTTCACCCATTCCTTAGGCCCTGTTTGGTTGCCCAAAAAGAAGCTGGATTCTTAAGAATCTAGCTTCTTTTGGGAAATCTCCTCCTGAGGAGATTTCCCAAAAGAAGTCATAAGAACTTCTTTCAATGGCATTTAGCGTAAATTCAGAAAATGACAGGGGCATTTTTTTTTAAAAAAAAGCTAATGATGAGGTTTTTTGTTATCAAATGCCTTTGTCTTGTTTTGAAAATTACAATTTTTGCCACTATGACCTAAATTCATCCAATGAAGTTGATTTTGGCCAACCAAACACCACTTTTCTTAAACCTAGATTCATTTAAAGAATTTGGATTTCCTACTCCTAGAAGTGCTAACCAAACAGAGCCTTAGTGTTACAATTTCACCCATTCCTTAGTGTTGCGAGCCTAAAAAGACAATGTCACATCACCCACTTTCTCTTGGAAATTCCTTCCCATGGAAGGAATTAAAGGTGACCTAACGTAGGGTTACTCCCACTTCATGTTGGTATAAGGTAAGAATCAAATATTTTGGCAATTCCTCGGGGGTATGGAATCACTATAATTTGGAACCAAAATTCTGGATCTTAATAGCTCGTGTTTTTTGCCTTGAGTGAGCAAATGCAGACATGTATGCTGGACCTATATTTTTCTGTATCCAGTCGGCTTTGAGGGTTGTTGCAGATTAATACTACTATGAGAAATGTTGGTAATTGATGATGGAGAAACAAGTGTGAAGTGTGCTGCGATGCAATCTGTTTTGGAACAAGAGGTGCAACAGCCATGCAAGGGATGATGACCCAAGTAATGGGCCGTTTGGGGCGTGAAAAAATCAAAACATCCACAAAGGATATTTCACTTTCACTATTTATTTCAGGTTTTTTTCACTTTCAGGTGAAATACATCCTGAGTTGTTTCAGCTGAAAGTGAAAAAATCTTGAAATAAATAGTGATCTAAAACATCCACACATGATATTTTACTTTTTATCACGCCCCAAACGGCCCCTAACTAGTAGGGCATTTACATATTGGAGAAATGATACAAAACCTCAGCTCACGCAGCTGCACTAAAGCATAGCAAGCACACATCAAGAGAGCAGGATTCATTCAAACCAGCTAGCCCCACAGATCGAAGTCCAATGGCCCGCAATGGTGCAGGTCGACATAGGTGGATTGGGGGGGGCCATAAACGGGACTATTACAAATTAGTAGTTAACATTATAAATATATACCTGCTTAAACTTTCAACATTTCTCAATACTTCTTCTTTTTCTTTCAATTTCTATTATTATTAACCCTCTCAACCCAATAAAAAAACCATACAAAAACCTCTCTAAACAACCCTCTTAGTAGGTGTGTTCACGGACACAGACAACCATCCATCCACAATCAAGAAAGGTGTTGTCCGGTCCGTCTGTGTTCGTAGTTGTCTGTTAGAAAATTTATGGACACTTATGGACAATAAGCTAATCTACAAAATAAAAGCACTAAGGTCCGTAAACACCCCTAGTCTTCATGTCTTCTAAGTTAGAACTACGGACATGGATGTCTGAGGTCCGTAGCACCCCACTAGAACGAACAAAAGCTCCTTTTAGTATCCGGTCCGTGGTCCATACGGACCGTCCGTTAAATAGCGGATGGACACAGATGGACCAATGGATACGGACATTTGTGAATACCCCTACAGGTGTTAAGTTTGATGTGAGGGATGAGTTTTCCACGTGCTTTAAAAAATGCCCACCATAGGGGTCACTGTTGTTTACCACACCTTCCTTGTGAGGAAGGCCAAGTCCTTCAAGCAATGACAAGTCCTACAAGCGATGAAACCATCAGCTTTCGAAAAGCTTGTTTTTATCTGAAGATGGTGGCTTCAGTTAGGAAAGTGTACAAGCGATGATGGCCTTCACTTTCGAGATGGAGTATTTTGTTGGATTTACAAACTTGTTAGGGTCACGAAATCCCCAATACCGATCCGGCTAATGCACAAGTCACATTGAACTCCTTGCAAAAAACATATAAGAAAACACCCTTTATTTTTGAAAAAGAAAGAAGACAACATGTGCATTGGAGCCCACTGGAATGACCCCATTTAAAGAAAAACTCAAAGTAAGATCTTTTAGGTCACAATGATCATATTGTGAAATTAGTGCAGAGAACTCGAATCTTATGTTTCCACCAAAGAGAATAATAGTGAATTATCAAAAAAACGAAGAGATAATAGTGAGAGCACTTAGGAGGAAGGTGCACGAATTCAACACCAGAAATTTGAGGACGTGGTAGAAAAATCAGAGACGAATTCAAAGCCACAAAGAATGTGTTGATCAGACTTTTGTATTTTGGCTGAAATAGGGTCTCAGAAGTCTCAGAAGTTTTACCATCGAATTTCTACATGATCAACATCGAAATCGTAGAAACCCAGTGACTTTTTTTAGGTTAAATTTGAAATTTGAGGGTCTAGTAGAACTCTTATAGCTCAAATGATGGTTGTAGAAATTCTGCCATAGAAATTTGAGAAAATCTCTGCAATGTCTCTGTCGAACTACATGAGTCCGACAGACGCTTTTTGTTGCTTTGAACTCGTGTTAAGATCTCTATTTTGTTCTTGAACTTCATATTTTAACTCATGGATTTCTGCAGTTTATCTACCACATAGAAGATTGCTAACAGCCATAATTTGAGCTGTAGGAATCCAATCTACACATTCTTTGTGGAGATGAATTCGTTTCTAAGATCTCTATCACATCGCCACATACTATGTCTAATATAACATGCCCTATTTATTTTTTCAAAATGAACTGAATTACTATGTGGTTTAGTTCATTTTGAAAAACCATATAGGGTACTATGTATGGAGCAGGTGGAGTAAAAGATTTTATAACTATATAAATATGGAGGGTTTCTACTATTCCTACTTTGACGACGTAGAATTTCAGTCCCAAAACTTCTAATTTAATTTAGATTTTAAGATGAGGAATTTTCCATTCCTCTGCTTTCAGATTTTAATTTATGGGTTTCTACGCTTTCTTCGACAATTGAACTTCATGGCAAAAGTTCTATAATAATAATGACTTAAGCCAAGGAAAAGGAGAGCCACGGGCATCCCGTAATCTGTCCAGCTTTTTCCATATTACTTGGCACTAACTTTTATTTTTCCATATTATCTAGTTTTTCCCGTGAAATCCCATATGGCCTAGAATCAATACTTGAAGTACCGAAAATACCCTTCTTTTATGTTTTTTGTGTCATTACTATGCGAAGTAGCGTGTTGTAGAGGACAAAAAACACAAGGGGACACCGGCGATTCCACCGACGATTTCGAGCTGTGATTACATCGGCTATTTCGAGTGGCCCTCTGCGGTGAGCGACGATCCTATTCACGTCCTCTCGTGGCTACCTGCGCCTACCAACAACCAAAAGGAGTGATAGAGAGGAGTGGTTCTGGCGCAAAGGCGGCTATTTCTAGCGGCAACCTGCGGTGATTTCGAGCGACAATCTTAATCACTTTCCCCCATGGCTCCCTGCGCCTCCTTGCAACTGGCGGAGTGATTGATTGATGCATTTGGGGCATTTTTTGGCTACGGTTTGCGGCGAGGAACACTGGGAAAGACTTTTCCGTTGCACAACTCATAACCAGAAGTACTGAAATACACCCCGATAAGTTACAATACATACTGATCCTTGTTTCAGAAGCTCCAACTTTTGGATTTGTTATTTTGACGACGAAATATAAAGTTGTGTCTTCGAAGACACAACTTTATATTTAGTCGTCTATTCGATGACACGACTTTTATATTTTCGTATTTTTTGACACAACTTTACTATTTACCACTGTACCTATCTCCTTGCAGATGGATACAGAAAGAGATGAGTCGATGGAGCAAATACTAAGGGAAGAGGAGGAGGACCAGGAATTTCTATTTGCACCTCGAGAGCGAAAACAGAGGGGCAGGAAGAGGAAGGCTTCGATAGACTCACCTGTCAAGAGAACTTACTCTGCGTGACTGGTTCTTCGGACGTGGTGTCAACCTAGAGCATTGAAAAAATGTGCGACCCTCCTATGACGTCACCAAAGATGCGGTGAACTGATAAGAGAGGTTGGTTTTTCTATCATTTTTGAAGGTGAGGAGGTCGTCGTTTCTCGGAACCTCCTGGACCATTTGGTGATGTATTGGGATGAGACGGGCAAGGTGTTCAAAGTAAAGGGGAGGTTGCTTCATTTCACAGAGCAAGAAGTTGCTCTTATAACTGGATTGCCCGTAAAGGGCAAAAATGTTGAGATTGTTACCGCCTTGTCATGCCAACCGCAAGGGAAATTCTTCAGGAAGTACTTCTCCATGAGGAGAGACTTGATATTTCACACATTGAGGAAATTATTGAGAAGCTTAACATTGGCAAAATGAAGATGGCAGAGAATGACATGGCGAGAATGATCATCTGCCTCGTCTTCTCCACGGTGCTGTTTCTACACAGCACTAGAGCGCTGCTGCCCTGTTTGTACCAATACATAGAAGACGTCCTAAGAATGAGCTCCTATAATTGGGCGGGGGCAATCCATAAGATGTGGCTTTCTGGTATTAGCCACACCAGCAGATAAGTGGGTGTTAGATTTGAAAGAGGGTCACGGGGCGGTGGATACCTATATGACGCCTCATATGTCACTCAAGTATTTAGCATTTTTTTGTTTTTAGTGTCTTCGAAAGACACGACACGACGACGCTAAGTGTCATGTCTTCGAATACACGACTTAATATATAGTCTTGTTTAGTAGACACGACCAAATATATAGTCTTGTACTATTATAGTCGTCTATAATAGTACACGAGTTGCCTGTATCCACGCCTTTACTAATATTTTCAACTGCTTACTATGTAAATTTGGTTTTTTTAGCACACGACAATCTTCCAATGCTGTCGTGGGCCCTACCAGTCCACAGGTGAAAAGGTGGTCAGGAAGTGGGGCCCTAATTACGGAGGTGAAGAAGGGTGCACAGAAGAAGCACTATATGACAGACTACTAGAAGAGGGTGTTTGATAATCTCGACGTATGAGAAGAAGTCATCGACGTAATGATCCCACTTGCAGAAGAGGCATTCCTACTTTCGTCTCCCTCTGTGGCCCTCCTCCACGATGACAGAAGACGGAGAGGCAGGAAATGAGGAGGACTCCCATTCAATGTTCCCCCTCTTCCTCGAGGACAACCGCTCAGTCAACTGCAATGGGGCTATTGGAGGTTTCGCTTCAGGGCATTAAGTCATTAATTGAGATCGCTATGTCTTTGTATGACAAGATGGGAAGGAGCGTCGGACCTCTGCAAGAGGTTCTTCACTCTATCAACGCATCAGTCGCCACAACATCAATGATGTTAGAGGGTGAGAACATTGAGGAGCCCAAGGAGGATAAGATTGAGAAGCCAAAGAAGGAGAAGATGAAGAAGTCATCAGGGCATTAGAAGGAGGAGCCGAAGCAGAAAACCGATGACAAAGAGCAAATGAAGGAAAACTTCAGTGCATATACGGAGAAAGGTGCTTGCGCACAATCGACGACTCCTTCAAATGGGGTAAAGGTAAGTAAGACATGACTATTTAAAATTTTGTGTCATGTTCTACATGATTATTTAAAATGTCATGCTGCTACTGACACGACTGTGTAAACTTTCGATTTAGCTCCCATCAAGCGCTCGCATGATGAAGAGAAGCTACAACGGGCTACAAAGAGATCCTCTGCGAAGATGTTTCTGAAGAAGCTCCAACCAGACTTCAACGAAGATATGGAGCATGCAGAAGTGAAAAACCGTCAGAAGTACAGATAGGACCTATTCCCCCCAGGTGTGGTGGTAAGGAAGAGAAGGAGGGCTGTCTCGAAGAGGGAATTGTAGAGGATACGGGAAGATGAGCATATAAGGTGAATGGCGGAGGAGCAGGCATGGAGGAATTTGGCAGAAGAGCGGAAAGCCGACTTCGAGGAGACCATATCTGATCGACACACAACCTCCATCATCAATGAAGTGATCTCTTCCTTGCAGCAGTGGGATATTGGGGTGGCCAAGGAGGAGGAGGCGGAGAAGGAGGAGGCGAAGAATGTTGAGGAGGAGGGGAAGCAGAAGGAGAAGGAGGCCACATGCTTAACCACATCCCAGCCTGTTGATGTTGATGCCCTCCAAACCCCTCGAAAGGCTACAATTGAAGACTATTTTAATTTGGAGTTCTACTTCGACATGGGAGTCTTGTGAGAAAGGGATAGAGTCGCAATCGATGGATGGATCCCTAATCTGATGAAGCCTTATCCAATCCCCATGCTATGCGATGAAGACTAAATATCCCTCCTGCAAACCACAAAAATAAACACTAATGTAAGTATACATTATGTTTTCATTTTTTCAATTGCTCCTTCTATCCTCTTTCTTAATTCAATAGTCAGGTTGTGTATTCAAAGACACGACTTTACACGTAGTCGTGTATTCGGCGACACAACTATTATTGAAGTCGTATATGAAAATACTCGATTATTCATTAAGTCGAGTATTTTTATAGTTGACATAATTAATACTCGTATGTTTCCATAATTCGTCTGTTCTTAATCTGTTGTTATTTTCTACATGTTATAGACGAGTTTCTGAGTCTCTTACGGTAGCGCAATGAAGTATCCGTTCTATTTTTTTGGATGCCATGCATTTAAAGAGATTTTCGACAATGTAAGTATTCCCTACATCAGTTTCTAAATTGACGTTCCTGCATCAGTTTCTGTCTCTCTTGCGGCTTTGCAGGAACACAAATAGGTGGGCAATAATTCAAAGTTGATACGTAAGCTTAGGAGGATGTTGATGGGATTGAACAGGAACATGTTCTATGCCATTTTCCCAATCCGCGCCGGCTCCCACTTCTGCCTCATCTATGTTAACTTCCCGAACTGTGTATGGCACTTCTACAACCCACTCTCCTGTAAATCCCACTTGTATATGCATCACAAGGTCGGAGCTGATAAATTTACGAAGTTCATGAACCTTGTGATGGCACACACCCTGGGGTGGATGGGTTGCTTCGACTGGAAGTGACTCAGATCGCCAAAGCACCGTGGCAAGAGAACTCAAATGACTGTGGCATATTCATCATGATGTATGTGGCGCACTTGGCATCCAATGTAAACCCACCCGACTTTGATTAGGCCAGAATTACACGTTTGTGGCGCCCAATAATCGCTGCATGTATGATTCACGGGGAGATTGACAGCGAGTTCGACGACAATTCAATGAAAGACAAAAATCAAGAAGTCACAGTTGTGGGTTTTTTGAGGTTATCGGATGAAGACTAAAATTCTTTTTGTACATATATTCTTTTGTACACACATTTCTTATTATTTTTTGTACAACATCCGGATGGGCTGTACATATATTATTTTTTCCAAAAACTCAAATACATTATTTTCATCTACGTGAAGAAAGAAAAGTAATTGCTTCCGTTTGTATAACACGACTATAATGGAGATTTATAGTCGTGACGACACGACTATAAAGGATATTCACTGCTCTGTTCGCTTTTTTGTGTCTTCAACGACACGATTACTACATTTCAGTAACACGACTATAACGGAGAATACACGACTTCGACATATCAAATATTTATTTGCATTTCTAAGATTTTTTCCTGTACAGGCATACATTTCGGTACAAATATTATTTCTTCTACAAACATTTCAATATGATCTACGTGAAGAATGGTGGGGGCTTAGGTAAGTCGGAGCGACGCATCTGCGAAGTTTCGTTTGTAGCAAGTTTGCCTTGTTGCGGGAGTCTTTGATTCCTGCGCTTCCTTTGTTTTTTCACAACCGTTGGGTTAGTGCACTTTTTACGGTTGTGACCAACTTGTCGACAATTGCCACATTTCATCCTCGACCTTTATGGTGGATCGGGCTGTGACTCAATTCTCTTTGTCCTTCTTCTACCCTTCTTTGGAGCTTCAAGCATGGGTGATTCACATTTAAATAAAACCCTGTAATCCTCCCACTGACTTCTGTCTAAAGTAGGTAACACTACTTCTTCGTACGTGGTGCAGTACATACTTGCGTAGTACCACTTCTCACAATATTCTACCAGGTCCTCCTCTCATCAATACAGGCCATGACTTCCTTGCACGGAAGTCCCATGCTCTGGAAGAAGCCGCATGTGCAGGTTCTCTTCGTAAGGTCAAAATATGGAAAAACTCAAAATGCAGAGTGTGGGATGCTTATACCTCTTCCTAGGGGTCTATTTCATGGAGCATATATAGGTGTTTGAAATAATATAAATATTATAATATAATCATAATCAAGTAGCACATTTTTCTAACAGTTTGAGGTTGACGACATGGATCTTGCGCTCCATTTTAACTTGTTCCGTATGAACAAATAGCAAAGATAGTATCTTTGATATAATATATATATATAATAAATTGTGGCATTGAAAGAAGGCCAATTTGCAATGATTAGATAATGTGTTCAAATTTATGTGATAAGACATTATTTTTTGTGGGCTTCTTATTCTCTGAAAATTGTATATGAAATGGGTTTCTTTCAGTAAAGGTTTTCTCTTATCTTTTCTTGCATTTGCTTCATATGGGCAAATATGTTCCACTGTGAATTATGCCCTTTATTATAATGCTTTTGCCTTCAGTATACTTTTCTAGTCATGTATGAGTTAGCCACGCATGTGTTTATGTTATCTTCTGCTGACGTAGTTTTACTTAAACCGAATAAGTGGTGAACATATATAGCTAGAAATATAGAGGAGAAGCCCAATAGAACAAGGTTTTATAGCCCAAAGCACCAAAAGCTCCCGTGTTGGCACTGAATTCGAGACGCCAGTGGTTAAGGCACGGACAACTTTTTCTATATTATCTGGTTCTAACGTTTGTTTTCTCATATCACTCAAGAATATCTTTATTTCTTCCATATGACCAAGAAACTACCAAAAGCAAAAGTTCCCAAAAATGCACACCACAACATAAGTGCATTATTGTTACCTTGTGAAATTCGGAATAAGCACTAGCATGGAAGTCACATTGAATTTCACTTAGATCCAAAGTGCGGTCTAAGGAGGGAGTCAAGAAAATGATTTTGTTTTTTTCTCCACAAGAAAGAAATTACTCCTCATCTCATATTAAGTGGGGGCGTTGATGGACGTCCATGTCCATTAATCCGTCTTTATCCATTTATTTTTAACAGACTACCGAACACAAACAAGACATATCTAACCATCCTAATAAGGTGTCACGAACATGGACAAATTATTATCCATGTCCGTGAACACATTATAGATAAGATGTTAAACTTACATGTGGCGACAAGTTTATACAAATTATGAATGCTTTTATAAATATGAATATTAAATTAGATGTTGAGCTTACATGTAAAAATATATTTTTATGGACTATAGATGTTTTTATGAACAAAAAATGATTTTCTTAGTATGGGAATTAGGAAGTAAATATTCCACAAATTTGCACATATTGTCCATTAGGTGTTCACGAACGTCCATTGCCCATACGGACAATGCCAGACGGACACAAACAAGCTTCTAACAGACAATTGTGGACACAGACGGCCTGGAGAGCCCACGCCCATATTGCAGACAGACAAGGACGGACGGTTGTTCATGTCCTTCTGCGTCCATGAACACCCCTAATATTAAGTATCATTTTTGTTTTTCAAAATGAGCTAATTTTAATTCATTTTGAAAAACCAAAATAATACAATAATATGGGCTGCATGGAGCATGTTAAAAACTCAGTCAAAGGAGGGCACACATGAAAGTAAAACAAGCCGAAGCCTGCAGACAAAATCAAGGCTTCATGCCCCCAACAACTAGGTGAACATAAACATTCAATTGCCTGAAGATGGCAAGACTCAATCAATCCAAAAGTAATTAAGAAAAGGACAATGGTCAAGAATCTCCTCTTTAAGATCAAAGTCCAAAAGAAAACAAACTTGTTAAACCATGACAGCTGCAAGGGTTGAATCTTCTGTTTTCTTATTAATAAACATGTGCCTATTCCTCCCGTTCCAATTGAGGGTATGATTGACATTGGAAGGCATTTAAAAAAAATTGCCACAAATTGTTCCAATTTTATAAAATTAAGAAGCCCCCTATTTTGCAAATAAAAAACAACAATCATTTTGTAATTGTGGCACTTGGCTAGAAAAATCTTCCACACTCCTTTAACATACAAGCATTCACATAGCATTAAAAAAAAGGATTCAAACAATAGATGAGCCCGTATCTCAGCCTTTATATAGCAAAGGGACCTGGTAGCAAGATGATATCCTCTAGTGGACAAGCACATGATTATCTTGAAACATGTTTCACAAGTGCTCCTCAAGGAACATGGCTTCTAAATCTAACTAGCTCTTGCAGGCGACTTTACCACCTTAATTTAAGCAAGGAAAAGACTAGACTGGTTAAATAAGATATAAATGAAAAAATCATGTTCTTCTTTTGTTACACCAGTTACTTTTCTTTCATGAGAGATATAGCAATTATGAAATCTTGCAAGCAGAAAACATAACAGTAGATTCTTAAGAAAGAGAAAATGGTGAATTTTCTATCATTTAGCTTAGCAATTGATCATGTCAGAACATGAGTGATATAAGAAACTAACAGAATCAGTGCCGGTCAAGAAACAATACCATGTGATACTTTCATGAAACAGACTCCTCTCTACAATTTAAGCATCTGCTTGATGATGCACATGATGAATCCAGCCATAAATTAATGCAACAATAATAAATACAGACATCGTTCCCAATCTCACAAGTTCTCAGCCAGATTTTTGGCCTCAACTACTTCAACTTCAAGAGACTCCAGAGGGAGAAAAAATCATTCCCCCCCCCCCCCCCCCCCCCCCCCCCGGGAGATTATTCTCCTCTTTCATAAAAGCACATACTTCTCTTAACATCTCTGGCTAAGAAATGTAGCAAGAGCGACAGCTTTTCCAGCATCTGCCATATGCTTTTGAAGCAGAAGCAGCTGCTTGCTTTTGAGCAGGTGTTCTAGGCTTCTAGCAGCTGCTTTTTCAGTTGCAGGCTGATTTTAGAGATGTATCAGCAACAAAAACAATACTGAAACATCTAATTGTTGAATTCTTTTAATCATCACTATTACCAACCAAAAAACAAGCAAACCTAAAACCCGATTCAGCATAAATGCCGTATAAATATCTTCATTTACCCACAACAAACAGTGTAACCTCCTTTCAACTTTCCAGCCACCATAGCTCTACAATCAGCCCATTTCAATAAAAACCTAACAGTTTTTTCAGCCCAAATAATACAAGACCAAAATCAAAATACCACCTTATTGTGGAAATCAAATATAAATCTAACAAATTCAGCAAACAAACAAACCGAGCCCCAAAAAGCTATCTACATCGGAATCATGAACATAACATCACCTAATCTAAATTTCAATCACTTTTACAAGAAGTCAGAAGCCACTTAAGATTTTAATTATCATATCGAAACTCCAAGCACTTCCAGAAAAAATCTAGTTAATCATCATTTCTTTACTTAAATTGCCTACAATATGTAATATAAATATATTCTTATGATGTTATAATTATTTGAGATTAGTATTACTGCTGCTAGTTGTTGATTCATAGATTGTAAAAAAGATAACTCCATTTTTAAGGATCACCAAGATCATTATACATGATCTCTTCAAAATTTCTTCTCGATGAACCCAGATCCAGATTGCAAACCTTGAATGCAGTTAATAAGTCGCAGCATAAATGCCCCCTTTAGGTACGATGGAATGGGAAGGTTAGTAGGAAAATTATATGCAAACCTTCTCCGAAGGTTCTTTACTGTATTCTTCTGCATATTCAGGCTGAGTAACTCCATTCAGATTATTATGAACCAATATAGGCTTCCACACAATCATTAACCCTCTCAATATGCTCAGCAAAATGTCTGGGAAATCATGATTGAAAACAAAATAGCCATAACTAGAGCCTCTTTACACTGACTTCCTTTGGTGCCCCTTGGAGACCAATCCCTTTCCTGCTTGCAATGCTTGCCAATCGACCAGAGCCTTTGGTCCTGTCTCCTTATCCTCTTTCCCGCTATGACATCAGTCACTCCCCCAAACAAGACAGAGCACACTAGAATCAAGAAAAAGAGGCGCTGAGTAGTTTCTCTTTCTATGCAAATCCAGGATAGCAATAACCAAAGTCATTAACGAATTCCAGTAAATGGAGTGTGAATATGTAATACAAGTAACGGCATCACATTCCGCCGGCTGTGATGAAAAGAGAAAGGAAGCAAATAGCATAGGTTTCAAGAAGGTGCATCAAGAATACACTAATGTACTAAGATCATAACATATTAATGTAGTAGATAAAGTATTATATAACAAACAAAGTAATTTATTAACATACTATTGTCCATGTGAAAACATTTTTCTAGTTATAGCTAGGGGTTAATAAGGTAGCTGCAACATTACATGGCAGTAAAAGAAATATTACCACAATCAGCTCAACATAAGACAGTACAAATTCAGATGTGATAAAATCCTGCTGCACTTGCCACCGAAGATTTCCATATTCCTCACCTACAATGGTGGGAACAGATCATAACAATGTACCACAGGATTTCAATGATTTGACTCTAATTGAAGTACTTCGCTGCAAATATTGAAAGCCAAGAAAAAAAATCAGACACAGCTAAGTCTAGGTGCAATGATTCAACCCAGAAACATCATAATATAAAGCAGTACCATTTTAGCGAAGTAGTAAAATTCACATACAATTAAGATGCACTTATTTCTATGCTGACAGAGGTCGCTTAGTTAATTACAGTGATGACTTCTTGAGAACACCAAATTCTATCCACTTTACCAAGCCACATGTGATGCAGGCACCAAGCCACATGTGATGCAGGCAGCGGCAAAGAAATCAAAGAGAGAAAGAAAAAATTCGAATTTCTTTTTCTTTTTCAGAGACTTGAATTTTCTACAACTGATTTCCAATGAATATCATGAAGTAAACAGATAAATTGAGAAAGAAGAAAGGATTACTAATCTTTGAACCCACAAAGCTATTCCAAATCCATGGAATTACAAAGTAGTATTGAGTTCACAACACTCAGAATTCTCAAATCCATGAGAGATACAAGAGCAAAGCTCTAAACAAGCACATTCTGAAACAGAGACATTAATCAACTGAGTACAAATTGAAATGAAGCTGCTATTTATAATACTCCTACAGGGTCGGTACTCTATAGTTTTCAGTTAGCTTGTGGTCAACAAGTGCTAAGCTGTCAGCTTACGTGGACAACCTATTAAGCAAGTAATTTTGCAACAATTAAAACTGTTACAGCTTCTCCCAATTTTGTGCTGCATCATTTCCTCCCTCCTAAAGAAAAGGTCAGCCTCGAGCTTAAAATAAAAGTACAGTAGTACTGTAGTAGATGGAGAAAAGGAACACGTGGCACACCAGTGTATGGCATCCCGCTGAGACCAACAGAAAGTACAGGATCTGCGTAAGGAATAGAGCACTCAAACAATGGTAATGCAGAGTTCAACTGAGCTGAAGAAAATTTAACTTGAGGCTGATCAAGATGAAGATTATAGTTGTTCTGCAGGTCAGTTTCAGTTACTGGAGCAGAAAGCATATATGGTTGTTGCATCTGCATGAAATATTTAACACCAATAATCTCATTGGGAGGATCAGTTCGTAGAAAATCTGGAGGCCATGCAAAACAATTCAATAGACAACAAGAAAGACTCTGTTGGCTAGCAAAATTATCAAGTGCAGCAGGAGATAATTTTAGATAGAGAATGATACAAAACAAACAAGCACCATTAAGCCCATTCCAGTTATGGAGAACATAACTACATTACACAAACAGTTGTATATGATTATACAGAAAACTAAACAAAAATTCAAGCTACTGTTCTGTTTTAGATGCTCCATCTGAAATATGTATAAAAAGGACAATCACAAGAAGTACAGTAGCAGGAAAACATATTTAAATTTATAATAAAAATTTGTGAAAATAAATAACATAATATAAAACTTCATCAAGGGTATGACAGTGAATCAATTTAGTGATGGATCCCCAAAGGGAGTTATGCACCAATCGGAAACAGGGCATAATGCAGACAGCACGCTATTCATGAAACCTAAACACATTGAAGAAAGAATAGAAAAGAAGCAATATTGAGCAACAGAAGACCCACCAAACATCAAACCATACAAATCATACATAAGAAACATATGCAATAGCCACATTAACAAACTCATATTTCGTAATTTAATTTTTCAATATAACACCCCCTTCCCGCCACCCTAGAAAGTGAAAATAATGAACAAGGATCTTTTAATATCTTTCAATTTTTCATTAGCACATAAGGCTTCCAGTGGTCACTACAATATCGTAGACATTAAGGAATGTCAAGGTCATTTGATTGATGAACAAAAGTCCACATATGGCTTGAAACCTCCTTGCCACTTTGAAAACTGTCTCTTCAAGCATTTGTAGAATTTAAGCTCCTCTGGTGCCAAGGACATGGCTGGACAGTTAAAATTCAGTTGCAAGGGGCACAAATCATCAAACAATTCTAGCCCATTCATAGCATTTCCAGATTCGAAAACAGAGGCCTTTCGCTTTCGACATACAAGCATTTCAAATTTTCCATCTTTCAGGCAGGAATCATGTTCTTGATGCAGTTGACTGTCCTTTCCCTTTGCTATCTTAGTATTAAAATTCAAACCAGATTCAAAAGTGAAAATGGGTTTCTCATCAACCCACTTATCATCTTCTTCAGAAAGAGATACAGAGTTATGCAGATTGTCTGACACTAAATCTTCAACATCTTTAATGACGTCATCACATACATTCTCAAATTTTTTCTCATGAATGAATCCACTGACACCAGCCACTGTAAGAGAACAATTTCTATTGCTATCAATGAAGTGAAAGGCATGAAGAAGAGGGTGAGGAAGCACTGGGCCCACAAAAACATCATTGTTGAGTAATGCCTTACGTGATCTTTTAAATATTCTAAAAGGTCTCCTCAAAAGAAATGGTGGCAACTGTCCAAGATAAAAGCTTGATATATCTAGAAATTTTACAAATTCTGCTCTCCTCCTTTGACTTCCGACAAGATTTTGCACCTTCGTAAAAGCCAACTCCAGAAGTTCGCAAGGTAAACCTGTCCACATCCTAGTCAATGCAATTTCATGGGTGTTTGCAGGAAAACTTAATTCTTTCAGGATATCTAAAATACGCAGGTCAGAACCAATAAGATTATCAACAAAAGCGCTCAATTCACATAGCAGCCCTCTCGAACTATGAGACAAATTAGGATTTCGTTTAGGTTGCATCCTTAAAAGTGCATTGTTTGCAAAACTGCCACTTAGGTAACTCAGGAGATGATCCAACACCCGGAATCTATTCCTGATACCAAAGATATCAACCTGTCCAGAATGGCACAAGAATGGGTCAGGATAATATGTAAGACCACCTCCACTGCAACTGGATTTTACAACAGGTAGTTGACTGCAAGGTTGATACCTTTGTGATTCAAGCTTCCCAGACAATTTAAGCTTAATCACAGTGAATCCATCAAGATTACTTGTATCACAAGCATTCCTGAGAACAGCATCAACAAGGACACAAAAACCCAGGACGGCATCTTTCCTTTTCTGCCAATCAATGAGGGCTGAAAGAGTGGGCTTCCGAAGATCCTCTTTAAAGAGGCAATCGCCACACTGACAATCATCACCTGAAAATGGTAATCCAGAAGGTAGGCCCCATGCATAATATGGACTACTAAATTTAGAAAACACTGAAGCTATTGAAGATTCTGCATCAGGCGAAGGACCATAGCAGAAAAGGCTAAACTGACAGTTCCACACAGAACCCACAAAAATGACATAACCTGATTCAGATGCCCAATTGTATTCTCCATCTCTTGATAACGGCCTTAATTCTGACATTCTTAACATATTAATGTAGTTTGGGCTATCAAGCCAATGGTCCCACTGTAAGATAGGCAGAAGTGGCTGTCGTGTATCAAACAGAAGCAAGCGATGCTCGGTGGCAACTGAAAAATAAAATGCATCAAAACCTGCCATACAGAATGCAACAAAATGCTCAGCCTCCCCTGAGTGAATACCAACAGAATCAAAAACATCAATCTTTGCCAAAACATTCATTCTACTTTCCTTTCCCCTCAAATCAAGCAGCAAAATGACATCAGAATGTGCCACAATTAAAATGCGAGGATGCCATCCAAACTCACAACTGAGCCAATTATTCCCAACTTCATCCAAACCCAATACCTCCAACTCATTATTTATCTTTATCTTATTCCCGCGAAGCCTTTTCGGCAACTTCGTGGCTGCAAAACAAGAACTCAAATCAAACAAGATTATTTCACCAGTGTCCAAAAGGACAGCACTTTCTTCATGCAAGTGTGGACTCATACAAGCATGCACAACACAGCTTCTGAAATTCACTACCCCCAAATAAATTAAATCCAATTCTCCCAACGAATTACCCGCCATCTGGCTTCCAATTCCAAACCAATGAACAGAGTAACGCGTGCAAGCCAACAAAAACCCTTCAATCAAAGTATCACCAACAAAGAAGGAGCAATTATCCGCAGAAGAAACCGCAAACTTAGTAATACGATGATACAACCTAAATGGCAGTCTACAAAATCCATTATCACTATCACATTGATTCAGCTGCAGCTTCTGATCAACATAAGATAAACCAACGTACCCGATACCATCAGAATTCTCACCGACAAGAATGAAGAGTGCGTAATCGCCATTTGTACGTCGCAACACACAAAGCGAATTACAAGGAGCGGACACGGTAGAGCAGTCCTTGGATACAGACTCCGCGGCAATGGAGGCGCCGAGGAGAGAGGGGATCAGGGAGTGGTAGCAGAAATTGCGGAGGGCAGGGGGGTGGGCAGCGGGAGGCGGCAGCTCAGGGGCGAGTTCCGGGGAGGAGAGGAGGGTGGTTGGGGAGGGCTCGTCAGGGGAGGGGCGGAAGAAGAGGGGGCCCAAGGAGGCGGCGGCGGGGCCGGAGATGAGACGCGGGGCGCGGAAGACGGAGGCGACTGGCCACAGGTTTTTCCAGTCGTGGGAGAAATCCATGGTGGGTTTTTGGGTGATGGAAGAAAGCTATGAGTTGTGCTTTTTGGAGTTGGATTTGATCGGAGAGAATCGCCTCCTTGGACATGAAGCGGCGGCAGATGAGGCGACGGCAGAGGATACGGCGGAGAAGGCGGCGAGTAGGAGAAGACGAGGCTTCGATAGCGGAGGACTTGAAAACGACGAACAGGGTTTTGGCCATGGGAGGGATTTTGCCCAAGGACAAACGAGAAGATGGAAGTGAACAGTCGGACAAGGTATAGACGAACGATCAGATTGGACACTTGGACGTAATGCGACAGTTGGTTAATCGGATAATCGGTTTTTCCGGATAATTTAGAGCGTTAAATAAACAGACACTTGAATATGCCCGAATATTTAACACTCTCCGGGTGTCCGATTACCAGAATGGCGGTCTTTCAATGGAGCTGAAGATAAGCGAAGTAACTCTTTTTTGCTACTACTACACAATAAGCAATGCACTCTCTCCCACATTTTTTTTTCACATCTCACTCTTCGCAATTCTCATGCTTGATCTTGAAATCTGGAAATTTACCGAGTGAAGGGTTCCTAAGGTCCATACTGTGTTATTTCATTATTACACAAAAATAATACTCTCTCGGTTAAAAAAAACCTGGCAGCATTTGGTTATTTGTTAAATTTATTGGCCTCTAAGGCTCACAATATTTCAAGCCTCCACTTACACCTGCACATTCACGTTCATTTAGGGCAAATCCAGCTATTTATTTATGAATATGTAATTTTTCATATGTAGTCATTTTCTTTGGACGGAGGAGGTATGCCATATGGAGCAGAAGAACATTTGAGTTAGGATCTTAGGATCCATTCTCTATATGAGGCCTTTGTGAAGAATCCAAGCTTAAAAGAATTCTCTCAGTTCACTTCTCTCTCTTTTTTTTTGCATACAAAAGTTCCAAGGTTACTTTTGATCTACGACTCACTCATCGTTTTTGCTTCTGCCTCTTGCCTGCTGCTTTTGGGCAAGAGAAACACTTCTCTGTAACTGTTTTCTGCCAGAATCTCCTCACGAGAAGGGTTTATAGCAGAAAGCATAAAATGGCTGCAAGAGAAAGGGTTTTTGAATTCTATAATTAAGGGTTACCAATAACAGTTGTCTCATTTCATATTATCCTTCATAGCGATTAGTGGATGTAGTAAAAAGGGTTACTTATATTCTTTTAATTAAGGGTTTCCTTAAACATCATGATTTATTTTAATGATGTGGAATCAAATGGAACAGAGGGAGTATCTGTGAAGGCCAGGCAAGGGATAATTATCTATTACCTAGCAAACTCCCACAGTAATGCGTTTGTGGATGAGTAGTTCCCTACCCCACAATTTAGCCAGTCTACTCATCATTACACAGTCGATGAATGTCCACCATATGTTTATTTTCAGACAGTGGACAGTCGATGAATGTCCACCATATGTTTATTTTCAGACAGTGGACAGCTACCATCTTTGTTTGGGTGTGGGGTGGCTAAATCGTGAGGTGGTGATCTCCTTGTTTTTTCTTACAATGCTAATAGCAATGCTACTTCTACATAAGTGCAAATCAAACTGATCCAATGTGCTGCATTTTAACTTTGGTCTAATGGGCCAGAATTTGCCTCCATGATTTATTTTTATTGATGATTGATTTTGATAAAGGGAAAAGTTTAAATGAGACTTTTCTCATGTTGTTTGCATGAGCCCAAATAATCTCTAGCTGTGCATGGGGGAGGTGGTGGTTCACTCTCACCTACCCACTGATTTGACACCAGCCATCGGGTCAAAATTTAATGGCTCGAGATGACTCGAGTCATGCAAGTTGCATAAGACCTGTCACATGTAAACTATTCTCTTCAATATAAGTATCTTGCTTTATTTGTTAGTGCTAGAAAGCACTTTTTTCTTCGCTAAACAAATGATTAAACACTAAACTATTCTCTTCAATATAAGTATCTTGCTTTATTTGTTAGTGCTAGAGCAAGCACTTTTTTCTTCGCTAAATAATTGATTAAACACACTTCTTTTTTGCTCATTTTGCAAACAATAAGCAAACATACTTGTTATCCAATAAAGCCATGTTGTTGGTATTGAACTTTATTTCTTTTGTTGATCTCTATTCTTCTTGCAGTTGTGTTTTGGTTGTCCTTCATGTTTTCATCTTGGTTTTGTGAGAGTCGGATGGTTGGCTTATGTTTGATCGTTTTAAAATAAGACCTCTCAAGTATATATATATGACTCCATATGAGTATGTGCAAGTATAGCGGGTGTTGAATCCACTGGGACAGAAAACGATCTAACAAATTCTAAGAGAGATTGATGAGTTTACTACAATACTAACTATACTAAGCAACAATATAAAGTAAAAAGGGATAAGATGAGTGTAACAACCGAAAAATCGGTATGTCTACTATAACTGATATATGAAGTTTTGATGTTTGTTTTGCTATGTTTTGCGATTTGGTGTTAAAGAACGCGATGAAAGCTTTCCAACGCTACCGACTATGCGCAAATTGGAGCTCGGAGATAAAAAGGTAAGACCATTTGAAAATTTGAGCGCGATCGATCGCCAGGGATACACGATCGATCGGACTAGTTTCATAAACAAAATCAAAGCTGACACGATCGATCATCACGGGTGACGATCGATCGTATTTACTATGATTTGTAACTTTGGTGTGTACGATCGATCGCCACTAGAATGATCGATTGTAAGTACTGTAATTTGACATAACGCGTGCAGTGATCGATCGCCACTAGAACGATCGATCGTAAGTACTGTGATCGCGCTTAAAGGAAACAGCGATCGATCGTCTGTGGTCGTGATCGATTGCATTGTATAGGCTTCAAAACGGAAGTTGCGTTTTGTTACAATTTTGATGGAAAAAAGGATATCAAATCCTAACCAAACTTGGAGTGCACATTTGATTGTCTTGATTTTTAACTATTTTACTCGCAATCGCACGAGACTGATTATAGTCTAGTAGCTATGAGGTCGAACCCAAAGGACTTGGTTAATTAACCTAATTCTAAATTAATTCTAATGAAAGATTTAGATTTTAATGATTTAAAGAACTAAAGAAATAAACTTTAATAAGAAATCAAATTGATGAGAATACCAAGGTTGCAAATCCACCTCTAAACATGTAATTACTACTCTCAATTATAATTTCGCACAAATTGATACAACACAATAACTCGTGTTCTTGGTCGGACACATGATTTACTAATGAATGCACTACACGTTCTTGGTCATACACGAAAAGTTCATTCACTATAAATTAATGTAGCTAATTCTATCCTTGGTCAGAGATAGAATTAACATACGCATGTTCTTGGTTAGACAAAAGAATGATTAAGATCAAATTTCATTCATAATCATACAAGTCTATGGTCAAGCACTAGATAAAAAATCATGAAATCACATTAAGTATATATAAAAGAAATTATATCAACTATATTAAATAAAACAATCAAGAATAGCAATACAAGCTAGGGTTTCATCTAGCCTTGATAAAAAGTTTAGCTAGACATAGAGAAAGAGAAAATCAAAGCTTGTTTTGATGTATTCATTAGCATGAATCAATTCTTCTTCTTTTGGCTGTCAAAAAACTTCTTCTCTCGCTCCTTTATTCATCTCCCAAAGATCTCAAATTCGTCCCTGTTTCTTAGCCCTCTCTGAGCTTATATAGTAATGTAAGATAAGCCATGAAACCCCTCTCCAAATCCGACTTGAAAAGGACTCTATTTTAGGTTTTCAAATATGGCGATCGATCACTAAGTCTGACGATCGATCGCTCTTCGATCGATCACATCTTTTTTTCATCTTTTCACTACATCACGCGATCGTTCACTTTAAATCTTCATGTGTCGATCGATCGCTACAACTGTCGATCGATCGGAACCTTCGAAATAAAAATCACAGTAGTTACGATCAATCGAGACAAAGGTGATCGGTCACATCCATCATTTTCAGCTCATTCTGGTTCCGACGATCGATCGCCTAATTATGCTGATCGATTGCACACTACTTTGCATAAAAATTTTCTAATGGTCATAATTTTTCATTCCGAACTTTGAATTGCACATGGTTGGTGGCGTTGGAAAGCTGACTTCATAAGTTTTAACATGAAGCTCAGTCCAATCAGAGATATACAACCAAAATAATAAGGATTCAACCATTGGGTTACATTTCACCATATACGCAGCTTATTCTTATTTTCCTACAAAAAAACAAAAGCAACATTAGCAAACACTAAATATCTTCTAACAGTAGCATAAACATAAGTTTAAGAGCTGATAAAATGTATAATTTGAGTATATATCACACCCTCAAACTTACATTTTGCTAGTCCCTAGCAAAATAAAATAAAAAAAGGATAAACGAAGAACAACTAATCAAAAATAGAAAAAGTAATGTCACTTTTATAAGGAACACGATTGCATTGAGCGTATGCAACAAACTGTTAAACCCCTATGTGTCCCTAGTAGGACGAGTTGTGTCTCGTGATTATTTGTAGCCATGCTACCAACAAACATTTACTTATGAAACTAGCCTAATTCATCTAAGTGAAAATGAAATTAAAACAAACAATCCTATTATCCCTTTAAATAAATAATGCAATACTTAAGAAAACTAACCACATGTATTTGCATTTATAATCAACTGGAATATAGAAGCTCTCAAGTAAGTAGTTTTATTCTACACCTTCATCTTGAAATTACTGCTCAATGTTATATAGCATGATAATTTAAATAGTAAAAGTGTAGAACATTGTAGCAATACACTATAAATTTCTGTTTCGAACATATCCAGGGTGACCCATCAGTTAAAGAGCATCAAAATCTACATAGTCATCCAAATCTTTAGGTTCATAATAACGCAAATGCCTACGCACCTCCTTCGGGTCCAATATTCTAGATCTGAGAGGATAATACACTATATACTTTTTTTTAAACGAGACTGTGCAATGCCTAACTTCAAGATGCTTAGGTTTAACAATAACTCAGGCCAATGACTCCCAGCCAGTTGGCTTAGGGCATTAGGTTTTAAGTATGGACCGCTTCGGACCTGAGCATCAGTCTCAGTTAATCCTATAAAGTCAAGCAGTCCCGAGTTTTTTTTTCATTATTTTTCAGCATATATAATTTCAGCAACATTTATTTTGTCCAGGTTGTATTATACTCTCAACTTATTTCCGGTCCATGCCTCTGCCATATTGCCAAGTAAAAGGTCTATCATGATCGTTTAAGCTCAACAATAACTATGTATCAACTAATGACTTCAACCAAAGTTATCCAACTACAGATTAATACTCAAAAAATTTCTAGAGGGTATTATTTTATGTAACTAGTGTGTGTGAGTGAGTTTTATTAGCTCAAGCACTTGATCCAAGAGGACTATAACAGAATGCTATTTCTTAGTTAAGTGTCTCTGTCCTCCAGTATACTTACTCACACTTCTAATGTAAATTAATCTCTTAAAAATTGAAGTATGCATAATTAAGGGATAAACTACTAAAACTTAAAAAAAATACTAACAAACAACTTAAAAACTAATCAAATTTTTTTTTCTATTTTGTTTTTACAATGAAGCACATCCTCTCCCCCAAACCTAATATGAGTATTGTCTGAAATGCTCAAGAAAGATAAAACTACAATGACCACATAAAAAGAAAAGAAGAAAAGGAGGGAAAACACCAGAAGAATTGGACTAGAGATCCAGGTCATCGCCATCTCCACCGTTCGGAGGGGGAAAATGTCATGCATGCAGAAAGTCGACTATGGAGTCGAGGCGTCCAGTAATAGTATGTTGGGTTTCCCAAATCTCCTGCACTTGGCTAGTGAGATCGGTCAGCTGCCTCTGCACATCTGCCCATGGTGCCGGCTGTGATTGTTGAATCTCTGGCTCCTCTTCTGTCTGCTCCTTGGGCTGTTGTGCATCTGGACGAGCAGGGAGGTGGGTATGGTCAATCATCTGGTTGAAGGTGTCGACTCCAATAGGACCAAGTCCATGAGATAGGCGTGAATGCTTTGGGAACCACACCCCATGAGTCTTGAATACCTGTTTCAAAATATAATGATAAGGCAATCGTTCGTCTCGGCGTCCGACAGCCATCTGCTTCATCCGGCCGAAGACGAATGAAGGAAAATCTAAATCCCGACGCCTGGTATCATCGCCAAATACATAGAGCAAGTGGGCCATGGTGAGATCGACGTTGGCCTTTCGGGCTGACCACACGTCGTGCTGGAAGATAAGAAATGTGAAATGGAACTCGGGAAGCATGTGGATTGCCGTGAGATATGTCCCGAGTCCTGGCCCTGTGGTCGATCCCGTTAGTCGACTAGTCATGCGAAGGACATTTGGGAACCTGTACCCATCGAAGTCGGGATAATGAATTGTCCCCCGTTTGCAACCCATTTCTCTGGCAATAGTGCCAACCCGGAGACTGATGGGAGTGCTGCATACTATACTCCTAAGCTCCACCCGTTCGGGATCATAATTGTCTTCAATGTCGGCATTCTCATAAAATTCCCGTACCGCATCTTCATGCACCATTTGGTGCCCAGTCTAGCCTCGCCTCAATCCAGCTCTGTGTGGCTAGCTGTGGAATATACGGATTGAGGAGGACTTGCCGCTCATACTGGATCGGGCATGGCAGTGGAGGTGCCTATGATGTTGGGGTGGGAGGTTCAGATCTAGACGTGGACGATTCACCCCGGTGGCATTTGTAACGGACATCTTCTTAGGAGCCATGATACCTGCATAACCGATAAAAATAGTAAATATCATAGGTAAGCACAGATTGGCAACATGATAATGGAACGCCCAAGACAGAAATTTGTGATAAAAAAATGTCGCGCCGACCGAACATAGGAAAGGTAAAAAAATAACCTTGGTGGATTTAGCGGCAGAAAGACTTGAAATCGAAGCATAACCATCACAACAGTATGGGAAAAAAGATCACTCAAGACAGGAGGTCCAATTCAATTCAATTTTTTATTTTATTTTTTTATTTTTTATTTGAAAATCTAAAATTTCCCTAAAAATCAAAGTAGGTATGAGAATCATGGCTCAACATTATGCACATACCTTATGCTCGTGTTTCTAGTTACTTGCCCGCAACAATAGAACAAAAATCCACAATAAGCCCATGGAAAAATCAAACTTTTAAAGTTAGGGCTAACAAGAAGGATGTGAGAAAATGCAAGGAAACAAAAGGGAATGAGAGGAAATGGGCGCCGGATCTGGATTCTATGAGTGAAAACACTTCAGTCGCCGGAATTTCATGCGAAATGTTGGCCGGTGATGGCGGCAGCGAGCAAAGGAATGTCTTCCTCTGCCACGGCCGTGGCGTGCTTTTAAAATGAAAGAGACGGCCCCGTGATCGATCACTACATTTGCCGATTGATCGCTATATAGTATGATAAACGGTCGATCATATCTTCCAAAATACGATCACAGATGGACAGTTCATATCACAACCATTTTTGGGCGATCGATCTTCCAAAATACGATTGATCATATCTACAGTTTTTTGTGATGTTCTGACGATCGATCGCGCTTGAATGGTGATCGATCGTATCTACTGTCTTTCCTCAAATTGTGCTTATGATCGATCGCTCTATATGACGATCAAGCAATTCTACTGTGTTCGTTCAAAAAAAAAGGAACATTTCCCTCAATGTGCAAGAAATATAAACTACAATGATCATAAAAAGGAAAGGAGGAAAAGGAAAGAATGAACCTGAATGGAGATCTTCATGGTAGATGTAGAGCATGAAACACATAAGCAAAGGATGAGGAGTTAATATAAATAAGGAAAATTGAAATACCCCCCAAACTTAGACTGCAGTATCCTCGTACACGTAAGAATTAACCTACAAGAAAAGAAAAACAAAATAGAACATAAGCAAGCAAATAAAAATTTAGGTTGCCTCCCAAGAGCGCTAAGTTTAACGTCTTTAGCTAGACATAGTCTTTCAATTCATTCAAGGTAGACAGGATCATCAAGATAATCAGTGGTCACGTCTGAGTCTGCAACTCCCTCTAAGTACGGTTTTAATCGGTGGCCATTTACCTTGAAAGTATTACCGTCTTTAGGGTTATGAATTTCAACTACACCATGAGGAAACACCTTTGTAACAACAAAAGGGCCATACCATTTAGAATGCAATTTTGCAAGAAAGAGATGCAATATTGAATTGTAAAGCAAAACTTTTTTATCAAGTTGAAAGGACTTCCGAAGAATGGATTTGTCATGAAGTAACTTAGTCCGTTCCTTATATAGTTTTGCATTCTCATAAGCATCGAGTAGCATTTTTTCCAATTCATTGAGTTGCAGTTTACGTTATGTTCCTGCCTTGTGCATATCAAAATTCAAAGCCTTTATCGCCCAATATGCACGGTGCTCCAACTCCAATGGTAAGTCACAGGGTTTCCCAAAAATGAGTCTGTAGGGAGACATACCGATGGGAATTATGAGAGCAGTCCTATAAGCCCATAAATCATCATTTAAGCGCAAGGACCAATCTTTCCTATCGGGTCTGATAGTTTTCACAAGAATCTTCATCTCCCGATTAGACAATTCAACCTGGCCACTTGTTTGAAGATGATAGGGAGTGGCAACCTTATGGGTAACAAAATACTTTCGCAACAGGGCTTCAAAAGATCTATTACATAGGTGAGTACCTCCATCATTGATTATTACAGGGCTTCAAATGACAATGTCTTCCAGAAATTTCACCACAACCTTATGATCATTTGTCTTAGTTGCAATCGCTTTAATCCATTTAGAAACATAATTTACTGCAACTAGAATGTAAAGGTGACCAAAGGATTGTGGAAAGGGTCTCATGAAGTCAATTCCCCAAACATCAAACATTTCCACCACAAGAATGGGTTGGAGAGGCATCATATCTTGTCAGAGATAGATCATAACCGTTGACATCTATCACAAGATTTGCAGAACTCATGAGCATCCTTAAACAAAGTTGGCCAATAAAACCCACTCTGCAAAATCTTGGTAGCAGTTTTCTTTCCTCCAAAATGTCCCCTGCATGCTTGAGAAAACAAGAATGTAGAATATTATGAAACTCATTCTAAGGCACACATCGTCTAATCACCTGGTCTGAACATATTTTAAATAGGTACGGATCATCCTAAAAGTAAGATTTAATCTTGGAAAAGAATAAATCTTTGTCGTGTTTGTTACAAAGGTAGTTCACAATGTTGGCAAACCAAGGGGTTTTAATTTGGGAGATGGAAAATAATTGTTCATCAGGAAAAGAATCATGTAGCGGCTCCTCATCTTGAGATGTTTCAACAAGGATTCTAGACAAAATCGGCCACCACATTTTCAACACCTTTCTTATCTCAGATTTCATAATTGAATCCTTGTAAAAGCAAAATCCACCTAATCAATCGAGGTTTGGTGTCTTTCTTGGACAAGAGATGTTTTAATGCCGCATGATAAGAGAAAATGATAATTTCAGATCCTAAAAGGTAGGATCTAAATTTATCCAGGGCATAAACTACTGCTAGAAGTTCCTTCTCTGTAGTTGTGTAATTCAATGGAGCATCAGATAGGGTTTCACTAGCATAGTAGATGACATGGGGAACCTTATTGATTCTCTGGCCTAGGACAGCGCCAATGGCATAGTCTGAAGCATCACACATTATTTCAAAGGGTAGAGAGTAGTCAGGGGGCTGAATGATCGGTGCAGTAGACAATAAAGTACGAAGAGTGTCAAAAGCTTGCCTACATGCATCATCAAACACAAAAGACACATCTTGGGCTAGTAGAATACTCAAGGGCCGAGTAATCTTACTAAAATCTTTGATGAAGCGCCTGTAAAATCATGCATGACCAAGGAAAGATCTAACTTGTTTCACCGTAGTTGGTGGTGGCAGGTTAGTGATGAGATCTACCTTGGCTTTATTAACTTCAATTCCCCTCTTTGAGACGACATTTCCCAAAATAATAACCTCTTGAACGATAAAATGACTTTTTTCCAGCTCAAGATAAGATTTTTTTCTTCACACCGCTGGAGCACCAACGACAGATTATGTAGACATTCATTAAATGATGGACCAAAGACAGAGAAATTATCCATGAACACTTCTAGAAATTTATCTACCATATCAAAGAAGATGGCTAGCATGCACCGCTGAAAGGTGGATGGTGCATTACATAGCCCAAAAGACATTTTTTGGTAAGCAAAGGTACCGAAGGGACAAGTAAAAGTAGTGTCTTCTCTTGATCTGCCAGAAATACTGGGACTTGATTATATCCAGAGTAACCATCAAGAAAATAATAGAATTGTTGACCTGCTAGTTTCTCTAAGATCTCTTGAATGAAAGGTAATGGAAAGTGGTCTTTTCTGGTTTTTGTGTTCAATTTTCAATAATCAATACACACTCTCCACCCAGTGGTTTCACGAGTTGGGACTAACTTTCCATCAGAGTTTTGCTTCACTGTGATGCCATACTTTTTAAGCACAACTTGTATAGGGTTGACCCACTCACTTTTAGAAATGGGGTATATGATACCCGCATCTAACAGTTTCACAATTTATTTCTTGACCACATCCCTCATGTTGGGATTCAATCTCCGCTGATTCTCTCTTGAAGGTTTGGCATCCTCCTCCAAATGAATTCGGTGCATACAAACGGAAGGACCATTGCCTCATAAATCAGCAACAGTCCACCCTATGACTCTCCTATGCTTAACTAGAATCCTAAGCAATTAACTTTCTTAGCTGCTAGACAAGCTAGATGAAATAATGATGGGGAGAGTATTACGAGGACCTAGAAAAACGTACTTGAGGGAACTTGGAAGTGGCTTCAACTCAAGTTGAAGAGGAGACTCAATGGAAGGTTGGGGTGATGGATTAGGAGATACTGGTAAAGGCTCTACTCTATTTTTATAAAGAAAATAGTCATGATAGGGATAAGAGGCTGACATAGCATGAATGTCTTCAACGTGTGGCTCTAAGTCAGAATCATCCTAGAGTAGAGTAGGATTTTGAGTATCAGGCATGAGCTCATTCATGAGTGTATCTTCCATAAGATCATCAATTTCATCAACAAAAGAACACTCTTGTTCACTTTCAGATGCTCCTTGGCTTGAAGCGAAAACATTGAGTATGATTTTCATATTCCCAAAAGACATCTCCATCATTCCAGATTGACATTGGATACATGCATTGGCCGTCGCTAAGAAAGGGCAGCCTAGAATGACTAGAATGGTGTGAGAAGCATTAGACACAGGTTTCATGTCCAAGACCAAGAAGTCGACTGGAAATAAAAACTTCTCTCTCTCAACCAAAACATCTTCGAGAAGACCTCGGGGTTTTCTAACATATCTATCGGGTAGCTGCAGAGTTGCCGATATTGGTTGCAAGTCCCCCAAGCCTAATTTCTCATATACTAAGTAAGGTAAAATGTTGACACTAGCACCTAAATCTAGAAGAGCCATGTTAATAATATGGTAGCCAATGACACATGAAATGGTAGGTATGCCAGGGTGTTTGAATTTGGGTGGTGTGCCATGCTTCAAAATGGAACTGACATGCTCAGTAAGGAAGACCTTCTTAGAAATGTGACTCCTAGACTTCCGCTTTTGCGTGCACAGGTCTTTGAGAAATTTTGCATAAGCAGGTACTTGTTGAATTGCTTCTAGGATTGGAAGATTAATTTTAACTTGTTCGAAAGTTTCAAGCACCTCATCCATCCGAGCTTTAATTTTGTTGAAAGAGGAAGGAATGTCTAAGCACTGAAGAAATGGAGCATGGGGTACATAAGGTACCTCATAGTTGGCCTTAGACGTAGTCCCTGACGAAGACTCAGAAGGAGAAGCAATGTCCTTCTTCTTAGGCTGATTTACAGTAGGTGGTGTCTCTAAGGTTTCATCATTCTCTAAATTGCTTATCTTACCCTGATCCATGTCTTCTCTCACATCAACATGCACCTGGTTTTTGACTTGTTTCCCACTCCTCAGGGTTGTTATAGCTTGCACATGTTCATTGGGAGTAGTTTGTTGTTCAAGCATAAATTGACCCTTTGGATTATTCATTGGTTGACTAGGCAACCGACCCTCTTCTCTCTTACTCATCAAATTAGCTAATTGGCCTATTTGGGATTCTAATTTAGCTATAGATTGACTATGAGAATGCACAACTTGAGCTTGTGATTGTGACTGGTCTTGAAGGCTTTGTAGAGCAGATAAGACTTTGTCCTCAAATTCTATAGTTTTAGAGGGTTGTGAAAATTTGGAAGGCATAGTAGGTTGTTGAAAATCTAGTGGGTTGTTTTGAAAGTTGGCTCTCTAGGGTGGATTAAAAGGAACACCTTGGTTCTATGGACGTTAGGAAAAATTGGGGTGATTCCTCCACCCAGGTTATATGTGTTCAAAAATGGATCATTGCCTATTCGAGCATAAGTTTGGGCAGCATTGACATGCTCTTGAACAAGCTCTGGGAATTATGGGGCAGATGGCCACTCTAGGATAGAATGCATGGGGCTTAAACATAGAGCACATGCTTCTTGAGTACGTGCAAGAGTTTGTGACTTCAGGCTCAAGATTTGATCTATCTTTCTAGACAATGTAGCAACTTGGCTAGAAAGATCATCTGTCTGCTTTACTTCATACATTCCACCTTCGGCATGGGTAGAAGAAGAAGAAGACTCAATTAAACTCCTGTTTATGTAGCAATGAATTTTCACTCAAGTTTTCAAAAAGTTTCCATGCTTCATTTTCATTTTTAACAGGAAAGTGCCTCCACACGAAGCAACTACAAGATGACAATTTTGCTCCGTCAACCCTCTATAGAACCGCTACACCAACTGCCATCTAGGTATGGCATGATGAGGACACTTCCGCAGAAGATCCTTGAGTCTATTGATCAACACATGAAATACACATTTTATTATCTCCTAAACTTATATTTATGCTAGTGTTTGATTAGAATTACTGCTACTTTAATATACTTTTTGGTTTTTGTAAGAAGCAAGCGTAAGATACATAGGGTGTGTTTGTTTGTTGAAAAATGAAAAATCGTCAAGGGGAAAGAAGTATAAAAACTTTGTAAAAACTGAAATATGTTTGGATAATTTAAAATAAATGCACCCTAAAAGTACGTTTTAAGCCTGAAAAATTTTCAAACTAAAAGTTTTTATACTTCTTTCAACTTGACGATTTTTCATTTTTCAGCAAACAAACACACCTATATAAATGAGGTGAAAAAAGACTCTAATGGCTAAATCAACATAACTTCATGTGCATATCTCTGATTGGACCGATTCAGTTTCATGTTAAATTTCAAAAAGTCAGCTTTCCAACGCTACCAACCACGTACAATTCGGAGTTTGGAACATAAAGTTATAACCATTTGAATATTGTGAACAGTACTTACGATCGATCGGTATTCATACGCGATTGATCGCCAGAGCCAGAAACAGTGCTATCGAAGAAAACGATCGATTGTATCTACTGGAGTTTTTGGGTCTGTACATTACAGTAAACATGATCGATCGATAATACAAATGATCGATCGGCTGATGTGATGAAATGGACGATCGGCGCGATAACGAAGGATTTTGTGAAGGAAAGTGACCGATCGCAGCAATCGATCGGCTATACGGAGTGATCGATCAGTTTCTGCGGCAAAACCTAAATCAAGCCTATTTTAACTCGGATTTGGAAGGGGACTTCGTGGTTTCTCTTCAAACATATAAATAAGCCTTAAGGGAGAACGTTTTGGGGGATCTTGAGTTAGTTTTGGAGGCTAAAGCAAAGGAGAGAAGAAGAAGAAGATGAAGAACACAATGATGGATTCTCTTCCAATGCGAGGCTAAACTCCTCTCCATGGCATAGATGAAGCCCAATAATCTGGTTGTGTAGTTTGTTTTATCTCATCTGATGTTTTACTCTAGTTGGTGTATGGATTTTATTGTATAATCATTGTTAATTCATTAAGGTTTGCTCTTTGTACTTGAGAGAGACAAAAGTGAATTCTTATGAGTTTCAATCCGAAGAATACTTGCGCGTCCGAGAGGAACGTGAGTAGACTGAGGTGTTATATATCAATAAAGTTTTATTGGTTTATACTCGAGAGAGATAGATCTCAATTCCATGTTTTAATCGTTTTATGTGTTACGTCCGAGAGGAGAGCACTATATTTTGAGTTGACAAGTGTATGTCCGAGAGGAATATGCTAGCCAATTGGAAATCTTTATTCAAAAGAGAGAGCGAGACGATACACTAGTTTATTGTGGTGGATTTGAAGCCTTGGTCCATTCTCCATATTGATTAAATCTCAGCTTAGTTTATTTAAAGTTCATTGCTTTCCTTTGAGTAACTAAAAACTGCAACTTTTCTCTTGAATTTAGTAAATTATTTAACCGTCCCTGAGGTTCGACAACCATTTCATACTTGCCGTAGCACCATTGCCTTGTGCACTTGAAAGGGTTTATATTTAAACGATCATCTATCCCAGCTCTCATGGAACTGCTCAGTAGGATGTTGGGCAAAGGTGGTAATGACATCTCTCATTTGGTTAGTTTTACCTATGAGGAAATATTTCTTTAGGAAATCTTGTTGCATTTTCGCCCAAGAGGTAATAGATTCAGGTTCAAGAGAATAAAACTATTCTTTAGCCTTATCCGTTAAGAGAAAAAGGGAATAGTCTCAATTTTACCGCATCGTCCTAAGATTCTTCTGCTTAAAAGTGGTGCAGATTTCGAAGAATTCATCCACATTCCTATATGGATCTTCGTGATTTCGCCCATAAAATGATGGTAACATTTGTACTGTGTTGGGCTTAATCTCGAAGTTACTGGCTATTGTAGCCACTATCCGAATGCAGGAAGGAGATATATAGGAATTTGGAATGTAGTACTCTTTTAGGGTTTTAAAATTTTCTTCCGCCATTTAGAACAAACGGTTGGTTATAATTAATTGGCCTCTTTGGTTTCGCCTAAAGGTTCTCTCAATTTCACCGTCAAAGGCTGCTAAGTCTTCATCCATTGACCTACGCCCTTGCATAAACTAACACAAAAACACAAATAAGTAGTCCTAATATCCACAACTAGCAATCAGCAGTCCTAGATATCGACAACTAGAATTGCATTGCTGCCACAGAAATAAAGAGAAAAACACCCAAATATAACTAAAGACTAAATTAAGAAAGAAAATAGATGAAAGTCCTATAATTATGTGCAGTAAAACCTAAAAAGAGAAATTCAAACTAACTAGAACTAAGTCAAACCGTTACCAAGTCCCCAACAACGGTGCCAATTGATTGTCTTAATTTTTAACTATTTTATTCGCAATCGCACAAGAATGATTATAGTCTAGTGGCTACGAAGTTGAATCCAAAGTACTTGGTTGATTAACCTAATTCTAAATTAATTCTAATGATTTAAAGAACTAAAGAAATAAACTTTAACAAGAAATCAAATTGATGAGAATACCAAGGCTGCCAATCCATCTCTAAACATGTAATTACTAGTGGCCACTCTCAATTAGTATTTTGCACAAATTGATATGACACGATAACTCTCGTTCTTGGTCGGACACACGATTTGCCAATGAATGCACTACATGTTCTTGGTCGGACACGAAAAGTTCATTCACTATAAATTAATGTAGCTTAGTTAGATATAGAATTAACATACGCATGTTCTTGGTTAGACACAGGAATTATTAAAATCAAATTTCATTTATAATCATACAAGTCTATAGTCAAACACTAAATGAAAAATCATGAAATTACATTAAGCATATATAAAAGAAATCATATCAACTACGTTAAATAAAACAATCAAGAGTAGAAATACAAGTTAGGGCTTCATCTAGCCTTGATAAGAAGTTTAGCTAGACAAAGAGAAAGCGAAAAGCGAAAATCAATTCTTCTTCTTTTGGCCGTCAAAAGACTTCTTCTTTATTCGTCTCCCAAAGATCTCAAATCCTTCCCTGTTTCTGAGCCTTCTCTAAGCGTATATAGTAATATAAGATAAGCCAAAAAACCCCTCTCAAAATCCTACTTGAAAAGGACTCTATTTTAGGTTTTTGAAAACGGCGATCGATCACTAAGTCTACCAGTTGATCGCGTCTTTTCTTCATCTTTTCACTGCGTTGCACGATCGTTCACTTCAAATCTTCATATGCAAATCGATCGCTACAACTGTCGATCGATCGCAACCTTCAAAACAAAAATCACAGTAGTTACGATCGATCGAGACAAAGGTGATCGATCGCATCCATCGTTTTCAGCTCATTCTGGTTCTGGTGATCGATAGCGTAATTATATCGATTGATCGTACACTGCTTTGCGGAAAATTCTTCTAATGGTAATAATTTTTGCTCCAAACTCCAAATTGCACACGGTCAGTGGCGTTGGAAAGCTGACTTCTTGAGCTTTAACATGAATCTTGAATCAATCTAATCAGATATATACATCCGAAATAATAAGGATTCAACCATTGGGTCACATTTCACCATATAAGCAGCTTATTCTTATTTTCCTACAAAAAACTACATTAACAAACACTAAATATCTTCTAACACTAGAATAAACATAAGTTTTAGAGCTGATAAAATGTATAATTTGAGTATACATCAATGTCCATATGAAAATTTTGGAGAATTCCTATTGGAGGAAGGGACCATCATAAGGAAGGATTTGCATAAGTGGTGAAACCCTTAACTCTATGTAAACACATGAGAGGGAGTGGTTTGTGCTATTCATATCAAAACCCTAGATCTATAAAGCTTGTGCTGTGCTCCTTCCCACGTTCACCCTTCTCTCAAGCCTTTTCTTGGTGTGAGTTTTCTTCAAGAGCTTGGAGCGGAGGCATTGTCATGAAGCGAAGGAGGTAAACGACGCGTAAAGGGCGAGACTTTGGTGAAACAAAGAGTAGGATGGTTTTTCCCTATTATATTTTCCTTTCTTCTCATATATATGAGTACTGATTCATTCATATCATAGTTATATATATTGATTTGAATAGAACTTGAGACACAATTGATTCTATCATTCATTGGTAAGTATATTCCTCAATGCGTTCATGTAGGGGTGTTCACGGACTGGACAAACCTCGGACAGAGGTTGTCCGCGTCCGTGTCCGTATAAAATTGTCCGCGATTATGTTATCCGCGTCCGTGTCCGGATGTCCAGCAGACATGGACATGGATAATCTCTGTTTTTTTAACCCTCCTCCCCCTCTTTCCTTCTCCTCCACCCGCCGCCCTCGCTCCCTCCTCCACCACCCCCTCCCCTCCTCCTCCTCCTCCTCCGCGACCGCCCCCCTCCACCCCGCCGCGGCACCACCCCTCCTCCCCCCACCCCGCCATGCTTTTTGCAGGGCGGCCCCTCCGTCCTCCCCTCCACCCCGCCGTGGTGCCGCCCCTCCTCCTTCGCGACCGCCCCCCTCCCCCCCGCATCTCCTCCTCCTCTGCGACTGCCCCCCCTCCTTCCTCCTCCTCCACCCCGCCGCCCCTCTTCCTCCCCTCGCGTCTCCTCCGCCTCCGACACCGCCCCCCCTCCTCCCCCCACATCTCTTCCTCCTTCTTCCACCCCGCCGCCCCTCCTCCTCCTCCTCTTCCTCCTCGAACCTCGGACAAACGGCTGTTTGAGGTCCCTTGGCCGTGTCCGTGGCCGAAAGCCACGGACACCATGGACGCAAACGGCCCCGCGGACGCGGCCGTCAGCAAACAAGCCTACGTTCATGCTATGTCTTTAGATAGAAATATTATCCATGCTTGATATCTATTGATCTTGTTGATGCCAAAAGTTCTGATCTTTGTCTGTTAGTCCTTTGATTTCATTAGTTCAATTGGTCACAACTGTTGTTTTGATTTAATTATCCTTATTCCAAATGGTTAGTACTTAAGACTGCGTTGTATGATAAGAAACATGATAAAAATGGTATCTTTATGTAATTCCAAAATACTCTAGGACCTTTAATGAACCTAGGAGGGGAGTAATTAAGTCTGTAGTAATTTATTTAATAATAATAAGGTTTGGTTACACAAAATACTTAAGTATGATTATGATTTATCATCTCGGATAGAACTATTTTTGTACCGATAGTCGGTAGTAATTAATTCATAACTAATTCAAGAAAACTAAAAAAAATATAAAGTTAGTGGGATTAGAAACTAAACACATAAGGCTAATATCATTAAATATTTCGGAGTCTAAGTCCTATTGTATAGACTATGGGAGCAGTCGGAAGGGGACTATTATACAGGAGACAGTGTGTTGAAATTAGAGTGAAAACACTAATACATAAGTAATACTACATGATATTGTATAAAATAAATTAAAGTGTTAGTATTATTCATTACATTATTAAAGATGGATTATCACAATAAATTTGGTTAAGTAAAAAGATTAAACATATGAGGTAAGTCTAAGTGAGCAAGTGAGCCAAGATTTCTGTTTTCAGACAAGCGTTTGTGTCGGTTTGAAATTCCACTTGGAAATCAAATCATCAAATACCTATTCTTAAATCTTGAATTTGGATATATACATATATATTATAAATCCAATTGTTTTCTGGAATGTTCTTATCTAGGGCTATGCATGAACATATGTGTGTCAAAAGTATTGGATATTTGATATATACTCCTATGGTGAGCTTTGTTATCATCTGAGATATATGAATCTCCTTGTTACTCCTGAGAGTGAGTCATGTCTTGATAAGAGACTTCAATGTTCTATTCATACCCCATGAGTGAGTCATTATGGCAAGAGTTACCCTTATTCTCAGAAAGTTAAGGCCTCTGCTATTGTTGAAGCATTATCCAGGTTGGCATTGACCTATTACTCCACTAAGAGTTTTTTTGAATATCTCTCCGGGTGAAATCATAGTATGCTCACGAGCCATTGCTAGATCTATGGTGATCTCCGATATTTATGGAACATGGTTTCTTTATTACCCGAAGGAGGCACATACGTATGTTTAGGTTGTATGATATTACGGAAGGTCTACAGTCTCTGTCCATTATGTCCGTAAGCACTGATGGGGTCAGCATCCTAGACGCATGGCGGGTTTTGAAGGGAAAACCTCTAGGGTGGTTTTGGTAAGTAGCCACATGGTTGGCATTCAGCAAGCAGAAATTGTATCTCTTTACACTTTAGATGCCTGGAGGTATTATGATTGTTTATCTTCTCCTTACACATGTGATGTTCGGAGTCTTGTTATTATTTTTTCCTTATACTTACGAGTCGGGAGCTGTTGTTAACTGACCTTTCTTTTCAGGTAAATAGACCTTAGGTTTAGTCCAGATGTCATTGAATATCAGTTGTTTATTTGTTATATTTCTCTTCATACTGTTTGATTAATTTTCAGTGAGGTTTTACATCCTATTGAGTGTTTCTATGAAATACTCATGGATCCTCTTATGCAAGCACGAAAGATAACTGAGACAGGACGGTTGCAGTAGCAGGAAGGTGCTGATGACGCTGAGAAGAGATTATAGAATATTTTCTTTTATTCAGTTGCTTGATTTGATACTTTATGATATTATTGGCTGATGTGTGCCAGAAACTTGGATTTTATTCTATTGACTTTGTTAAATTCAATTGCTATAATAAAGACTAAGTAGTTTAATTTCATAATTGTTAATGATGTTGATTACTGTATTACATTAAATGTTGGGATGATGGATTACACATCCTTTTGTGATGGCATAATTGGTTGTGTTTTTTACTATTCGGTTGCATGTCAGGGGTTTCAGCCTCAAGATGTTACTATATTTGAAAGCTTCCGCACAACGATCGAGGTGTGAAATCCTAGGGCATGACAATGAGAGAATGAATAGGGCATGTGAATCTACCATTAGACTCACTACTAAGCATTCATACTTTTAATTAAGACACGTCGTGTTGATGAAACCAATTTTTCTAATTAAAACCATTGAAATCATCCAATAAGACAATAGTAGAATCCCAATAACATGAACTATCTAGCAAGCATAACCCATCTACACTAGTCTACTTATAGGCATGAATTATCCCACAAAGCATAGCTCATCCAAATTCATATACTACTACATTCAATACTATTTGTATAAAACTCCCCAATGAGATTACAATTACACAAAGCAAAGTGAATATCAACATCATGAAGATTTAATAAAACACAAACGCAAAATAGACATGAATATCGAATGAATTATTAAACCCTAAAAGTCACAACTTTACTCAATCATAGAATTGTTCACAAGATGAAATCTCAATGAAAGATAAAAATACAAAGAGCTCTAATGGTTTCATCAATGCCCTATGCCTATGGTCTAGCCACTCATGCTAGGAAGTGGAAAGAAGCAAACTTTAATCTTCATCTTCAATGGCCTTCCTATCTCTTTGTTTTTCTCCTCCCTTTCTTCTTTTGGAAACAAGTTAAAACCCTCTTGAATAGGAACTAAGAAACTCCCAAATGAGAATCCCAGGCACCCCCAAATTCACTCCTAAAGTGACCTTAAGTAGAGCCACTAAAATGACCTTGATTACCCCCAAAACCCTAGCCCGAGCATGGGCAGTTTTTTAACTTTCCTACCTCTAATGATCGATCGCGGTGCTATCAAGAAATCTGTACTTCGCAATAATTTCCAATGACCATAACTTTTTGTTTCGAGCTCGAATTTATGAATTGTAAGTGGCGTTAAAAAGCTAACTTCGTGAACTTTAATATACAACTAGAATCATCGTAATCCAACATTTGTGTATGGAGTTATAATTTTTCTACCATTGTTATATGTTTCTCCTTATGCACAACTTGAGCTTATTTTCCACTTTGTAAACTAAATTAAAGAGCAACCATTCCTTACCTATAAAAACCACGAATTCTATTAGTCAACATTAAAATAACCTATTAAAATGCATAACAAACATAGGATTTAGAGTTAAAATGTGTGTACTTTCATGAATCATCAGTATTGCCCAAAAAACAAAACTTGTTGTTTAGTTTGTATACCAAACACAAAAATGGACTCCAAGCCATACAACGCTTCAAATGTTCCTTTATTGAGGGAGTGTGTGTAATTTTTTAAAACACAAGGACATTTTCTGTACTTACAATAGGTAATTTCTTCTCACATTATTGATGTTAATTGTTCTCTTGTCCATTCATCATCTTTTCTATATTGCATATCACACTCATCCCATCCAGTACATTGACATAGTCACACAAATATTAAGCACAAGTAGGGACCAGTGAGAGTGAAACTATGAATATATAGGTCAGGATAAGTTTAATAGAGAAATTGTAGAAAAAATGAAGATCCAACAACTCGAGAGTGTCGCTTCAGTAATCATAATTTATTAGCGAAATCGATTGCAAAGAGAGTAAATAACATAAACAATTTGAGAGATGGAAACATCTAGTAGTGCCTATGTTTACTTCTAATCACAACCCTAATTCTAATCAATTGACTACCTAAGTACCTAAGTTAGACTCCCCTTGAGTATCTACCTCTTTCATTATCAAAAGATTACATTCCACAGAGTGAGACAGATAATTAGTTGTTAAGATTTGGCAAGGTAGATATTGGATTATACTTCGAAGAAAATATTAACATGAGCACATGTGAATGCGCTGAGGCTCATTGAGGGGAGAACTTTTTCGATGTATTTCGCACACCATGCTGTCCTTTATTTTTCACCATTTACCAACTAACAGGTTAGTCACCAGGGGCTGCATGAGGGCTCTTGCAAAACTGTCACAGCCAGAACGGTGAAATATACGGACACCAAGGTGTGCGAAAAACACTAGAAATTTTCTCCACTGCATGCCATTGGATTGAGATCTGACTGAGCATGGTATTTAGGGAACGGCCGGGTCATAAAACCGCTTGCCCATGTATGAGGCATTGCAGATGAAAATGATGCAACCCACAATGTGCTACAACGCTTCATGTCACATCCCTTGCCGCATAGTGGCAATTCTACTTGTCAAGAATTTCAAAGAAATAAAGCTTACCAAGAAATTGAATACTCCCTCTTACTCCCTCTGTCCATAATTATTATCACCATAAGGTTTTCCAAAATCAACTAGTTTTAGTTCATTCTGAAAATAAGGTTTTCACATAAATAGGCCACGCATGTAAATGTGGTGCTGAGGCTTCATGCGAGCGGAATCTGGTAATTGGAGCATGTGATGTCCATTTACTTATTTAATAGCCAACAGGTGGCATAGTTAATGCTTTCCCTGCCTATGGAGCGGTCATTATTCAATTTTGGAGCGCCATGAATTTATTGATGTACCTTTCAAGCGTGTGCTTTAGCAAGACCCAAATAGCTCTTTATTTGTAGTTTAAGATCCCCATGCCATGATTCGTTTTAGTTAACATCGTTCAGACTTCAAAATTTTATAAGAATGTGATACAAGAATAGCGGCTAAAAGCTATTATGCATGTGGAGCTATTGTTAGGTTTCTCAACTTGTCTAGATTTGAGATTTACTTATAAACAATGACACCATTCTTGTCTCCACGGGAGACCATGCCTATTCTTGTATATGGTTTTTCATTTATGTTTTTCCTTCATACATGGTTTTCCATCGTAACATTCCCTGTCCTAACTCTACTTAAAGTTTTTGGTCCTCCCTTCACTTCTCAGGAGCCTTCGATCACGCACACACAGTGCAAGCACTCCAATAAACTTAGCGTGTTTGATTGAGCACGCATTCACTACACTGTTGATGTTGTCGATCGACGGCTGCTGTCAATTTGAGGATATACTGGAGGATGTATGTAGGTGGAAAATAAACTTATGTGAAATCTTTGGCATAAGAAGAGATACTAAAACAAATATTCAAGGGAAGTTAATATGAGCGAGGACGTATGTTTGTCAGCATGAACTGCTGTTGTATTGAGATCTAATGGTGCAGGGCAGGTGGTGACTCAAACGTGCCTCCCCCTGCATGCGTGATTCAAACCTGCTTGCCTTTTGTATTGAAGCTAGCCAGCCATCAGATTGAAATTTGACGTCTGAGATCATCACGGCTTGCGCAGACACTGAGCCGCTGCTCATATAAACGGTATTCATATTAAAATGTTTTTTAGAACCATATTCCAATGTCTTAATGGAACCTGAAAAATAGAAAGGAATTAGAATATATTCAGTATATTTGATTCCTCAGCTATGCCATCTCTTCCCAAGTGGAATGAAAAAGACAATCATTACCCTCCAGCTTTTGAAGCACGCATGGATCCATATGTGCTAGAATTCCACATGTCATAGACTCATAGTTGCAGCTACATTGGCAGCAGAATTCATGAACTTTATAGACAAGCCACAGGACATTACTGAGTTGATAATACAGTTGTTTCCCAATCTAGATTAATTAATTCACTTAAACGTTAAGACTTAAGAGCCGGTGCTGATTAATCATGAGTGAAGACCAAGCTTTGCTTCTCCATTATCAAAACTTATGTGTAATCTTTCCTCACTACTTATGTCAATATAATATACATGCGCTTTTGAAGAGCTGATTCACTTTTTTCTAACAAGTAACACGCCACAGAATTTCTAGTCTTGAAGAACATTAAAATAGAGAAAGGAAGTACCAATAAGGAAGAAAAACCAAATGAAGAGATTTAAAAAAAAAGTGTTAATCAAAACAAGCAGACTGAAAAAAATTTGCAAAAGGTCCTAGGATTCAAATCTCCACCTAGCACATTTATGAGGGATGAACTCACATAGCACTGAATTATAGTATTGCAAGTACTGAGACTTTAAGACTGCACAACTCGCATCCACATGTCCACATGAAATGCAACCAGCAAAAGTATCATAATAAATGAATTCAGAAGGATCCATGAGCTTTTGTTGTTCAATACAGGATCCATGAGCTACCATGCACCATTAAAAAGAAGTCTTAACATGGTAAGTTAATCATGGCTCTTAAGAAACATGTTGCTTAAAATAGTGACCAGAATGTGAGTACACCCTCTGAAGAGTGCAAGCATGAAGCAATCCCAAGAAAGGTATTAACTACAATGATAACAATTTCAGACTAAGAGTTCTTCAACATGGAAAAAAAAACAAAAAATGAAGACTAGTTTTTTTTATCAAGTGAACCATAAAAGACGAAGGCAATATTACAATTATACTAAGCAAACTGAAAACTGCATTATACTGCTCTATCTCAGGTAACATAAGACAACTAAGAACTCCAAAGATAAAAAAGACCAAATAGATCAGCTAACATTTTTCAGAAGAAGAAATGAAGCTGAAACAATGAATCATTCAAGTAATTAAGGGAGGAGGAGGGGAAGAAGCTTTCTTAGCAAGGTTATGCTTATTGTTATGCATCCAAACCTTCAAAACTCTTCTTTTGACACCAATCTCCTGACAGAACTGCTGCACCACACCTTCCTCCTGCTTCTGTATTTTCCATCCAACTTTCTCAGCAAAGCTCAGCATCTTCTCCTTCTGCTCTGGTGTAAACTTGGTCCTGTACCTCTTCTTCACCAACGGCGGCCTCGCCATCCCCCCTCCCCCGCCCTCCTCTTGCTCGTCCGACTCCGATGCTGCCAAACCCCCCAAATTGTATGACATTATCATTTGATGAGGGTGAGGCCTTGGGATCAAACCCCCACTAGCATGGTATCCAAATGGATCAGACCCTGCTATGAGGACCCCGTTCTGGCCAACCACCTTTCTAGTCTTGAGATGATAGAATTCGCCAGAGTTGGAGCTCTCGCCGGCAATCTCCTTGCGGTGGAAGTTGCGGTGGCATTCGCATGCGGAGCACTTGAGGGCCTCCGGCGTGCCTTCGTCCCCTCCGGGCATGAATTCGCCGCAACCATCCATGGCATTGGCCCCCATGGAGGCTGCATGGTTCTTGAGGCATTCCCGGTACCTGACCTCCTTCTTGTAGTGCGCGTGCTCGTCGAAGTTGGAGGTGGAGATGGGACCGCCGTTGGTGGGGAAAGGGGGAGGAGGTGGTGCAATGGGTGGAATCATGTGGCCATGGACATAACTGCTAGTAATTCGCATTGGAATGTGATCATCTTCATGTGAAGGCATATGATCCATTTTGCTCCACACTATTACAATTCAAGCACAATTGAAGCTCTTTAATGGGAAAAGACTACTTTGGGTTTGTCAATCTTTGGAGGAAACACGCAACTGTTTGATTTGGAGTTGGGATTTTGGAGAATTTGTTTTTGGGAGCAACAAGAGAAGAGTTCAAAATGGTGAATTAGCTAATGAAATGTATTGTAGTTTTTAAAAGTGGAATGCTCAAATATCAAAATTGAGTACTGTTATAGCTAGAAAACAAGTGCAGGGTGTTCTATGAAATGGCTTTGAGTTGTATAATTAGAGCGGTAAAGGTAATGCAGCTACTATCTCTAGAAGAAGATGGATCACTGAAAATGAAACATGAAAATGATTGATCAAGCAAAGGAACATATTACATTAGAGAAGGAAGGAAGAAGATGGCATGAAGAGCAGCAAAATGAAATGGATATTTTTGGCCATCCCAATCAATGTCAAATTCATGAAAAGTTACCCAACAAAACCTTGAGTTTTGTTCTAGTAGTCTCGAGAGAGAGTGTGTTTTAGAAGAAAACAAGGATTGCAAAAGAGGGGGAGAAAGAGGAAGGGGGAAGGGGAGAAAATGAGGATGTTTTTCTTGCTTGGGTTTGGCTAGAGATGCACTTAGGAAGAGTTTATAGCAGGAGGGAAAGAGCACAAAGGTAGAAGTAGATAGAAGAAAAGCTAATTTTTACAGACAAAGAGAAGAGCTGAGAGCATTTCAGAGAGAGAGAGAGGGAAAGAGAGAGAGATAAAAAAAAGTGGGGGTTCTTGCTTTGCTTGCACTATCCGGCATGAAAGCTTACACCATACAGAGAGAGCAGGGTTGTCAGAGCGTGCAGAGAGAAGGCTCAGAAGCAAAGACCCCACACAACTTATAAGAGACCATTTAGGCAAAATGTATCTGTACTTAACTATGCATGTACGTAATTGAACCCTACCATAAGATCCATGTGAGTTCTTCAATTTTATAATTTTGCATCTTATTAGTTATTACTCCATCTGTAAGTATGGTTCATTTTTAAAACCAAATAAAACTATTAATGTGGGATGGAAGAGATACTCTAACATATTAATATTATACTCCCTTCACTCCATTTGGAATGAAGTTTTTCTCATATTGATAGCTCCATTTGGCTATTTTAACTGGCTAAATCAAGCTAATTGAAGGGAAATTTATGTGGCTGTCTCCATTCAATAAAACACAACTTTTTTCAAATGGAGCTATTAATATTGGATGGAGGGAGTATACTATAGACAGTATACTTTTGCTTATTTGTTTATACCTTTTTGGCATAATATTCTATGGAGGACTTTGCGACTTAATTTTATTTAGTCATAAATAATCTTGCATCTTAGCAACAACAGCAGGAAAGCCCTTTGATTTGAAATTTATTAATGCCCAAATCTTCCCATTTATTACACAACCTGCTTGTCCAAAATTCAGTACTCGTGAAGCTTGACATGATTATTGACTCAATATTGCATTTATTTTTTTTTCCATTTTTGAAGCCATGTTTTGACTTCCAACTTTTTTTTTTGGTATTTTGATACATTCACCTGATTTTGATTTGGCCAGAATCATATCAAGTAGCGCATTTTTCAACTATTTGGCCAGAATCATATAAATAAGATATTAGACTGACATTTTTGCCATATAGCAACGTATTTGTAAATTGAGCCAGTGGTTACTGTAGAGGAAAACTAATGGATTGGTGGGAGAAATTATGTGAAACATACAGAGAACAAATTTTGTTATCCTAGATGCCTTGCTAATGACTCACATCTTTTCCAATTCAATGATACCACTTGGTCACATTATGCCCTGGAAGAATGTAAGAGCAATACCAAACATATCTTAACCAGTATTTCAACAAAGAAATGATTATAAACAAACAACTCTTTTGGTGGATTATCACGCACCATGCACAAGGATGCAAAGAAGCCCATAAACATGGTCTTTCTTACGTCCAACAACTGCATTTTAATTTCTATCTTCCATCATTTTTGCATGCATGCCTGAAGATTGCAAACTAGGAGAATGTGATAATACCATGTAATTCAAACCAATGTAAATATTCCAATTTAGTTTGCCCTGAGAGAGATGAAGAGGTTTTGAGCTGTTGATACTATGTAGCTAAAACACACATCACACCATATGAAAACCTCACTTTAGTACCTCCCACAGTATATACCCTCCCTTGCATTCTATGATACAGTTTAGTGTTTTATTTCACTTTATTCCTCATTATCCTCTGCTTTATTCCATCCGACCTCACTTGGGCACCCTTTTTGTCTCTTTAATTTTTTGTTTTTATCCCCTTTTTATCTTGCAATAATTCTCTCTATCCTTTTCAGAGTTCGGACAATTTTGTGGTCTGTACTTTTGCAAATGACCAAGTCTCTTTTTCAGTAATTATCATGAGCTTAAATTAGTTGGCTTACTCCTACCTAAACGACAGAAAATTTCCTGGATTTTCCAACCAATTTCCCTCCATTTATGACCAAATTTCGAAGTGACCCGTGGCATGATCGGGGCATCATGGGCCGTTGGATTTTGATCCGATGGTTTGCCACCCATAGCATCCATAGCATCCATTGGTGCGTGTGAGCTAGGCTCACATTAAAATTTTCCAGTGTTAAAAGAAAGAGAACATTATGATGGACTATTCTCTTCTTTTACAAATTTGAATGTGATTAAGGGGAACCAAACTGATCCCCAGAACAAGTGGGGGCATGGAAGCAGTAAATGGCTCATTATCACAGATTCCAAAAACCCGTTAAACAGAAAAACAGCCATCCCAATCAGTGACAGCAAAAAATTTCACCTCCTCCATGCCCCATCTCTTTCCATCCACTCCTCATGTCCTTTCTTACACCACGCATTTCAATGAACACCTTCATCCGTAACTGCCATACCCTTTTTATTTCAATTCTGTATTCCCTCCCAACCTCTCTAGATCCATCCCCATTAGTGACCGCTGTTATTAGCTAGGCCAGGTCTCATGGCTCTGCTTAGTTGGGGGCGTTGGGACCAACCATACAAGCCTTTAATTACCTAGTAGAACGTAATACTTTTTTTTGGATAATTAAAAAAATATATTAAAAAAAACAAGGGAGTACACCTTCACCTCAACTCAACTCAACTCAATACATGGGGCCGGAACAAGGTAGAACCTAATACTTGCTTCCGTTGAAGGGTGGAACCCCATTGGATCTTCAACGGCCATAATTGGTGGCAAATGCTTCAATGTAGGAATCCAAGGGGATAGGCACTCACCCTGTGGTCCGTGGTCTTTCAGGATTTCATTAGGTCTACAGGCATAGGCACTTGTCAGTCTTTCTATGTGTAGCAGCCTTTTATTACTAGACCAAGTGACTGACTTGGTTGACTAGGAGCAGTGGAGCACCCAAAGCAAATATGGAACTGGGCCACCCTATCTAACCTGTTTAATGCAAATTTAATCTTGTTACGTTCAAAGGGACACACTATTTAAACATCAAATTTAGTAGGTAATTTTACAGAAATACTGTTTGGTAGTTGTAGTTAATACATGCGGTAGCGCATCTTTTGCATGAGAACACAACAGCCCGTTTGCTCCCTGAATTATGGGCGGATGATGTAGATCGGATGGTCCAAGGGGGTTTGGCGCACATTCAAGTACACATTAATGTGGTCTAATTAGATAATGTGCCATGAAGCTACTAAAAGTTTTGTCCTTTGGACTGTCCAAGGTAACACCAAAGAGGCCTCTTGCTACACTTTTCAGGGAGGATGGACCATAGTCATCAGATCACATATTCTCATGATAGGTTTGATGAGTGAGAGCGTCTAAAAAAAATGGGGGCCCTTTCTTGTGGTTCCGTTAATTGGAATACCTTGTTCCACTTGTCATGGGCCAAGGCCAGATGGACTTGGACTCTTGTGGTTCCTAATACTGGCAATCCCTTGAAAGATGATTTGCTGGCAAAAGTTTCTTTGTTCCTTGCATATTACGTATAAGATACCAACCAAATCATATATAAACCAAATATATACCGAGGTACCTGGTGCTTGTAAGTTGTAACGTGTAGATATTGTACGTGCCTATGGGATTAGGGGAGGGATATGGTGTAAGTATAAGAATTCGAATGCCCTCGTTTACAAGATCTTATAAATGATAGATTTTTCTACATGACCTGGCCAATGGCCCCGAACTCCATATTACTTAGAATTTCCGCCGGAATCCCATATCACCTCGAAATGAGACTTATACTACCCAAACTACTCTCTCCCGTGGGGCAAAAGATAGGGCTAAACATTGTTCAAGGAGGATGCGCCAAATGAAAACTAGTCGCAGGCCGATCAGCCAAGCATGCAGCCAGGGAAATTAATTAGCTAGCTAAGATTACTAAACACTTTCATGCTACCATTGTTAGCAACTAGGAGTGATTAATTAACACAAGTCAAACACCAAAATTACCAAAAAAAAAAGTTAACAAGAACTAGGGGAGATGTAAAGGAATCTCAACAATGCATTGAGAGAGAGTGTTAAATAACCAAGTTTTCCAAAAGCTCGAGCATGTAGGAAGCAAAATATTTAATTGATATTGAGAGAGAGACAGATGTGAATCATATGGTGCATTGTTCATGTGGCCACCGTAGATGTGTAAATGCCTTGAGTTCACAGTAAGAACATGGGCTGGGTAACTTGCTAGCTTTTTGAAGTACCGTTTCGGAAGCCTTGCAACCTTCGTTGGCTCCGTTGTCCTCCGCAAAGGCGGGACCAGGATACATTCGATCCACCAGCCCAGCCTGTCTGCTCCAAAACATAGAGGCACTACTGCTGGATATATTTAGTATAAATGTTTTTTTTATACAAGAATTGACACTGTTCTTTATATACAAGATTACCACCCTGAAGATAAATTAGGGTGGCGTGTCAAAACCTGAATGGAACTATCTACAGGACAGTGGCATAACAGTTCTACTGGATAATTTCTCCTTGAATAGGCCCACGTAAAAGAGTTGATGCTTCTAACTTGTACACCCAAGAACATCCATTGTATTCCTTTTTTTTAGAATTCATTTTTTGTTAGAGAGATTTTGTAATCATGTAGAGTGCAGAGAGATAATTAACAAAGCTGTAGCTACCTAATTGGTATTGAGTGCCGAGAGATAATTAGCCACATGATTCACCAACACTAACGGTAATTATTTTGGTGAGGCCAGATATGGTCCCAGTGTAAAGTGGTGTTTTGGAGCTAAAATAGAGTTCTAAAACCATGACATACCCACCTGCAGGCCTACATGTCTCAAGTAGTTAGTCAAGGTTGACTCAATAATCCAATGGAATTGAATTTCACAAATTAAGTGGTTTAAGTTGATTTTTTCTTCAATGTAGTAGTGCTCAACTTAAGCCTGATATAAAGTGCAGAAGATAGAAAGCTTATGCTTTCAAAGAAATCATGGGATTTAGCTACGAAGTACACTGAGAAAACCTTGATAACTGAACTCTAGCTTCTGATCTCTGTCGGGCACATGATGGCAAGACTTTCAAGGCGCCATTCTGGCTCAAGGTTGAGTTGAGTTCCTGATTCGGAAACAGTATCATGTCTGTCCTTCAGGAATTGTAAAGTCATTGGAACTTGCTTCAAACGGATGAAGGCTGGCAAAGCTAATGATCACTTTCCCTTACTCCACCACACTCATGAGCTTATTTCTTCTGTTTCAAAGTCCCCCAGTTATCATGTTTCTGGCAATGCACGATCAACTGGCCAGGTGCTCACATTGCGTTGCAGCAAGTGCACTCCAAGTGTGGAATAGTTCTCGGAGATCCAATGTGCATACAATATGAAAACTAGAAAACTCACTCAGATTAATGACATTAAGTAGGAAAAAGAATGGTCAAATTCCTTATAATTAAGAAACTAAATTGTTGGGACAGTAATTTTTTGATAGGTTTCCTCGTGAACAAAAATAATATATGAAAGCTCAGTGGGGGACCAGAATCTGCATCAAAATCATACCAGCAAACATTGGCGTAATTCCTATTTGCCAGATGTTGGTAGATTTTATGTCGTGTCACTTTCATCCTGCCATCTCTCTCTCTCTCTGTGGTAAGCATGCAAATATTGCCTCTCTTTAATGTGGTTATTTTCTTTTGTATTTTAATGACCAAGAAATAGTTATAAACTGCAGGTATTATTGTTCATTATGATTTACAGTCCCTGTCATATGTGATAACATGGCTATAGCAATCTCACAATCTAGCAACAAATAGGTGTGCCTCACTTAGGATGATCAATGCATCAACCAAAAGGTACGTCTCACTTATGATGGTCCTAAGGAAGGAGACATCAATTTATTTGTGCATGAACTGGATTGAATGAAGCTGGTTGAATTTCATTTGTATTGTAAATGAATCACATGCTTAACCTGTTCATGGAAGAAAGGAGACCCACATATTAATTAAGCTTTGACTTGCGGAATGAAGAGGTTAAAGTGCGTACGTGATGAAGCTACTTCATCATTCAAACAACGTTGATCAGTGGGACCCAAAGCACCCTTGATTATTCGACCCCACTTTTTGGGTCCACCGATCAACGGTGGTTGAATGATGAAGTAGCTTCATCACGTACGTGCTTTAACGTTAAGTGCTACAAATGGATGTCTTAATTTCACTTTCCAATTCATTCCAAGAAACTAAAAGAAAACATGACACCATTTTTGACGCAACTACGTGTGCTCAATGTAATCAATTCATTACTATTACTAAGCATTTCTCTAAAATAGTTTGTAATGGTGCATTTTAAAATTTGGTACAGATAGAAGAAATTCAAAGATGACTACAAGGTCTAAACAAGTGTTGAAGTAACTCATGCCCCCTTGAAAGTTCTTTGAAGTCAAAGGATGTGAATTGTTGACAAGTTTTTTGGAGAAGACAACAAAACTAGGTATACACTTGCAAACTTATACTTTGTTTTGTTTTTGATAACTTTTTGTACATGGGCAACTGAAATTTTTCTGGCTCGATAACCATTTGTACATGGGGCACGAGACAAATGAGTGAAAAATGTAAAATAAAAGAATTTGACATATCTTCTTTCTTAAATTGATTGTTATGGATGAAATTTGACATATCCATTGTTGTTCTCTTTGCTTTGAGTTATTGAAATTTATTAACTATAAAAAAAAGTTGATTCAAGAAGCACTAAAATGCAGCAGAAAGTGATTGCTCTCTCTCTCTCTCTCTCACCTGGATACAAATGAGAAGGGAAATTATATGATAAATATGATGTGGGAGTAGGACAAGAGTAAGACAGTAGATTGGGTAAAGCATTCTCTACAAATGTCCCATTTTTTATGTAGCAAAAAAAAATGTCCCATTTTTTGTTTCTAATCGACTTAGGTCATGTGTTTGTATATATAAGTAAAAAAGACATACACGTGTTAACATATTTTGCGCAAGTAATGCTACCTAATATTGCTCGAGGCCTCTCGTGTAACGCTTGCCACAATGAACAGACCCCATGCATAAACATTCATTTGTGTACATAAAGCATATCTAGTCAAGACTTGGCCCACAGTCCAGGGTAATATGAAAATACCTTTTGTGTGCTCCCATACAAATTTTGACACAAATTGAAGTGTCACAACTAAGTATCTAACTCAGTTATGTATATAAATAAAAACTAAGTATCTAAATCAGTTATGTATAAAAAAAACTGTCTAACTGAGTGACTTAATGTTATGCAAGTGGGGGGCAGATTAGCATGAATGAAGAATCTGGATGATCCTTGACATGGAATTTCGAGATATGAAAGTTTCCTAGGAAAGAAAGATAGAGGGAGAAAGAGCACACTGGAACAGGTTTTATTCTTGCTGCCAACCTTTTGTAGTTTGTCTCATGCAGGAGTGGATAAGATTCAAAGGGGAAGAATTAAACAGCAAAACAAATGGAGCATGCCAAAAAGCAGCAAAAGCAAAAGTTTTTGGGCGGCCCCTTTCATAGACCGTTAGTAGAACATGAGAGGAATCCTAATCAACGGACATATCTTTGAATCAAAGCCCCAAAAACAAAAAAATATATGAAGAGAATAACAAGCCTTTGTTTTAATGGAACCCTTTATTCCAAATTCCACCTAATCATTATCCCTCCTTTTGCCGCCTTCTTGCTAGAAGTTAAAGAAAAGGCAAAAGCTACAGAGTCTCACTCTCCTCCTTTTCCTACCATTGACATTTCAAGTTGTTTTATTCATGTATCTTTCCTGTACTAGCCTTTTGTGCAAGGCTTGGGGCATTCTTTGTAGTTTGTACTAGTGAAGAGTGCTCTTTATAGTGAGGGGATGGGGTGTTTCTTGTTCTTCTCCTCCCTCTTTGGCACTCAGTATAATTTTTTTCTAATCCAAAAAACAGATTAATGGGCATGTTATTGCAGATCTTTGTGGTCGGTGAGTTCGTATCAATGTGAACTTAGGGGAATTCAAGAACGTAAAGAAAGAAAAATTGTCATGTTTGCAATGCATAGAGACCAGTAATTTTGGATGAATGAAGAGCTGAAACAACAAACAAAAGGAATAAAAATGAAGATGAAAACAGTGTAAGACCACAATTTGGCATGGCTAAAGAAAAGAGGGGTTGCAAAGGAGTTTTTTCCATATTACCTGGCGCCAACTTTGATATTCCCATATTACCAGGTTTTTCCCGTGAAATCTCATATGACCTGCAATCTGGACTTGAAGTACCGAAAATGCCCTTTCTTCTATTTTTTTGTGCTAATACTGTGCGAAGAGGCGTGTTGTGTACAACACGAAAAAAGTACAAGGTTCTCCGGCGATATACATCGGCGACGTCACCGGCGACCGGCGAGTTCGAGCGGCGATTCAACCGGCAGAATACACGAATTTTGACGAGCCTATTCGCGTCCCCCATCTCGATATCGAGCTGCCCCCCTGCTGGATTTCGACGACACGACTGAGGGAGAGTGCACAAAGGCGGCGATTTGAAGCGCATACGTTGGTATTTCGGATCTTCAACCTTCTGAGTTCGCCCGCGGCTCCCTCCGCCTGCATGCAACCGACGGATTGACCGATTGAGCTTTGGTTGACGGCGAGGAAGAGTGTGAAAGGCACCTGCGAGGAAATACATACATACACACGACTAAACCGCGGTAAGTTACAACAATCTTTACTGATTTTAGTTTCATAAGGTCCGACATTTGGATTTTTAATTTTAACTATGAAGTATAAAGTCGTGTCTGTAAAATACACAACTTTCTATTTAGTCATGTACGCGACAACACGACTTTTATATTTTCGTGTTTCACCGAGGAGACTTTTCTACTGACCACTATACCTCACTCCTTGCAGATGGATAAAAAAAGAGATGAGTCTATGGAGGAAATACCATCGGAAGAGAAGGAGGATCATGATTTTGCCTTGGCACCTCGACAACGAAATCAGAGGGGCAGGAAAAGGAAGGCTCCGATGGACCGACCAGTAAAGAGAACATATAATGCGCGACCGGTGCTTCGGACGTGTTGTCAACCAGGAGTGATGAAAAAGTGTGCGGCCCTCCTACACCGTCACCAAAGATGTGCCCAAGTGATCAAAGATGCTGGTTTCGCTGTCATTTTTGAAGGTGAGGACGTAGTTGTCTCGGAACCTCCTCGACCATTTGGTCAGGTACTGGGATAAGTCGGCGAAGATCTTCAATATCAAGGGTAGGACGCTACATTTCACAGAGCAAGAAGTTGCGCTTATCACCGGATTGCCTGCAAAGGGCGAAAGAGTTGAGGTCCTCCCCTCCTTGACACGCCGACTGGAAGGTCAATTCTTCAGAAAGCACTTCGCCGCGAGGAGAGCGGAAATTCCACACATTGAGGAAATCATAGACAAGCTTAGCGCGGGCGAACTGAAGATGGAAGAGGAGGACATTGCGAGGATGATCATCTGCCTCCTCTTCTGCATGGTGCTGTTTCCACATAGCACTAGAGCGGTTCATCCCTCTTTGTACCGTTACATTGACGACCTCCCAAGATTGAGGTCATACAATTGGGCTGGGGCTATACATAAGATGTTGGTTTCTGCTATAACCCATACCAGCACACTAGTGGATGCGAGATCGCAAGGAGGGTGCCTAGGCGGTGGATACCTAAATGGCGCCGCATATGTCCTTCAGGTATGTAGCATTCATAGTCTTCGATCAGTAAAACGTCTTATATAATACCACTATATTTATAGTCGTGTATTATACAACACGACTATATTTATTGTCGTGTATGATGCAACACGACTAGGTATATAGTCGTGTTGTTTACGACACGACCATAGTTCAATTCGTGTACAAGTTATAGTCGACTAAGGCAACCACGCATTGTAATAATGTTTTCATCTGTTTACTATGCAGATTTGGTTTTTCGAGCACACGACAATCTTCCATCCTGTCATGGGCCCTACCAGCCCACGGACCAAAAGGTGGTCAGGAAGTGGGGCCCTCATTACAGAGGTAAAGAAAGGTGCACAGAAGAAGAACCGTATGGCCGACTATTGGACGGGAGTGTTCCACAATCTTCAAGTAGGGGAGGAACTCGTCGACGTAATCAGCCCCATGGCCGGAGAGGCATCTCTCCTTGCTTCGTCAACCTCAGTGGCCCCTCCTCCATGACGGCAGAGGCTGGAGAGGCCGAAAATCAAGAGGACTCCCAACCAACCTGCATCCACTTCCTCGAGGACGGCTGCCCAGTCCACTGCAACTGCAATGGGGCGATTGGAGGGTGCGCTTCAGGGCATACAATCACTAATTGAGATAGCTTTGTCTTCGTATGAGGAGATGGGAAGGAGTGTCGGACCTCTGCGAGAGGTTCTCCACTCTATGAAGGCCTCTGCCGCCTCAGCGTCAATGCTGTTAGAAGGTCAGATCTTTGAGCATCCCAAGCCGGAGATGACTGAAGAGCCGACGAAGGAGCCAAAGAAGCGGCCCCAAATGGAGCCAAAGAAGTCATCGGTGCATCAGATGGAGCCAAAGAAGCGGCCCCGTGACAAGGAGCATATGAAGAACACTCCGATTGGTATGCGGACAAAGGAGCTGGTAAGGAAGTCACATCTGGATTCGACGAAATGGGGTAAAGGTAAGTTGTAGACGATTATTTATTTTCTCGTGCCACATGGTACACGACTATTATATTTGTCATGTTTAATGATACACGACTATGTGGTTTATCGTGTTTCATACAACACGACTATGTTTTTTATCGTGCTGCTACTACTGACACGAATAAGTAAATATGTCATTTTAGCTCCCATCAAACGCGCGGATTAGGAAGACAAGATTGAACGGGCTACAAAGAGATCCTCTGCCAAGTTGTTTTTGAAGAAGCTCCAACCAGAATTCAACGAAGATATGGAGCGTGCAGAAGTCGAGTCCCGTCCGACGTACAAACGGGACCTATTCCTCCCTGGTCTAGTGGTAAGGAAGAGAATGAGGACTGTTTCCGCGAGGGAATTGCAGAGGATTAGGGAAGATGACCATATACAGAGAATGGCGGAGGAGCATGAAAGAAGGAATAGGTCCCCTCAGCTGAAAGCCGACTCCGAAGAAACCATATCCGATCGACAAGTGACCTCTATCATCGATGAGGTCATCTCTTCCTTACAGCAGTCGGATATCCAAACCGTCAAGGAGGAGGTGAAGGAGGATGTGAAGGACGGGGATGTCGAGGAGGAGGAGGTGAAGGAGGATGTTCTGGACAAGGAGCCGAAGGAGGAGGAGGGGAAGGAGGAGGAGGTGTAGGCCGACGAAGAGGCGATGGAGGACGAGAAGAAGGAGGAGGTGAAGGAAGAGGAGGCTAAGGAGGAGGAAGCGAAGGAGGAGGAGGTGGCGGAGGGCACTGGCTTAACCGCATCCCAGCCTGTTGATGTCGATGTCCTCCTAACCCCTCAAAAGTGTAAGTCTGTAATTGCACTCCCCGAAAACTATGCCGATTTGGAGTTATGCTTCGACATGGGGGTATTGTTAGAGCGGGATAGAGTGGCAATAGATGGATGGATCGCCAATCTGAGGAAGGCTTATCCAATCCCAACGCTATGTGATGATGACTATGTATCTCTCCTACAAACAACAGAAATAAACACCAATGTAAGTAAACCTATGCTCCTCATATGTTTTCCTCTTTTGCTTTTTCAAATATGTGAGTTGACGTAAAGTCGTGTATTCGAAGACACGACTTTGCGCGTAGTCGTGTCTTTGCAACACACGACTATACGCATAGTCGTGTCTATTGACGACACGACTATCATGAAAATCGTATATACAATAATCGACTTTTAATTAGAAGTTGTATATTGCCTTACTTCGACTGTTATGACTCTTGTGGATGTTTTTCCATAGGTTATAGATGCGTTTTTGAGTCTATTGAGGCAGCGCAATGACAGAAACTGGATGAAATATCCGTGGGCATTTTTTGGATGCCACGCATTCAAAGAGATATTCGACAACGTAAGTGTTCCCTGCATAAGGAGTGATAAGTAATTAAGTATGATATTACCAGCATCGTTGTCTAACTCTCTTGCGGTTTCGCAGGAGCACAACGAAGGAGGAAATAATGCGAAATTGGTTAAAAAGCTCGGGAGGATGCTCGACGGCTTGAACAGGAACATGTTCTACGCATTTTTCCCAATCCGCACCGGCTCCCACTTCTGCCTCGTGTATGTACATTTTCCGCACTGTGTATGGCGCTTCTACAACCCGCTGTCTGGCAGATCCCAGTTATATCCACATCACAGAAAAGCTGCTGACAAATTCACGCAGTTTATGAACGTTGTGATGGCAGGCAAGCTGGGGTGGTTTGGTTTGCTAGACTGGAAGATGACTCAGATAGCCAAAGCGCCGTGGCAACAGAATTCGAAAGACTGTGGCATCTTCATCATGATGTACGTCGCGCACTTGGCGTCCAATGTCAACCCACCGGAGTTTGATCAGTCGACAATTACACGACTCTGGCGACCAGTCATCGCTTCAACCTTGATTCGGGGGGTTATTAACAGCGAGTTTGACGACGATTCCGGACAAGTCAAAAAAGATGCCGTCACAGTTTGACGACGATTCCATCGCCTCTTTGTCGGCCTGCACCTCCTCCTCCTTCCCCTCCTCCTCCTTCGGCTCCTTGTCCAGAACATCCTCCTTCACCTCCTCCTCCTCAACATCCCCGTCCTTCACATCCTCCTTCACCTCCTCCTTGACGGTTTGGATATCCGACTGCTGTAAGGAAGAGATGACCTCATCGATGATAGAGGTTGCTTGTCGATCGGATATGGTTTCTTCGGAGTCGGCTTTCAGCTGAGGGGACCTATTCCTTCTTTCCTGCTCCTCCGCCATTCTCCGTATATGGTCATCTTCCCTAATCCTCTGCAATTCCCTCGCGGAGACAGTCCTCATTCTCTTCCTTACCACTAGACCAGGGGGGAATAGGTCCCCTCTGTACGTCGGACGGGACTCGACTTCTGCACGCTCCATATCTTTGTTGAATTGTGGTTGGAGCTTCTTCAAAAACAACTTGGCAGAGGATCTCTTTGTAGCCCGTTCAATCTTGTCTTCCTCATCCGCGCGTTTGATGGGAGCTAAAATGACATTTTACTTATTCATGTCAGTAGTAGCAGCACGATAAAAAGCATAGTCGTGTTGTATGAAACACGATAAACCACATAGTCGTGTATCATTAAACACGACAAATATAATAGTCGTGTACCATGTGGCACGAGAAAATAAATAATCGTCTACAACTTACCTTTACCCCATTTCGTCGAATCCAGATGTGACTTTCTTGCCAGCTCCTTTGTCCGCATACCAATCGGAGTGTTCTTCATATGCTCCTTGTCACGGGGCCGCTTCTTTGGCTCCATCTGATGCACCGATGACTTCTTTGGCTCCATTTGGGCCGCTTCTTTGGCTCCTTCGTCGGCTTTTCAGTCATCTCTGGCTTGGGATGCTCAAAGATCTGACCTTATAACAGCATTGACGCTGAGGCGGCAGAGGCCTTCATAGAGTGGAGAACCTCTCGCAGAGGTCTGACACTCCTTCCCATCTCCTCATACGAAGACAGAGCTATCTCAATTAGTGACTGTATGCCCTGAAGCGCACCCTCCAATCGCCCCATTGCAGTTGCAGTGGACTGGGCAGCCGTCCTCGAGGAAGTGGATGCAGGTTGGTTGGGACTCCTCTTGATTTCCGGCCTCTGCCGTCGTGGAGGAGAGGCCACTGAGGTTGATGAAGCAAGGAGAGATGCCTCTTCGGCCATGGGGCTGATTACGTCGACGAGTTCCTCCCCTACTTGAAGATTGTGGAACACTCCCGTCCAATAGTCGGCCATACGGTGCTTCTTCTGTGCACCTTTCTTCACCTCTGTAATGGGGGCCCCACTTCCTGGCCACCTTTTGGCCCGTGGGCTGGTAGGGCCCATGACAGGATGGAAGATTGTCGTGTGCTCGAAAAACCAAATCTGCATAGTAAACAGATGAAAACATTATTACAATGCGCGGTTGCCTTAGTCGACTATAACTTGTACACGAATTGAACTATGGTCGTGTCGTAAAAAACATGACTATATACCTAGTCGTGTTGCATCATACACGACTATAAATATAGTCGTGTTGCATAATACACGACTATAAATATAGTGGTATTGTATAAGACTTTTTACCGATCGAAGACTATGAATGCTACATACATGAAGGACATATGCGGCGCCATTTAGGTATCCACCGCCCAGGCACCCTCCTTGCGATCTCGCACCCACTAGTGTGCTGGTATGGGTTATAGCAAAAACCAACATCTTATGTATAGCCCCAGCCCAATTGTATGACCTCAATCTTGGGAGGTCGTCAATGTAACGGTACAAAGAGGGATGAACCGCTCTAGTGCTGTGTGGAAACAGCACCGTGCAGAAGAGGAGGCAGATGATCATCCTCGCAATGTCCTCCTCTTCCATATTCAGTTCGCCCGCGCTATGCTTGACTATGATTTCCTCAATGTGTGGAATTTCCGCTCTCCTCGCGGCGAAGTGCTTTATGAAGAATTGACCTTCCGGTCGGCGTGTCAAGGAGGGGAGGACCTCAACTCTTTCGCCCTTTGCGGGCAATCCGGTGATAAGCGCAACTTCTTGCTCTGTGAAATGTAGCGTCCTGCCCTTGATATTGAAGACCTTCACCGACTCATCCCAGTACCTGACCAAATGGTCGAGGAGGTTCCGAGATACAACTACGTCCTCACCTTGAAAAATGACAGCGAAACCAGCATCTTTGATCACTTGGGCACATCTTTGGTGACGGTGTAGGAGGGCCGCACACTTTTTCATCGCTCCCGGTTGACAACACGTCCGAAGCGCCGGTCGCGCATTATATATTCTCTTTACTGGTCGGTCCATCGGAGCCTTCCTTTTCCTGCCCCTCTGATTTCGTTGTCGAGGTGCGAAGACAAAATCATGATCCTCCTCCTCTTCCGATGGTATTTCCTCCATAGACTCGTCTCTTTTTTTATCCATCTGCAAGGAGTGAGGTATAGTGGTCAGTAGAAAAGTCTCCTCGGTGAAACACGAAAATATAAAAGTCGTGTTGTCGCGTACACAACTAAATAGAAAGTCGTGTATTTTACAGACACGACTTTATACTTCATAGTTAAAATTAAAAATCCAAATGTCGGACCTTATGAAACTAAAATCAGTAAAGATTGTTGTAACTTGCCGCGGTTTAGTCGTGTGTATGTATGTATTTCCTCGCAGGTGCCTTTCACACTCTTCCTCGCCGTCAACCGAAGCTCAATCGGTCAATCCGCCGGTTGCATGCAGGCGGAGGGAGCCGCGGACGAACTCAGAAGGTTGAAAATCCGAAATACCAACGTATGCGCTTCAAATCGCCGCGTTTGTGCACTCTCCCTCAGTCGTGTTGTCGAAATCCAGGAGGGGGGGCAACTCGATATCGAGATGGGGGATGCGAATAGGCTCGTCAAAATCCGTGTATTCCTCCAGTTGAATTGCCGCTCGAACTCGCCGGTCGCCGGTAACGTCGCCGATGTATATCGCCGGAGAACCTTGTACTTTTTTCGTGTTGTACACAACACGCCTCTTCGCACAGTATTAGCACGAAAAAATAGAAGAAAGGGCATTTTCGGTACTTCAAGTCCAGATTCCAGGTCATATGAGATTTCACGGGAAAAACCTAGTAATATGGGAATATCAAAGTTGGCGCCTGGTAATATGGAAAAAATTCAGTGGGTGCTTATACCTAAACCTAAGGGCATTTTTGGTACTTTTTGGGTTATATGGAGGAAAGAAAGTGATTCCGGGTAATATGAGAAACCCGTAGTTGGCGCCAGGTCACACGTAAAAAGCCCGTTGCAAAGGGACCCAGTTGCACCTCTATATAACTGCCAAAAAAATTCCCGCTTGAGTAGGTCCCATAGAAACATATATTTGCAAATTGCACATGCAGACATTCTTTTCTTAGTTTTCCTTTATGGCCTGCTTCTCTCTCTCTTACATTTCTGTGTCTTGGACTATTTGGGATTGATGTCTCATGGAAAGTGAACAAACATACTCCACGCTTGAGATATATAGCCTTTCTTTGCTGAACTAGAATGATGAAATCAACCCGAATTGACTCCAAGAAGCAAATAGCAGATTTACCATTAGGGAGAGAGAGTGCTGTGAATTGATTTCTAGGGTGGTTCTGTAGAGTTGTTGTACATGCAAAACATCGAGAATAACTTTTAGTGGCTTGGTGGATGATCCCTGCTCCCAGAGTTCGGCCTGGAAGTCGGGCGGTCAGATGCAGTCAAGCAATTGACCGTGACTGCGACCGACGATTCTGACCCGGTCAATGTCTGATTATTTGGCAGACATGGATATGGACACGGTCTGACCGATTAACTTTTTTTTTTGCTTCTTAGATACTAAGAACTAAAATTTTCTCCTCTTTTTGAGTAAATAAATTATATATGCTCATGTATTATATTAGAATTTTTTATTCTAATTATTACCAGACGTGTGACAAATGAGCCGATTTAACTAGGATGGGATGTGTAATAACAATAGCCAAGACGGCCGGAATAGTGGCCTCATGGCCTACTATTTTTTGGCCCACCGTATGGTATCCATTCCTATAACTTTTTTCTTTTTATGTTGCCTATTAATGGGTTGTGTCTACGTAAGAGTGTTATAGATAGAACAAGTGAAAAACAAAAGAAAACGTAAAAAGGATTGACTATTATATGCATTTTAATTCTCACAAGCGAATTTGAATCAGCCAATTGCCCCCTTTAACTAATGCACATTGTTGGATGAAAATCCATAATATAGGAGACGGGGCGTACATAAACATTTTTTCAACTATAAAGATAAAGAAAGTGAGAACATGGGACTACGGTATAACATAATGAGAAATGTATATAAAGATATGATGGTGGTGTGTTGGGTAGATTATTTTTTTTCTAGTCAACTAAAGCCTATAACAGCAAAGTGAGGGAGAGGGAGAATGGCAGCGGATGGAGGTGAGTGACAATTTGCGTAGACAACCAGCAACGGCGGAAGCACAGAGCATCGAGGGGAAGAGGTGGGGAGGCCACAGACTTGTGGTAAGGGAGAGGGGCCCTTACGGTGGAGGAGGTCTGCGGAGTGAGATGTCACACCCCAAATTTTTGGCTTCATCGGTGTGCGAGCATAATTAAGCATGCCAATAACTTGGGGCGCGATGCAGAAAATTGCTTTATTATTTATACAATTGTCGTAAGACGTATAAATGAACATTCACCTCGGATGAGACTATTGATTAAATGAAGAATCCATAATGTACTAAAAACAATAATCCAAAATAGTCTACTATTGTCACATACGCTATTTATTACAAAATTTTCAAAATAAACTAAAATAGAAAAATTAACTAAGAACTATCTTCACGTTCCACGACTTCCTGCTACCTTTTCATACTCAAGTCTCAGCTAGACCTGCATCGCAGGATGCATGAGTACTCCGAAGATATACTCAGTAAAATATAAAACAATAGTAAAAATATAAAGGAAGTTTCAAGAAAGAATACTATAATGCAAAAACAAAATAATACCAATCTTAGCAATATAATTTCCATCAATAGGAAGACAATAAATATCACTGCCAAAAGGATCATTAGTATCCAAATCCATCAAACTTCTAAACATTCATAGTATAAGTAGATATTCAATTTCTGCTCTCAAACAATTACAAGCATATGAAGACTTGCTATACTTTGTACCCTAGGGGTTTTCTCTTTGAATCCTTGTCATGTGTCTAGGATAAGGGCCCCATCGGTGCTCACGAACACAATGTGCGGACACTGTTAGACCTTTCGTGATGTCTAACTAGGAAAAAATGTATGTCTATTGCCTCTCTTTGGGCAGAAACCTGAGCGTGCAAAGTCTCACAAAGTCCAAATAGATCTAAGATACTTTTGAGTATATAAAATCTCTCACCCTGGCAGAGCATATATCATGGCTTATTGAGCATACTATGATAGTTTCCCAAGATAGGGTCCTGTGAGCATACGAAGTCTCTCACCCTGAGGAAACTTACTCAGTTGTCTATAATGGGCAAGAATCTTCCAAGCATATAAAGCTTGCAAATATGAAAATCCAATCTAAATAATATAGAGTCGACTAACTCAATGATCATCACATTAACAGAAAAGAAAGTTGCAAGCATACATAGTCTTGCAACCATGCTAGAGGAGACAGTTTCTCACAATAAATAACTTCAATAGAAACTTCCAACAACAATGTTCTATTTCGTAATGCAAATCCCTTGAGAGAAAGACAAGGGAAAGAGCGGAAGGGCTTTTTAAGGTTTTTTTATAATAAATATTTTATTGTCTTATGTCATATGTATCGTACTTTCAGTTATATGGTTGAATACATCCAATTAGGGTTTGATACAGTCGGTCAGGTTTCAATGGAACCAAACCGCATTTGTCTTACTTCTTTTAATTACTGTAGATTACTTTGTTGTTCCTACCATTAATTATAGGCATTAAACTGATACTAATGAGAGTATACCATATTAATTGTATTACATGTACTGATAGTTCACAAATTTACAAGAGAGACACAAAAGGCAATTTTTTATGGACAGCGTTCTATTCAAAACAAAACAAATGACTTTACAAGACTCCCACAGTCTATACAAGTAGACTTTGGACTGTAAATTTTTACAGAGGATACTCCTATGAATCTATAATCTAGCAAAGCAAATGATATATTTTTTTAACTTTTGTAGAATTAATTATGACCATTTTGGAGAAGTCATTGGCACATAAATAGTTATGACCAAGAGCACAATTTTGACCTGAAATCAACTTAGTAGGTCTGATTGGAATTTAAACAATATTTAATTAGTATACTTGCAGTATTTTATGGTAGTGATTCCCATAAGAAACAAGGGTCACAAGGACACACCTCGTACCTCATCAGTGACTGTAGCCGCTTCTAGTTAGCGGTCTTTTTGAAATTGCTAAAAAGGTCGGGCATCACTGTTATAGCCTGATGTATTTTTAATTAATTAAATACATTAATAGTTCTTTTAACTTCTCATGTGATACCTATTTTTATACTATCTAGAATTAAGTATGACAAACATAACAATTTCAGGTTGGCTGACATAATTTTATTCAAATTCAGATGTATGGCTGTATACCTAACCTTCTACACATATAATAGTCTCACCAAACAAGCCATTTATACTAGGATAGCAAGGACATGCACTAGAGTAAAATAACAGCAAGGGAAACATGATGAATTTATAAGTCTCATCAATCCATTACAAGTATATTCAATGGAATTCAAACACCAACTAGAATCAAACCAATTGAACAAAACAATATAGAATATGACATTGACAAATGAGGATTATGAACATAGACATAGATCATCAATAATCGGCATGAAAATATCATTATTCGACTTCTAAATCATGAGGAAACTAGGCACCAAATGATTGATAACCTAGAAAGAGGATATGTAACGTTATCCTACCTTTTACTGATGAAATAACCTTCTCGTTTAATTCACACAAAATTCCAGTCACATATGTATGCTCTCCTCGTCACCAAATCAGGTCAGGCAGTACGTATGTTGAGGTCTAGTGAGAGAGGAGAGGGATGAGAGAGTTATAGAGAAAGGGAGAGAGAAAAAGCACTAGAGAGGAGAGTTAAGAGTGGTCGGCCAATGCAATGACTGACCAACCCTCTAGATATACATGTTGTCCTAGGTTTCCCAATCCCAATTGGAATATAACCGATTCTCCCTTAGTTTGAATCAATCACAATCTCTCCAAGCCAATCAGAGTCTCCCATGAGTTAGTCCTGGTGCCCATCTAATTCTGGCGCCTAGTTCAAAAAATGACTACTAACCGCTTTCCTTCTTTTGAGATGATTCCAATTCAAGTTGTACTTATCCTAAGAAAATGTATTTTATTTCTTTTAAAATTATTGCGTCTAACCCTATTTCTACATCCCATTTAAATAGTAACTTTACAATTTTACTAATTTAAATTCACCATAATAAGGTAAATTAGTAACTGTACAGAATTCTTCCATAATTACTTAGCATCCAACTCTTGATCACATCTCCACCGTTCATCTTGTTTCTCTTATTTCTTCTTAAATTAGGAATGTACTTACCCATGATATTCATATTATTTCACAAGTCTCTGACTTAGCCTTGGTGCCAAACCTTACCCTGGCACCAGGCATAGCTTAGACCCTGGAGCCAGGCTCAGTCCCATCGTCAGTGATTCTTGGTTATACGTAGAAACATGTCTAATTGCCTTATTAGGTTATAATCCAATTATAATAAGGAAAGGTTCAAATATCTCCGAACAAATTTATTCAATCAACACTAAAAGGAATCCAATTAAAATTTACTTTCCTCGTGTAGGTTGATCATTTAAATCTTATTTTTGTGAAAATTTTAAGTCATCATCACATGGGAAGGACGGAAATGAGAAAAGATGGATTTAGGATTTTGTTGTGGTCGATCAAACGATCAGTTGGTTAATCGACCACGTCCGACCACATAACCATTCACGGACATGGTCATTTTGGTCAAAGTCAGCTTGGACACAGTTGCGGACGCGGGTGACCGCATCCAATTGCCACCCCTAACGGGAATGCCCCACTCTTTCCTTGAAGCAATGGGTCAAGGTCATACATCTTCACAGCAGCACCACTGGTGTCTGTCTACGCATCGAAGCACCACTGGATTTCTCTGGCTTTTTGCAGCCTCTTGGTCGGTTTGGGAGGCTTTTATATTTATTTGGGAGGCTTTTATATTTTTTTAATCGGCATCTGACGGATAATCTGGAGAAATCTTTGCTTCCTGCAATAGTAGGCTCGTTGCAATGGTGATGGTGGTGGTTTGCGTCTTTGTGATGAATGTTCTTATTGTTTTCCGATAATGTATATGCATAGAGTCTTGTTATTTCAAATGACTATATGTATATTGTGTTATGGTTAGGTGCATATAACGTGTTTTTAAGTATGTTTTGAAGCCGCTACTCTCCTTGTGTGTATCCTACTAAGTTGTTACCTCTTCAGGGACTCCAAATTACTAAAAAGAAGTCTCAAATTTTTTTATCAGCTACTTGACAGTAGTTTTTTTATGCAATACTTGACAATAGTTTATCCTATATAATAAGCAATCTCCACGAAAGTACATGTTGATACTTGACACATCCTGAAAATTCCGTCGCTCTCCTAACAATTGATACTCCCTATGGAGTCCGGATCCTGTGGTGAAGCTTCACCAGCGAGGCCGCTGGTGAAGCTTCACCAGCCGTCGATCGTACGGAATCGACGGCGCACACGGGCATGATGTGCGCTCAGCCAAAAGCGCGTCTTTTGGCCGAGCGCACACGGTTTCCGTGTACGCCGTCGATTCCGTACAATCGACGGCTGGTGAAACTTCACCAGCGGCCTCGCTGGTGAAGCTTCACCACAGGATCCGGTTCCCTCCCTATGTCCTGAAATACCTGCAACATCCTAAAACAGTGGGCAGTGTTAATAACCCACTTTTTTAGGATGTAGCAGGCATTTCAGGACGAAGGGAGTATATATTTAGATATCTTATTTGGTAATATGATCAGATATAATATATCAAAAATATGATCAGATATAGCCTTCACAAACGTCTGTATGGTAGATTCAAAAGCAATCCTCCATTCAGACATGAAACACCTAAACAGTCTGAGACATCTTAACAAACGGCATGCAACCCTTCTAGTCAGATCCTAAGAACTCAGACACCTCTCGTTATAAAAAATAAGGGTATGCAATAAACTTTTTACAATAAATAGGAAAAGCTCAACTTTTCAATTTTATGCTCCCTTCATGAACGAATTTTAGTTCATTCTGAAAATCGTTATGATAATAATGATTCCAGACGGAGGGAGTATTATAGAAATTGATATACTCCAATCATGTTTTACCAAAAATATCCCATTGTGATACAAATCCTACCCGATCAGGGTCTTCAGTGAACTTATGTCCTCGAGAAACGAAACACACCACATGCATTACCATACCTCGTCCTCTTGCAGCACTGGCCCCTGAAGAGGCTCTCTTTTGAACATGTCTTGGGTCTGAGCGTGCTATACTTAACTTCTGTCTAAGCAGTTTTTGCATGTTCTTAGCAAGAGCAGCAACAAGGTGTTCATCATCAGAAAACTCAACATATGCAAGTCCCTGAAAACAAAGGAAAACATAAAATCATGCCATCAGCCTGTCAATCAGGAACACTTACGAAAGATACTAATGAAGTATTGGAAAATGATAAGAGGAAGGATATCTTCATATGAAGAACCCTTGAGCGGGTACTAATTTGGGTGCCCCCCTTTACATATTATGATAAAATGTGGCCAGCACTATCCAATCTGCAGTTGACAAAGACTCCCCCCACCCCAAAAAAAAAGAAATGCAAAATCAAGTCAGGTAAATTTTGCAGAGAATTGTACATGCACGAGAGAGACAGAGAGAAACCCTTGATTTTCCTGTCAATTTATCCTTCAGCAAGTGAATGGCGTGACCCCATCAACATCCTTGAAGAACTCTCGCAAATGTGTCTCATTTGCCTGAAAAAACACTTGTGTCATGTTAGAGAATGGATAAACTCAATGAGGAATGTTGTATGACAAAGTAAAACCATGCATATCGTCTCATCAGCTTACCTGAAGGCCAATGTTTGAAATAAATGCCGTACACTGATCAGTATAAAAGCTTGGCTTGGCTTCTTTGCCAGAGTTATCGCCTGTAAATTACTCGTTGACTGGTTCATGTCCAGCAAGATTCTGGACCGAAGAAGCAAATCCTGAAATATTTTTAGATGATACACCATTTGCTTCCTCTAGTTTCTCCTCTATATCCTTGCAACCTTTGCCTTCTGTGAAACCTTCTGTTCTTTATGCGATTTTTCTTGCGTTTCATGGGCCGCTGTTCATCAGTAGACTTATCTACAAGTTTCCTTTTTTTGTGAAGCACTTTTCTGCGTAACTTTGTGAGGTGCAGGTAGTACCGCTGCAGTTTGAGCTCTTGCCGTGATTTAAATAGTTGCAGTTCCTCAAGTCGAGGATTTACCTACAAGATAGAAAAACAAAAAAATTGGAATAAGTGACATAGAGGTTGTAAAAAAGATTTAACACGAGTGGTTTTTGTTATAAAAATATTAGGGCAAGAGCACCACCAACCCTTCGATGAAAACTCCACCAAATACCACAAAGAATTAGCGAAGTGATTGGATTCGAGGCGTGTTAAACGCTGTACTTGAAACATATACGCCGCCCTACGTGCACAGACTTTTACTGGCAATCTGCTCATGAGATACAACGACCCACTCCGTTGGTCTAAATGCGCACTTCAAATCAAACCAACTCAAACTCAATCAGATGAAATGCTATTGCTCAATGATTTAATGAGATTTTGTTTGAGAGAGAGTTTTGGAGAGTATATTTTTTTTTCTATTTCGATCTCTATTTATAAGGGACCTCAAATCGGTTATTTCTTATATGAAAAGATGCAACTTTTGAACATAACCGCCATAACTGACACATGTGATCGATGAAAGGATGCAAATTTTGAACATAGCCATCATAACTGACCCATGCGATTGGTGAAAGGATGCAACTCTTTAATTCAAGTCATCATTTTTTTCAACAATCCCCACCATGACTTGATATGAAACTAGTCAACACACTAGAATGCAGACAACAACATAAATTAGACATGGAGCAATAGAACTCTAAGTTTTCGGTGATAGGTACCTTTTGGGTTTGAACTTACACCTAGTTTGGTATGCTGTCAGTCTCACAAGTACGAAGTGAACAAAGTTTTGAACTTGAACCTTGGAGCAAGAGCTTTGACATATCTAACACATAGAGTCTCTCCCTTTTTTAGATCACCAGGATAGTGCTTTACGGCCATGCACCTTATATTTTTTCATGAGTTGCACATTAGAAAAGAAGCCTATGCAACCTCAGTGGCACCCACATAGGTGCCAATCTCCAAAGGAAATCTACATAACAAAACCTTGCCATATAAGCCTTGACCTCACTAATACTTTTGTCAACCAATTTTATATGCAGTAGAGCACTTTCATTAGAACACGGGAATTAACATACAATATATATAAATAGTGCTCTTCAAGTCACGCATTAACTTGTTTTTACCCATTAAATCTTCGTTATGGGATCTCCACTTAGAAAGATTGGCTTGCTATTAACGATGACTTAATCATAAACTTTCAGCTCCATTCCTGTAAATGAGTTTTGGATTTGCCCTACCGACAATCTTTTGGTAAACAAATCAGCCAAGTTATCCACTGTTTGTATGAAACTTAAGATAATGACCCCAGAGGTAGTCAACTTGTGCAAGAGTTTATACCATAGTTCAATATGTCTGGAGGAACTCTTATTATAATTCTTACTCTTAACATTATCAAGAGCTGATTGGCTATCACAGTGAATCACAATTGCTGGAATTGGTTTGTTCAACCAGGGTATATCTATTAAAAGATCCCTAAGTCATTCTGCCATTCCTCTAGTTTTATCAAGTGCTACTAACTCAGCATCCATAGTCGACCTTATTATTACAGTTTGCTTGGAAGACTTCCATACAACCGGCCCACCACCTAACGTAAACATATAACCTTAGTTACATCAGAATCTGAGACTTAATTTGCATCACTATATCCTTCTAATACAGGAGGGAATCCGGAATACTGTAAACCATAATTTATACTTCCCATCAGATATCTAAATAGGCTCTCAATGGCAACCCAGTGAGATTCATTAGGGCTTTTAGTGTATCTACTTAGTCTTCCCACAACATAGGATATATCCGGTCTATTGTAGTCAGCCAGATAACTCAAACTTCATATAAGTTGTGACACTCTTTTCCCACAAATTTTCTTTAATCTTACACTAGAATCATACAACGTATTGACGGATTTTCTATTGAAGTAACCATACTTCTTTAGAATCTTCTCTACATAGTGTGATTGACTCACAACTATTCTTTTGGAAGTCTGATCAATCTTTAAGCCCAATTTGACCTTGGCAAGACCTAATTCTTTCATATCAAAATTCTCGATAAGGAAACCCTTAACCTTATTGATTTCATCTACATTATTACCAAATATAAGAATATCATAAACATAGAAGCATAATATAACATAAGAGTTATCAACAAGCTTCCAATAAAGATATTTATCTGAAGTACACATTACAAAATCATTTAAAAGAAGAACATTATCAAACTTTTGATGCCATTGTTTAGGAGTTTGTTTTAACCCATAGAGAGATCTTACTAACCTATATACTTTCTTTTCTTGCCCAAGAACTACAAAACCTTCAGACTACTCTATATATATTTCTTTTTCTAATTCACCATTTTAAAATACTATTTTGACATCCATTTGATGAATCTCGAGGTTATAATGAGTTGCCAATGAAATAAACACTCGAATCGTAGTTATCATGATCACCGGAGAAATCTTGACCTTCCTTTTGACTATAACTTTTAGCCACTAATTTAGCTTTGTACTTTTCAATGGATCCATCATGATAATATTTTTTTTAAAATATTCACTTGTACTTAATTGGTTTAAACCCTGGAAGTAGATCTGTTAAAACCCACGTCCCATGTACAAGTATGGAATCAATCTTACTTTATACCGCCTTCTATAAAGAAGCATCATTAGATAACATAGCCTCACTAAAAGTTAAAGGAACCTCATTTCCCACCATAAAAGTAGAAAAGTCATCTCCAAAATTCTTCTCTATTCTAATTCTCTTAGATCTCCTAACTTTCACATTAGTACACGATTCTTCAATTCTAGGAACAGAAGATGAGGAACTATCTTCTTAATACACAACAACCTTATTCTTTTCTTTCATTGAAAACACATTATCAAAGAATGTTGCATCATAGGACTCTTTAATATTATTAGGTGCATAATCTTGACAATCAAACTCAATTACTAAATGTAACATCTGATCGTTTAAATATAAAACCCTTGCAAGTGCACAAGGCAATTGTACTACATTGAGTATGGAAAGGGTTGTCGAACCTCAGGGACGGATTAATATTCTACCAAATTCAAGAGAAAAGCCGCAGTTTTTAATTAATCTAGAGAAAAGCAATGAACTTTAATTAAACTAAGCTGAGATTAATCAATAGGAGAAGTACCAAGGCTTTGAATCCACCACAATAGACTAGTGTATCGTCTCTCTCTCTCTTTTGAATTTAGATTTCCAGTTGGCTAGTGTATTCCTCTCGGACATACACTTGTCAATTCAAATTATAGTGCCCTCCTCTCGGATGTAACACATAAATCTATTAAAACATGGAACTGTGATCTATCTCTCTTGAGTATAAACCAATGAGACTTTATTAATATGTAACACTTCAGAGCCCTTACGTTCCTCTCGGACACGCAAGTGCTCTTTCAGATTGAAATCCACAAAGATCCACTCTTGTCTCTCTCGAGTACAAAGAATAAACTCTAATGAATTAACTTTTATTGCATAACAAAGATTCATACACCAACTAGAATAAAAACAAATATGAGAGAAAGAAACAATACAACCAATCAGTTGGGTTTCATCTACGCCTTGGAAGAGAGTCTAGCCAAGCATGGGAAGAGAATCCATCAACAAGTTCTTCATCTTCTTCTTCTTCTTCTTCTTCCTTTGCTCTAGCCTCCAAGGACTCCAAAAGAACTCAAAACTCTATTCTTGCATACCCCATACGTTCTCCCTTAAGGCATATATATAGGGGTGAAGGAAAGCCCTCAAATCCCCTTCCAAATCCGAGTCAAAATAGGGTTAAATTGCGTTTTCCGTATGCACCGATCGATCGCCTTCATAGCACGATCGATCGTTTGACGAACGTAGCCGAACGAAGCCGTTTTCCTTTGTTAATTCCTTCCGATCGATCGTATTGCGAACGATGCCGGACGAATCCGATCGATCGTTTTTACTGTCTTCGCAAGTCCAAAAATTCCAGTAGATACGATCGATCGTTTTGGTGTCCGATCGATCGTTTTCTCCAATGTAGTGTTTTCGCGGAAGACGCGATCGATCGCGTAAGGATGCGGTCGATCGTTTTTACTGTTCGGAATCTTCAAATGGCTATAACTTTTTGCTCCGAACTCCGAATTGCGCGTGGTTGGTGGCGTTGGAAAGCTGACATCTTGAACTTTAACATGAATCTTGAATCAGTTCAATCCGATATTTGTACACGGAGTTATGATAATTTGACCATTGAAGTCCGTTTTCGCCATATTTTTGCATCTTTGCTCTCATTTCCTACAAAAACCAAAATCTATATTAAAGTAGTAGTTATTCTAACCAAACACTAGCAGAAACATAAGTTTAGGAGATAATAAAATGCATATTTCATGTATAGATCAACATCCGAAAAATTAGTAAGTATTTTAAAACCGAAATTTCACCCTCTTAGCGTTTGATTTAGTCATATTGTGCCATGTGCAAATTAAAGTTGGTGAGAAGAGCTTTCCAACGCCACCTATTATGTGCGATTTAGAGTTCGGAGTAAAAAGATATGAGAAATAAAATTTTTATTTAACGTGACAGCGATCGATCGCCCTAAGATCCGATCGATCGGCAAGCTTGAACCGATCGACGCCGTATCAAAACGATCGATCGTAGTTACTGTGATTTGTGAATGTTGTGTTTCGCGTAAAACGATCGATCGGCAGTAATAGCGATCGATCGGCTGTAGCGTGGTAGTGTAAAACAGTGCATACGACGATCGATCGCCGTATAGCCGATCGATCGCCGGTTGCGGTTTGCATTTTTTAGAAGTATTTTTGGGGTGGATTTGCTTGGGAAAGATACCAAATCCCAATTGGACTTATTTTGCACGTCTCTAGGAGGATTGTGAAGCCTTCCCATTGGCTGAAAGTGTCCATAATTTGGAAGATTAGTTTGAGAATGGATTCTCCCCCAACTCTATATAAACACTAGAGAATTGGCTTGTGCTAACCCCAGAACGTCCATAGACTTTTTCCTTCTCCTTCCCACATTCACCCATCTCCTTGGAGGCTTGTTCTTGTGGGAGTTTGCGAGAGCTTAGAGCGGGAGCTTTGGAAGGAGCGGAAGAGACGAGTAACGCGTAGAAAGGCGAGATCTTTGGAGGATTAAGTAGGATGGTTTTTCTCCTCTTCTCTCTTTTGATTATATATGCTTTTGACAAGTGTTTTGAGTCAATACCTTAGTTATTGTTTGGATTCTTGCAAGATGAATGTATTATGTTCATATTTCTATGCGTAGTGCATCACAAATCATATGTGCATTCATGTTTCACTTCTAGACGGGAATTCGCATCTAAAGTTTAATGCTTTATTAATTTTACAGAGACTAAAAGTTCTGGTATTATTTGATTGATTATTATCCACGTTGAATTTGTGACTTTAAGGTGTATCTTACCTTAATTGTCTTGTTAGGGGCGTATTAATGATTACAAACTATGTTATATATAGAATAACACAAGAAAGGAGTGAACTTTAACAATTCCAGATAATTCTAGGTTCTGTAATTGGTCTAGGAGGGGAGTATATAGTTTGTTAATGATGTATTATCATTTATAATGTGTTGTTAAGTAAGATAATCAAATTTAATTAAGAATTTTAATCTCGGCCAGAACTATTTCTGTGCTAACAGTCGGGGGTAAAGAATTCATAACTAATTCAAATAAAATCGGAAAAATATAAAATCAGTGGGGTTAGAAACTAGACGCACGAGGATATTATCAGTAAAAATTTTAGAGGTTAAGTCTTACTGTACAGATCACAGTGGCCGTCATAAGAGGACTGTTGTGCAGGCGACAGTGAGCAGAATTGAGAGAAAATACTAAGTATACAAATAACATCATGTAATATGATATGGTAACGATTAATATGTTAATAACAGTAATTGGACTATATACTTATGGTATATCACAGTAAGAATTGGGTTAGATGTGATTCAATTATGAGGAATTCCTATTTAGAGTTGAGCATGAAAGGTATATATTGATTGTATGTTACTCCTTGTGTGAGTGGTTTTGTTATTCTATGCTACTCCAATGAGTGAGTTGTGTTGACCAAAGACTTTGATGCTTCTATCCATACTCCTTGAGAGAGTCTATTCTGGTAAGAGATACCTTATGATCTTAGAGTGTTGAGACCTCTATTCCTTTGAGATATTACTCATATTGATTACATAATTGTTTCTTCCACTGGAGACCTTGCGAGACTCTCCCCTTGGTGGTTTCATAGTATGCTCAAATTATGCCATTGCTAGATCTTGCGAGGTCACTTATATTTATGAAATTGCGATTCCATACTGCCCGAAGGGAGGCACTATACGTACGTTAGATTGTGGACATTACGGAAGGTCCTCAGCCTCTGCCCATCGTGTCTGTAAGCACTGGTGGGGCCAGCATCCTAGACGCATGGCAGGGTTCCAAAGAGAGGACCCCTAGGGTGGTTCTGGTATATTTTGGTCACTTGCGAGTGACCAGGTTAGCGAGCAGAAATTGTAACTCCTTTCACTTTAGATGTCTGGAGCCTTTGTTATGATTGTTATCCTCTCCTTACTCATATGTGTAGTAGGAGCCTTATTGACGTTTTTCCTATACTTGCGAGTTGGAATTGTTGTTGACTAACCTTGCAGGTGTATAGACCTCGGTTAAGTTCAGATGTTGTGGAATGTCTATGACCTTTGTTATTCTTATTCTCTTCTTACTGCTTGTTTTCATTCAGTGGGTTTTTACATCCTACTGAGTGTTTCTATGAAATACTCATGCATCCTCTGATGCAGGTGCAAATGAAAAGTGAGACCAGGAAGTGCAGTAGTGGAATGGTGGATTGAAGGCGCCGAGAAGAGTTTAAAGATTATTTAATTATTTATTTTTACTTTTATTGATGCTTATGACATTATTGACAATTGTGTGTCATAGACTTATAGGTTTATTTTATTTGACTTTCGAAAAGGGATTATTATTAAGTAAATTCATTTCATAGTATTCATTGATGTTTATTATTATATTACACTGATTGCGGGCATAATCGGTTACACGTCCTTTTGAGATGATTGTAATCGGTTGGTAAATCGACTGTTCGGTCGCGTGCCCGGGATCTCTACCTAGAAATGTATTCCATTGATTGGCTTCCGCACTCCGATCGAGGTATGGGATTTCGGGGCGTGACACTAAAACCGATATGTTCTGCTATTTTGTGCATAACCAATAAAGACTACATCATAAGTTTTTAAAACAAGCTTATCCATCTTCACATTTAGAACATTCACTTCTGCAAAACATCCCCAAACCTTGATGACTTTTAAGCTCAACATTCTTCCATTCATTAATTCATAAGGGGTTGTATTTTAAACTTTATGAGGCACACGGCCTAAAATTACATACGCAGAAAGAATCGCTTCTCCCGATAAATTCATCGATAAACCCGAAGAGAAAAACATAGAATTTATCATATCAATAAAAATTCTATTATTTCTTTCTGCCACACCATTAGTTTGAGGAGAGTAAGGCGCAATGGTTTTGTATTATTCCTTGATCTTCACAAAATTTACAAAAATCAATAGAACAATAATCCCCACCTCGATCTGACCTAAGTCTTTTGATCCACCTCTTAGTTTGATTCTCATCCTCCATCTTATAAATCTCAAACTTCTCAAAAGCCCCATCTTTAGATTTTATTAAATACACATGACAAAATTTAGAATAATCATCTATGAATGTGATGAAATATCTCATGACACCTCTAGAAATTAATTAGTTTAATTCACAAGTATCTAAATGAATTAAATCAAGCAAACATGATGTCTGATCAATAAATTTATATGGTTTCCTAAGTTGTTTAGCTTGAACATATATTTCACATTTATTAAAAGTTTCACTAAACTTTGGAATCAAGTCAAAATTCATCATTCTCTTAACCATTTGTGAACTCACATGTCCTAGCTTCATACGCTACATGTCAAAAGAATCAATATAGAAAACCATAGAATCCATAACATCAAATAAATAGTTATTACAAGAAATTACATTGAGTTTAAACAAACCATCACACATAATATTTACCAACAAACACACCTTGTTTAGTTATTACAACTTTATTTGATTCAAACACTAGTTTAAAACCCTGTCGACTAAGAAGTACTCCACTAACAAGGTTCTTCATCACACTAGGCATATGTAGAACATTCTAGAAAATCAAAGTGTTCCCCGATTTAAACTGGATGTCCACAATCCTAACTCCATAAACTCTAGCCTCAGAGGAGTTACCCATCGTCATTGCTTGTCCCTTTACTTCCTGATATAAAGAAAATGAATAAACATCAATACCAATGTGAACAGTAGCCCTTGTATCAACCCGTTAATCGATAGGTTCACATGCCAAGTTAATTTCAGATTTAGTTAATATTAACCTGTCATCTGAAATAGCTATGTTAGCCTGAGCGGAAGATGAAGCCCTACCATGGCTATGGTCCTAGCCCTTCATCTCCCTGCACTTGTTTGCAAAATATCCAAGCTTTCCACACACCCAGCAACCTTTGACTTCTTGTCTTTTAAGATATTTTTCTTGTTCTTCTTCTTAATGCGATAGAACTTAGGTTTCCCTTCAACCACATTGGTTTGAGCATTATCATTAGCCCAGAAGAAGAGCCTTGAATGAGTTTCATCTTGCCCCTATGCTTTTCTTCAATCTGGATAGCCACCATTAGATCATCAACGGACATAGCATCCCATTTGTGCTTCAAGGTAATTTGGAAATCCTGCCATGAGGGTGGTAATTTATCGATAAGCACTGAAACTTGAAGCATCTCATCAACGGGAATACCTTTCCCAGTTATCTTAGCAACCAAATTCTGAATTTCAATTACCTAATCTCTAACAAACTTGTCATCAACCATCTTGTAGTCAAAATATTCGTCTACAACATATTATTCTTTCCCTTCATGCTCCTTCCCAATTTTTTTTTCAAGGGTATCCCATAATTCCTTAGTAGATTTAGTATTCACATGCAAGTCATATAATTTAATGCTTAAACACTTAAAATCTATCGATGACATAATTCATCATCTTGTTTAAGCTTGTCACTTTCATAAGATAGTCTTATCAAACTCAGATGAAACATGTTTCTCACCAATAGCATCTGTAATGACATAAAACACATTCAATTGTGTTAACCAAAATATCATCTTCGTTTACCATCTCATGAAATTCTTTCCATTAAATTTTTTAGGTTTCAGAGATTTGTCAACACCCATAATTACAGTACTCAATCAACAAAAATATATGTTTCAAGATTGTTATAAAAATATTAGGGCAAGAGTACCACCAACCCGTTGACGAACACTCCATGAAATACCACAAAGAATTAGCTAAGTGATTGGATTCGAGGTGCTTAAATGCTATCCTTGAAATAGATATGTCACCCTATGTGCACATGCTTTTACTGGCAATCCGCTCCCGAGATTCAATGAACCACTTCATTGGTCTAAATATGCACTTCAAATCAGACCAACTCGCACTCAATCAGAGGAGATGCTATTGCTTAATAATTAAAAGAGATTTTGTTTGAGAGAGAGAGAGTTTTGGAGAGTATGTTTTTTTTCTATTTCGATCTCTATTTATAAGGGATCTCAAATCGGTTATTTCTGGTATGAAAGGATTGAACTTTTGAACATAACCGCCATAACTGACACATGTGATTGATGAAAGGATGCAACTTAACCACCGTAACTGACCCATGTGATTGATGAAAGGATGCAACTCTTTAATTCAAGTCATCTTTTTTTTCAACAGTTTTAATAAAAAGGTTTTTTGATTTGGGTTGAAAAAAAGATCAGCAAAATATTTCAAGTGATGATCAGAGTGTTCAACAACTTTGTAGCTTCATTTGCCCCCTTCTGTTGTTTTCCACAATACAATGACATGGTGAAAGTTATAGGAACCACCAGTTAATGAGCCAGCGGCAGTCAACGGATCAATTCAATCTAGAAGCTTGTCAATTTTTGTCACCCGCATCCAGGTCTTCTTACAGTCAAGCGCCTTTGTAGCACCTACAAGCAAATAATATTAACATACTACCAGCATATGGGTTAGTGAGATGTGAAAAGATGCATTTGGTAAGTAATTTTCGCTCCACAAGAAATCACTTACTTTCGGGTGTAGTAGGTTTGGTTATTTACAATTTTCAAAAGTAGGATTAATAATAAAGTGACGTAAAAAGTAGAAAACAATAGAAATTCCTACAATTCTAGAGAACAGTGGATAATCTTCTCTAGAGGAGTTTCATGTGGAAAGTGGAAGGCAACTTTTGTAATTCTCTTAAGATGGCAAGAGCAAAAATGCATTTTTGGGGCCCCATGCATTAGGGATGTAAACGGATGGACATGGATGCAGACAAGCTACATCCATAGCCATCCGATCACTTTAAAACTAGGCGTCTGTCCGTCCGCCGTTCGTGCAGACACCCTTATGTGTCTGTCCGCAGGAATCCGTTGAGGATATGGACGGACACGGACGAATACAGATACTATGAACCATTTGCCTTAAAAATTATCACGAACACGGATACGAATGACTCTGGACACGAACGCACTATGTCCGTAGCTACGTCCACTCAGATGCCAGACCACCAAAGTTGTTCGTGTCTGTGCAGACAGATTTTTATGTCTGTTTGGATAGTTTGTAAAATGGATGGCCTGATAACCACGGATATCAAGATGCCGTTTACACCCCTACCATGCATTTTCTCCTTGGATTTTTGCTCATGTTAGCTTTAAATAATTATAAAAATAGTCATTGCATCTACTTATAGCCGAATTTATCAACCAAACACTTATAGCATGTTTGGTAAGGTTTTTTTTCTAAATTTTTGTCCCAAATTTTGGTTTTGGGGATGGGGACGGGCTCAAAACCCATCTGGCATCAGCATTCTCGAATCCAAAAGCAGCCCGCGTCGCTTTGTAAAACTCACCCGGCTGTTTTTATCTAAAAATGAACGTCCCTCAGGCTTCCCTCTCCCCCCTCTGGCTCGACGGGGTGCCCAGCTGCCATGGTATGAGACTTCTGTATGTGTTGTTGTATATTGATGTAAATGAGCTGGTACAGGGAAGTAGAGCTCTATTTCTGTAAACCAGGGAAGTTGTATATTGATGAAAATGAGTTTCTTTAAAATGTTGAGTTTACTGCCAAACAAGTTTGTCATTGTTTATGAAAATTAGTGTATTTTTACCAAACAGGTTAGCACTTGAAATGTAACAATTTCAAATTTTGGGACAAAATTTTTTTTGCACCAGATCTTGGGGATAAAAATATTTTAAAATAAAAAACGCTCTCAAATGGTATGTTAGATTCTTATGAGAAATCAGAATCGTCATTTCTCTATTAGATTTTGATTTTGCTTCTTGAAGAATTGGTTGTCAAACACACCCTAAATTTAGGTTACAAATGGTAGCTGAGGGACTCAGGAAAGGTATTCCTAAGGGCAATATAGGAGTTTAGCTTTTTTTATAAACAATACCAAACTTTTTAGTTCATGGGATTAGCAAAGTCAGGAAAATTAAGACAAAAAAGCATTGAAGTTGAGAATTGAATTCTTAAACCAACGGGCTATCGGTGGAATGGCCAGAGCACTGCCTTGAAGCAGCTGTCCTCACCCACAGGGAATATATCTCTAACTTTACAGGTGTGTATGTTCTGCGGGCTATATGCATCCAAGGGGATTAGCGGCAGATTACAGTGCTCTAGGATGCTAGTTGCCCTGCCCTTTTTTTGTCTGGCTCTCGAGACTTGGACAACCCTTGTAATAAAAAAAATTAGATTCCCAATTTTATGGTATGTTGGACCTGAGGGCAGGAAGCATATAAACCCATATTGAATATGATTCCTACTTGGGAAAAGGGTCTCACTAACCCATGCAAGTGGGTTATTAACACAAATTTAATACTCGAGGATTCATTTCCATCTCACTAGCTCCCTTGTAAAGTTTGCTACTATATAACTACGGCGTGCGGAACACTCAATCCACCTTCATAGAGCATCCCACAAAGTGGTATTCTCGTTGTCCACCTAACCCTCCTTGAGAGAAAATCCCAGCAATGAACAAATTCACCCTTTGGGGATTGTTTGGACAAAAGTTTGTCTCTCAAGCTTTTTGGATTAGCGTTAAGGCCAAAATGTCCCATCTATTTCCGGGCAGCTCCTCGTTTGGCAAACATTTCACGACAGCAGCGACATTACATCTCCAATGCCAAACAACCCATTCATACATACTGCTTAACTCGAGTTCTTTACATATTACCTGGCGCCAACTTCTATTTTCTCATATTATCCGGAATTTCTTCTTTTCTTCAATATGACCTGAAAACTACCTAAAATGTCCTTCTACCCAAATGGGCGCCAGGTAATATGGAAAAAGCTCCATTCTTACATCAAATTAGCAATTTATTGGAGCATCCAGCTGGGGAAGAAGACATTCTGGCAAAGGTCCGTCAATCATCACGGTTCAAATCACCGATGGTGCCGTTCAATCCGAAAAAAATAAAATTTCGTGCCGAAAAATTATAAAATCAGCGGGAAAGACGAGAAAAAATTTATGATGAAAGGATTTTGATGTAAGAGCAGCGGGGAAGCCCTCCCAACTACAAAAAATAAGATCTACATGTAAAAAACACATATAAAGGTCATCTATTAGTGCTCGACCGCTCTTGGACATCAAATAAGAGGATAAAAATAGACAAAAGCATAAAATACTAGTCGGTGAGTGACAAGTTTAATTTATATATCTTTCTATGACCATCATAAAATAGAAGATGAGGAAAAATAAGGATGAGCGCCAAAAAAAGGCAAAAATAGATGAAAAATGAGTGAGTTATGATATTTTGGATTATCATTTTATTGTGTATTTCAATACATGAAAAATACATTTATCGTGTATTCAAATACACGATAAAATGACAATCTTCAAAATGTCATAACTCACTTACTTTTCATCCGTTTTTGCCCATTTTTTTCGATCTTCCTCATTTTTCCTCCTCTTCCACCTCATGATGATATATTAGAATGAAAAATAAGAAAAAATAAGAAGAAAGAAGAAAGTGGAAGCTTTCTGACATCCGCTTTCTTCTTTCTTCTTATTTTTTATTCTTTTTTCATCCTAATATATCTTCATGAGGTGGAAGAGGAGGAAAAATAATGAAGAACGAAAAAAAATGGGCAAAAATAAATAAAAAATGAGCGAGTTATAATATTTTGAATATTGCAGTAAAATCGTGTCGTATGAGATATGACTTGACTTCAAGTCGTCTCCGACGACACGATTTTACTGCAATTTCGAAAATATCATAACTCGCTCATTTTTTATCCGTTTTTGCTTTTTTTTTTCTTTCTTCTTTATTTTTCCTCCTCATCCACTTCATTAGGACCACAGAAAGAGTTATGATATTTAAAAATATGACTTAAATCAAGTCGTGTCTTTGACGACACAATTATACATTCATTTTTTCTCCGAACATCGAAAAGTTTTCACTTTCTTCCTTATTCTTATGTTTTCTTCTTTTTCCATCATAATATATTTTCATGAGGTAGTAGAGGAGGAAAAATATAGAAGAACGCAAAAAAATGGAGAAAAACGGAGAAAAAATGAGCTTAAAATCGTATCGTCGAAGATATGACTTGATTCAAGTCATATTTTGAAATATCATACCTCTTTGTGTGATCCTAATGAAGTAGAAGAGGAGGAAAAATAATGAAGAAAGCAAAAAATAGGCAAAAGCGGATAAAAAATTAGCGAGTTATGATATTTTTAAAATTGCATTCAAAATATCATAACTCGCTTCCTTATTTTTTCCCCTCTTACATTTCATTAGGATCACAGAAAGAGTTATGACATTTTAAGACACGACTTGAAAGAGTTATCGTGTCTTCGACGATACGATCTTACGCTCATTTTTTCTCCGTTTTTCTCCATTTTTTTCATTCTTCTATATTTTTTCACCTCTACCACCTCATGAAGATATATTATAATGAAAAAATAAGAATAAGGAAGAAAGTGGAAGCTTTTCGACCTTCGGAAAAAAAATGAGCATAAAATCGTGTCGTCGAAGACACGACTTGATTCAAGTTGTATTTTTAAATATCATAACTTTTTCTGCGATCTTAATGAAGTGGAAGAGGAGGAAAAATAAGAAAGAACGTAAAAAAGATGGGAAAAAATGGATAAAAAATGAACAAGTTATGATATTTTTAAAATTACAATAAAATCGTGTTGTGAGAGACACGTGTCTCATACGACACGATTTTACTGCAATATTCAAAATATCGTAACTCGATCATTTTTTATCTGTTTTTGCATTTTTTTTCGTTCTTCTTTATTTTTCTCCTCTTCCACCTCATGAAAATATATTAGGATGAAAAAATAAGAAAAAATAAGAAGAAAGAAGAAAGCAGACGTCAGAAAGCTTCCACTTTCATCTTTCTTCTCATTTTTTTCTTATTTTTTTCATTCTATTATATCTTCATGAGGTAGAAGAGGAGGAAAAATGACGAAGAACGAAAAAAATGGGTAAAAACAGATGAAAAATGAGCGAGTTATGAAATTTTGAAGATTGTCATTTTATCGTGTATTTGAATATACGATAAATGCATTTTTCGTGTATTGAAATACACGATAAAATGATAATATTCAAAATATCATAACTCGCTCATTTTTCATCTGTTTTTGCCCTTTTTTTGCGTTCTTCCTAATTTTCCTCCTCTTCTATTTTATGAGGATCACAGAAGGATATATAAATTGAACTTGTCACTCACCGACTAGTATTTCATGTTTTTGCCAATTTTTATCCTCTTATTTGATATCCAAGACCGGTCAAGCATTAATGGGTGCTCTTTATATGTGTTTATTTACATGTAGATCTTATTTTTGTAGTTAGAGGGCTTCCCCGCTATTCTTACATCAAAATCCCTTTATCATAGATTTTTTTTCGTCTTTCCCGCTGTTTATATAGTTTTTCGGTATAATATTTTATTTTTTTCGGGTTGGATGGCGCCGGCAGTGGTTTGAACCATGATGTTGGACGGACCTTTTCCGGAATCTATTCTTCCCCAATTTGATGCTCCCGTAAATCGCTGATTTTGAGAAGAATGAAGCATTTCGGATATAAAAGGCACAAAAAACGTAAAAAAAGGCATTTCCGGTACTCTAGGTGCAGATTCCAGGTCATATGAGATTTTACATAAAAAATCAGGTAATATGAGAAAATGAGAGTTGGCGTTAGGTCATATGTAAAAAGCTCGCTTGACTCATCTTTGAAAAGCAGTTTTGCTAGGGACATACAACACCATCTAGTCTCGCTAAGTTTCCTCTGGGAAGTACTACTGTTCTAGTGCCATGGGACTGTTTGGCTCCCCCTTTAAATTCCTTGAAGGGCCTTTATACCTTAACTATCACGCCCCAAATTCCACAACCCCAATATGCGCGGAAGCGATAATCCAATTAAGGTTATAAGGGTAGGAATCTGGGACAGACCAAATACTCGAATCATCACATACCCAATTACATGCTTGGGTCATACTGGATCGATAAGACTTAAACCATATCCACACACATGATATAGAATAACAAAAAGAAGTCTAATTTAATTATTACATTATTCGACAAGTCTCCACAACTAAAAATAAAATAAAATGGCACACAGGCAGCAAGTCCACAAACATCAACATAAATAATAAATTAAAAGATAACTTGTCTTCTGACTTCAACGCCCAACACCACTTTCAGCAATAGTCGATCACTTCTGTTCCAGCTTAATCTCTGCATCAGAGGATGCATCAGTATTCCGTAGGATATATCCAGTAGGATACAAGAAAACCCACAATAGAATAATAATTCAAATGCAACAAGATTCAAAGATTGGAGACAAGTACAAATTGACTCAGGATCAACAATTATGCAGTTCGCTTACCAGGAACCAATCATCATCCGAGACTCTTAAAGGTCAAGGAAAGATAATTCAATATATAAAATTCCAAACTTACAGGGAGTAAGGAGATGTCACAAGAGTATCTGCTCCAAACATCAAAAGGGTTGGAGATAACAATTTTTGTTCTCAGCTCTGTCCACTTCCCCTATGGACATCAATACCAGAACATCCTAGAGGTTCTACAGAGGAACCTGGCCATGCGTCTAGGGATGCTAGCCCCATCGGTGCTTACGGGCACAATGGGCGGAGATTGCAGACCTTCCGTAATGTCATACAATCTAAAGCGCACGCGATTGCCGTCATCGGCTGAACTACAGAGGTTCAATAAATCTGAGACCACTATGGGTCTAGCTATGGCTCATGTGCATACTATGATTCCAACTAAGAATTCTCATAATAACTCTTAGTGGAGAAACAAATATTTCAACCAAGTGATACTGAATATATCTGAGCCCTCTCATTAAGAGGCTTGAAACATGACATTCTAAATTCGACTCTTCGTAGGAGTGCAAGACCATGTTTGAACAAAACTCAAATTGACTCATAAAAGAGTGTTCAATTTCTTGAAACAATGGAGTCTAGGAACTCAATTGAGTCCCGACAAAATGACTCATCAATGAGACACGCCACAAGATTCGCCAAAGATCACTTCTGCCACCTTCACCGTACCTAGCCCTAGAATTGACAATCCTCGACACTGAAACGATTGAATGACATGTCCATAATGGATCATATCATAGGCATTAAATACAGATCAAGCAATGAGGCCTCTTGAACAAAGGATTGTTCAAGATAAGAGACACAAAAGACAATTAATTACGGACAGATGCTCTCAGCTCTAAGATCCAAAAGTAAACTTTTATAGTTACTGTTACAAAAGCCCTAGAGGTCTTATCACTTTTAATTAGTGGTTTAATTACTATTTTAATTCATAATTAATAGTATTATTACGGTTTAGGGGTTTTAGACCCAAAACAGTGTGCTGTCCCAAACAGAACAGTCCACTTCAAACGACCACCACTTTTTTTACAGATCGAATCAACCTCTAAAATTTTTATTATAGATAACCCTGGGAGTCTAGTTTACAACCTTACAGACGGCATAATTTTTAGATTTTTTAACAATTAGTTATCATTTTCCGATTAGGGTTCGTCGGTGCAGGAATAGTCCTGGCCGAGAACAATTAACTTAAGATATATTAATTAACTAATGATATATACTTTATTAATTCACTAATGACCCTTTCTGACATTATCATGACACACTTAACAACTTTTACAGAACCCAAATGGTTCTGAAATTCATTGATTTCATTTATTTTCTGCTACTATTTTACAACCCGATTAATGATTTCCTCCATTTAATCCATTGCTCACGTCATACCAAATGTGCTATGTATTCCCGGACATTGTTGTGAACAGGGACGTACTGATATAATGTCATACTCCATTCGGTATGACAAAGAGACTCTTATAAATTTTGTACTAATTAATTCATTATTTAGCATGGTAAGTACTTAGATACATTATCCAATTTGCTAACATGCATTCTAGTATGATAGTCTTATGTAATCATAATTAGGACACCTAAACTTAGACATAAAAACATTCTATCATGCTGGACTCTGACTTAAAGATTACAACTTTTCAACATCAGAGACTTAGATAGGTACTTTGATCACATTTTAAAGATGTATGACAAAGGATCACTCCGATTTTAGGCAATCGGTTATGCTTACAATCAACATGATGCACAACCATCAAAGAAAATGGACAAGTAAATCTGGACAGACGTCATATACAATTCACATAGCATAAAGAACATATCTTTTCAAGTCGAGTGAAGTGGGGATGTCATCTAGGCATGGAACGAGAAGTATTGGCACATACGTGAGATCAAATAGGTAGAACATGCAAACCGAAGCATATAACTTTCATCGCATTAACAACAATAGTAAGACATGTAAATAGAACATGTTGTAGGATAAGAAATCAGCAACATCATACATTCATGATCATACAAAAATTAGAGAAAATAAATTGTGGTAAAAGATTATCCTACCTTGTAGAAACTGATACCCAAAAATCGTAAATTGATTTCTACTCGATCTTGAAACTCTTCTTCTTCGTGCAAGTACCTCGAAAACTACCAACGGACACACGACCACTTTGGACGAACAAAGGAGGAGACTGGATGCTCTTCCCTCTTGCTGGCACGTTCTCCAAAGTTCACCAAAAAGGGTGCCGGTCTCTCATATGGAGGATTTAAATAGAAAAAACTTAAATCTCTATGGCAAACCTCCACCGTTGATCAAACACTCATCCAAGGGCCATGATCCACAAGAATTAAAGGTGAATCTCTTAGTTAGGGACGTGATCAATCCATCCCAATAGCTACACCTTGGTTGTTAAATATCTTTGACCAAATCACTTAGTTACCAAACCGATTTCAAGTAAATATCTTAATTGAAAACAATTATTCCTATTTTATTTCCTTGACATATGGCATCCTTCATTCACATGGAAAGGGCCATAATCTCATCTCAATCACATTCATAATCTCCAAAAAAAAAATCTGATTCTTTGCCATAACTAATTCCCCATTTAAATAGATTGATAATTAGTTAGGAATTAAGGTTTTCAAATTTAAAATACTTACGAAGATATAAATCCATTAATTAGGACTAATTTGGTAAGACATGTCCTCCAAAGATCTCCCAAAATCAGCCCAAAAGGTTCCCCAACAGATTTACCTCGAAAAACGTAAAATTAACAGCGATCGATCGGTCCGTATACGCGATCGATCATCCTGCGATCAATGCCTTACAAAAACGATCGATCGTCTCCCGATCGATGCCATACAAAAACGATCGATCGGTCTGACGAAAAAACTTTAAATTTTTTTCAATTTTAAAGAGTTTTTCTAAAATTCAAAATTACTCAATTTGAGCAATAAAATTCCACTTTATCAATATAAAATTTACGGTCGCTGTATTAACCCTCGTAGCCCTTGCAAGAGGAAAGGGCTCACTGGACATATTGACTTGGATGTACAATAAACCCTAAAATAAAAAAATTTATTATTCAAAGAATTCGTCCAAAAGCCTCTACGTGTGGAAAACTTTGTGCAAATGACACTTTACACCCATCAATTATTCTTTTCTGTACATTTTTGTTCTTCAAATTTTTGGGATTTTATCGATCAAACACTGAGTTCAACAGAAAGCTCTTTGACGTTCATCACACTACCTTCTAATTGTTTATTGTGAAATAGGATATGAAAAGACATTCACAATCGAAAATGTTGTTCAGATTGTGAAAACTATTTCCCTAGGTTTTTAGAGGGCATGACTTATCACCCACAGGTTAGTGCATTAAATAGGAATTCATTGTGACATCGAACTCAGTGAATTTGATCTCCTCACCCTCTAGGATGGGCTAAGTAAATTTGGGTCATCATTTTTTTTTTCGCTAGAAGAATTTGGGCTATAACAATAATTTGATCGGGATAGTGAAAATCATAGGAATTAGGAACCCCATATAGATACGTTTTCCTCTATAAGAAGCGTTCACTAATCCATACAGACAATTGTTCACCACCGAAACGTAATACCAGGAGGATGTAAGAAGTTCTTCCAGAGGCTCCTCTTTACACCATGATCATTACACTGTTTGCAACTCCTATAGGTACTTTTTACACTCGCCCTTATTCTTTCATTCCAAGCATTTTTTCTTATCAAAGCTCGCTCTTGGTCTCCGGCTTGCCGGTGATCATTTCCTTTCCTTCCTCAGCGGCTATGCTCACCACCCGTGGCTCCTTGATCTGGTCCGGCGAGAGCTTTTTCAGATTAATAGTAAGAACCCCATTCTCCAGCCTCGCCTTGATGGAGTCAAGATCGACGTTCTCCGGAAGGCGAAACTGCCGCCAGAACTTGCCGTGAACACGCTCCACCCGATGCCAGTGGTCGCCCTTCTTCGCCTCTTCCTTCTTCCTCTCCCCGCTGATCCTCAGCATCCGATTCTCGTCCACCTCAATCTTCAGGTCCTCCTTCCTCAGACCTTCAAAATGAAAAACCCATTAACAATCTACATTTTAACAGGCTAGTATAGCTTGAAAATTACGAAGAAATTGTTTTTTCATGACAGGCTAGTATTTATTGAAGCTTGTACAAATAAAAAAACAAGTAAAAGTTATTTACGTACCAGGAACATCAAGCATTATGATGTGGGAATCCGTGGTTTCCTTCCAGTCGACTCTAGCAGGAGGTACAACTAGCTCATCTTTGTCCAATCCCAGGGGGATCTGCTCCAGCACCCTAAATGGGTCGGCGAGCCTCTCCGGCCACAGCTCGGATAAGAGGCTACCCGATCGGTCGAGTAGTGGAAAAAGGGTGCCTTCAGCTGGGCTGGAGATGGTAAAAAGACACACAAGCAATATGGGGACGACCATGGCTGCTGTTTTCTTCATTTTGTTATTCTTGAATTCGTTTGACAACGTTAAGGTGCAGTAGTTGCTGTTTTGTTGCTATGGGTTCTTCACTTAAGCTAAGTGATGGAGTTTAGCTTGAACTGTGAGAGGAATTTATAGAGTAGAGAGCTTTGAGCTGGTCTGCTTGTGGCGAGGGGACCTGGTTCTTGAAGGTTCTGGTGTGGCGGTGGAAGAGTGTAGCGAGGAACGGAGTCTTCCAGAGTATCCAATTTGAATAAAAAAAAGCCACTTGCCCGCATCGTGGCTTTTCTAAAGAAACAGCATGCTGCCATCAGCCCAATTGCTGGTTGGTCCGGGCCAAGGAGGTTCTATATGTCAAGCCAGGTTGGCAATCGCAATGTATATATGGCCAGGTTTCATATGTTTTCATCGGAGTCCATCTAGCCTGGCCCATTTTCAATACCAGATGACCAAGGCCCATGGATATTGAAAGTGGGTCACGAAGATGTTTCCTTTTTCATTGCACCTCGAATTCAATCATTAAGAAAAAAAGATAAAAACTTTACGACAGGTTTCATGCAAGCCGTAACAGATTAATTTATACCCACATGCCCCCTAATTTAACGGCCATTGTCTGTCAAAAATCCGGCAGCACTTTGCAGTTTGCATGAGACTAGTTAAAAGGTTAAATGAGATTGGTCTTATTTAGCTCATAGAACTTAGTTTAAGTCATAATCATTGGACTGAAATCCGGCTTTGGATAAGCACGTGTCTGCCGCCTTATGGAGCACCGTGGGATGGGAATCCAACAGCAAAAATGACCGATTTTATGCCCCTTAGAGACCGGTCTTAAAAAAGCTATGTATCATATCATGTATCATATCAATGAAAATTAAATATGTTGTATAAAAAAATGCTTCCAATTCATCTCACGCCCACGTGCGATTCAAAACCCACATGCCCCTTGTATTAAAGTGAGTAGCTGATCAAAGTCAGACGGCCAAGCGTGCCCGAGAGCTGCACACACCTATTCACTTGTAAATGGGAAAACTTATTTGGCTTCTTTTTTGTAAAGCCAAACGTTTACATATTAAATGAATGTAAAGTATAGATTGAGGCAAAGAATTCGTATCGGATATCGGTCGACCTAAGAGACAAAATATCATAGATATATCGGAGATATTTGTAAAAAAATATCAGTGGTCAAAAACTAGTTTTAATATATTTTTTCACAATCTAACTTCTAAAATGGGTTATACTAATTTAGACAAAGCATAGATTTAAAAATATGAATAAAAATTCATATTAGGACCAACAAACGGGAAAGTTATTTTTTTTTCCTTTCTTTGTTTAAAAAAGTTTCCCAAATTTTTTTTGTTGAAAATATTTTTTGTAAATGGCGAAACCGAAATATCGGCGATAAAAAAATTTGAAAACCAATATTATACCGTATCGATTTATCGGGTGGGGCCCAAGGGGCTGTGCATTACACTTAAGATATATAAAACACATCTGTATTGTGAGATGGGGAATTTGGAAGTGGAGAATTGCAAAAATTGCAAAATGCATGCAACAACTTTGCTCCATGGCGTGATGGATGACCTTAAAAACAGTATGTATTGTAGAATTGGTGAGTAATTAGCAATTAAGCAAATTTATTCTCAAGATACAAAAAGCCTTCTTCTCTATATGCAGAATACACTTTTGAGGACAAATCTCTGAAAACATCAAGGAATTTTGAAGCCAAATGGCGTGTCTAGAACTCTAGATGTTGGCACCAAAAAGCAATTGGGCCTTGGGCCCAGTTCAACTCGTGGGCTCCAAGGGGCTGTGCATTACTAATTCCTTATCTATTTTATGGGAGCCTCAAAACCCAATTCCATGTCCCCCTAGGTGCCGCAGGCCCAAACTGAACCTAGGGCCTCCCCTTCAGCAAGGGCCAAGGAGATCTTCTACAAGTGGAGGTCTTATCCAGTACGGTATGGCTAGCTAGGCTTCCCTGAACACCATGAAGCCGATATATTGTCACATTGCGCCTCATGAAGCAGAGGGCATGCATTACACTTCAACACTGCTACATAGAAGTTTTTGTTTGTTACATTACGGAGAATTTTTTTGTTTTTTTTTTGTGTTTTGATACACTTACATTACAGAGAAGGTTGCTTGATAAGTTTTTCCTATCTTTTTTACTCATAAGCGAGTTTTCATATCTTCCCGCAGTTAGAAACACTTGACTGCCTTCTTATCTATATCATCTTTCCATGGTCCTTGTCCTCATACATCTCATACACCCCTCCTTAGGAAAGGTCCTGCAAACCCATGAAAAGGACGGAAAAGTAGTCTGCCACCCGAGGTTGCTTACTACCAAATGAGATGAGGACAATTCATGAAGGACGTATGGACCTCAACAGTCTCTTATCGCAATCGAGATAATTCTAATGAATGGTCCCTTTGTTCCGAAAGATGTACGGATACCGTAGCAGTCAAAGGACAAATAAGACCCATCTCACACCTTGATCGGAAGGTTCATATATGGGGTCAGATGATGCCCCCTCATCCCATACCAAACTTCTTTCAAATGATTAGCTATCCAGATGTTGACTTTGTATTTTCATGCAAAGAGACATGAGGTCCTTGTTTTCTCTCTATTTCTATTTCTTGTTTATGACCTCTTAGGAATGTGAGCTTGTGCCAGTTATGGGTGTCGCGGATTCGTGTTGTCTGCATAGGTTTGTCTCACTGATTGTAAGGACTCTTTTGACATGAATGATGAAGTATTACTTGGGCAATGATCTTGGATTGCCATGTTACCTGGTTTTTATAGGCTCATCCCATATAACGTAGTTTTGGCACATGATCTTTCTATTTTACCCTCATCAACTTTAACCCCTGGTTTAAGTTTTACACTTCAACGAGTCATATCTCCTTCATTTCTAGTCCATTTTTGTCAAATTTTTTTGTTCTTCCTTATTTTTAATGTTCTTTCCGATCATCATGATATCCTATCGAAAAAACACTCCAAAATCCACGATAAAATGGTGTCTCAACATCTTTAATATATCATCATTATAAGAAAGAGTACTAAAAATAAAGAAGAATGAAAAAAATATGATAAAAACTGATCAGAAATGAGAGAGATATACATCGTTAAGTTTGTTCCACTAAAATAGCTATCGTGTAATCGCAGTGCTATTGTGTGTTCGATTACATAATAACTCAGATCGATTACACGATAGCTCTGAGAACACACGATAGCCAAACACATGATAGCCTTGGGTGTCTATCGTGTAATCGGCCATTAAAATTAGACAAACTTTAATGATTCATATCTCCTTCATTTTTTATCCATTTTTTGACAATTTTTTATTCTTTTTTATTTTTAGTGTTCTTCTGATCATCATGACATCCTAATGATCTTTCAAAAAAAATGCCCCAAAATCCACGATAAATAGCATGCACTGTCTCAACATTTTTGTAATATCATCATTATAAAAAAGAGCACTAAAAATAATGGAATAAAAAAAGGGCGAAAATGGATCAGAAATGAGAAAGATACGAGTCGTTGAACTTTGTCCTACTAAAATGAGGCTATCGTGTAATGGATTACACAATAGCGGGACAAACTTCAACGACTCATGTCTCCTTCATTTCTAGCTTATTTTTGCCCTTTTTTCTTCTTTATTTTTAATGCACTTTCTGATCATGATGACATCTTAATGATCTTGATATTATATAAAAAAAATACCACAAAATTCATGATAAATAACATGCAGTGTCTCAACATCTTCATGATATCATCATTATAAAAAAGAGAACTAAAAATAAAGAAGATTAAAAAAATAGACGAAAACGGATAAAAAATATGAGCATCGTTGAAGTTTGTTCTACTAAAATAGCTATCGTGTGTTCGATTACACGAAGAAGTCACGATAGCCCTGAGCTATCATATCATCGATTATATGATAGCACTATCTATTGTGTAATCACCCACTTTAGTGGGACAAACTTTAACAATTCATTTCTCCTTCATTTCTGATATATTTTCGCCCATTTCTCCTTCATTTCTTCCTCATTTTTAGTATTCTTTCTAATCATCATGATATCCTAATGACCTTGATATCATATCGAAAAAATATCATAAAATCCATGATAAATAATATGTGGTGTCTCAACATCTTGATGATATCATTATTATAAGAAATAACACTAAAAATAAGGAAGAATGAAAAAAAATGTATTAGAAATGAGTGAGATACGAATCGTTGAAACTTGTCCAAAAAAACTATTGTGTAATCGATTACACAATAGCACTGCACACGATAGCTAAAAGTGGGACAAACTTTGACAATTCATACCCTCTTCATTTCTAATTCATTTTTGTCCATTATTTTTTTGTTCTTCTTCATTTTTAGTGTTCTTTCTGATCATCATGAATCCTAATGACCTTGATATCATATCGAAAAAAATACAAAAAAATCCACCATAAATAGCATGTGGTGTCTCAACATCTTTATGATATCACCATTATAAGAAATAACACTAAAAATAAGGAAGAATGAAAAAAAGGCGAAAACGGATTAGAAATGAGCGAGATATGAATTGTTGAATCTTGTCCCAAAAAAATGTAGCTTCTTTTAAACAAGTTTCAATGATTCGTATTCGCTCATTTTAAATCCATTTTTGCTCTTTTTTTTATTCTTCCTTATTTTTAGTGCTCTTTTTTTTATAATGATGATATCATAAAGATGTTGAGACACCACATGCTATATATCATGGATTTTCTGGCATTTTTTTCAATATGATATCAGGGTCAGAAAGAGCACTAAAAATGAGGAAGAAGAAAAAATGGACGAAAATGGATCAGCAATGAAGGAAATATATGATAGACAATGCTATCGTGTAATCCAAGACACGATAGCGTGCGAAACACGATAAACCTATTATCGTGTAATCGAAGACACGATAGCAGGGCTATCGTGTAATCAATTACATTATGGTTATTTTAGTAACTTTAATGATGTATATCTCCCTCATTTTTTATTTGTTTTCGTCCATTATTTTTTATTTTTCATTATTTTTAGTGCTCTTTGTTATAATGATGATATCTTAAAGATGTTGAGACATTGCATGCTATTTATCGTGGATTTTGAGGTATTTTTTTCGATATGATATCATGATGATCAAAAAGAGATTAAAAATAAGGAAGAACAAAAAAAGGGTAAAAACGGACTAGAAATGAAGGATATATGATTCGTTGAAGTGTAAAACTTAAAACCAGGTAATATAGAAACTTTATAGAAAGGTTTTAGGGTTAGGGTTGAGGAGGGCAAAATGGAAAGATTAGTTGCCGAAATTAGGTTATATAAGATGAGCTCGGAAAAACTAGGTAATATGGCAATCCGGGCTCATTGGTGAGGTAACATGGAAAAACCTCCATCATTTCCTCAACCCATCCTCTTTCCAACATGTAATTATATCTTTACTCTTAATTTTTATACTCCCTCTGTGCGGAATTATTCACCATATAGTTTTTCAAAATGAACTAAAAGAAATTGTTGACCACAAAGCACCTATTTCCTATTTTTTATCTGATTTAGAATCCCAATAGACTTAATTTTTATATTATTGCTTATTTGCCCTCAGCAAATATCTATACACTAAAACTTAAGAAGGTAAAGATGAAAATTACATATCGGAAAAAAGTTGCTCCAATAATTTTGGTGTTACTCTCGTTATTTGATGACCCGTTTTACCATATCAGAAGAACCCTCTATTTGGCTACTTATTTAAATTCTAATTCTAATGAGCACATATAAAATAGAAATGAGACTAACAATGGGTCGAACAAAAAGATCAACAATGGGTCTTATATTCGTTTTCATCAGTGTTCTATTGGAAAAATTGTAATTCAGGTGATTAATTGCCATAGAGACTTCTTCATAAAAGTGATTATGTAAGTTATCCACCCTTAACTCTATTGTATCCCTCCACATAAGATATAACTCAAATTTAGTAGCGAAGTGCTACACTAGCGCACAACATTGTGCATACACAGTCACAAGCAGGAGAAATTGTCCAGTAGAACCGTTTTACCACCTCTCCAGTAGATAGTTCCATTCATCTTTTGACACATACTATAATACCCAGAAATTTTTTATTTGTTAAGCGGGTGTTTTGATCGGTTACATGGCGGGAACTAATGTTTATTTGCTCAAGGTAAGCTTTCCTTTGCCATAGATTATGTGAAACTTGGAATTTTATTAAAAAGTTTTAATTGTAGAAAATTTTTGGATGCGATCAATCGCCAGAGAGACGCGATAGATCGGGTCAGTTTTGTAGCTGAGCGAAAGCCTAGTGCGATCGATCACCGGCGTGACGATCGATCGTATCTACTGTGATTTTTTCTAATTCTCTCGCTATCGATCGCCTTGCAAAACGATTGATCGTATCAACTGTGACTTGTGTTTTTATGTGCCCGATTGATCGCCAGAGAGACGCGATCGATCGCACCATTTTGGGCAGTTATAATTTTGGTATTTTTGTAATCTTTTTGAGTTAGGATTAGTGGGCACGTGTGTGACGCGGCCAAGCTGATTTGCCTTGATTGAAGGAGCAAGTAATGGAAGGAGATTCGTTTTTATTCCTAATTAAAACAGATAGAATTGCTTTCAAAGTAGGAAATCAACTTTGATAGTTGATCTATACAAGAAATATGTATTTTATTATCTCCTAAACTTATGATTATGCTAGTATTTGATTAGAATAACTACTACTTTAATATAGTTTTTGGTTTTTGTAGGAAACGAGAGTAATACACAAAAATGAGGAGAAAAATAACTTAAATGGTTAAATCATCATAGACTGATTCAAGCTTCATGTTAAAGTTCAAGAAGTCAGCTTTTCAACGCCACCAACTACGCATAATTCGGAATTCGGGACAGAAAGTTATAGCCATTTGAATTTTATGAACAGTAACTACGATCGATCGGCTAGTATTGCGATCGATCGCCAGAGCCGCAAAAGCAGTGTATTGAAGGAAACGATCGTTCGGCCTCAAAACGATCTATCGTATCTATTGGAATTTTTCAATCGCACAAGACAGTAACTACGATCGATCAGTATCATATGGCGTCGATTAGCAAAGCGATCGATCGGTAGGCGAACGATCGGCATTATGGAGCGATCGATCGCCATATACGGAAAACCGAAATAAGACCTATTTCAACTCAGATTTGGAAGGGAACTTCGTGGTTTCTCTTCACTCTTATAAATATGCCTTATGGGAGAACGTTTTAGGCTATCTTGGAGAAATCAGAGAATAGACTTTTGAGCTTTATTGGAGGCTAGAGCAAAGGAGAGAAGAAGATGAAGAACATGATGGTGATTTCTCTTCCAATGCGAGGCTAAACACTTTTCTAAGGCATAGATGAAGCCCAATAATCTGGTTGTGTAGTTTCTTTTCTCTCATCTTATGTTTTTACTCTAGTTGGTGTATGAATTTTATTGTGTAATCACCGTTAATTCAATAAAGGTTTGTTCTTTGTGCTCGAGAGAGGCTAGAGTGAATTCTTGTGAGTTTCAATCCGAAGAATATTTGCGTGTCCGAGAGGAACGTACGTAGACTAAGGTGTTATAACGGAATAAGCATCTCCAATAGAGCCAAACATCATCCAGATGCTGCCCACATACCATGGCCAACTCAATGAGAACCCCTATAAGTATCTCCAAAATTTCTTAGAGGTTAACACAACCTTTAAACTCACACTGTCTGATGACCAGGTGCGCCTTAGGTTGTTCCCCTTCACCTTAAAAGATAGTGTTAAGGAATGGTTATACCCTATAAGTATCTCCAAAATTTCTTAGAGGTTAACACAACCTTTAAACTCACACTGTCTGATGACCAGGTGCGCCTTAGGTTGTTCCCCTTCACCTTAAAAGATAGTGTTAAGGAATGGTTATACTCCCTTGAGCATAACTCTATTTCCACTTGGGAGGAACTTCAGGCCGAATTCCTCAAGAAATACTTTCCTGTGGGGCGGACCAATAAGATCCGCCATGAAATCATCACCTTTACCCAGATACCTAATGAACAATTCCATGAAAGCTGGGAGAGGATGAAAGCCTTACTCCGGTCCTATCCCCACCATGATGTGCCCAAGTGGCAATTAGTACAGAGATTTCATGAGGGTGTGTGCGATCAGCACAAGACCCTAATAGATGCCTTTTGTGGAGGCACATTCATGAAGAAAACCCCTGATGATGCTTAGGATCTACTAGAGGACCTGAGCGAAAACTCTCTACACAGTGCCACCCTCTATAGATCTGAAGGCCATATGCCTGGCAGGAGTGCCTCAAAGGGAGGCATGTATGATGTTAAAGCTACCACGAACCTAGAACACTAAGTGGCATCCCTTACTGAGAGGTTTGACAGGTTTTTCTCACAGACTCCACCTTATACCCCAACCTCTCAAGATGCATGTGCCATCTGTGCCAGCCCTATGCACACGATTGTTGACTGCCCCTCAGCCTCCCAGTATCCAGATCTTGTCCAGGAGCACGTCAACCTTGCACAAGCCTATCCTAGAGCCAATAACCCCTACTCAAATACCTATAACCTGGGGTGGCGAAATCATCCCAATTTCGCCTGGAAACAACCCAACCAGGGGCTCACTTTCAGTCAGGCCCCAAGACAAGAATTTCCAAACCCACCTCAGTCTTACCAACCATCATTTGGCCAAACCAATAAGAAACCATCCTTCGAAGATCAGATGAGCCAAATGCTAGCCACCCAATCTACCCTCCTCTCAGCTTTTAATGTGATGGAAGCCAAGGTGGACGCCAAGATAGAAACCAAACACAAAGAGCTGACAGGTGAGCTAAGAACTCATGCCTAGCTTGTTCATTCCCATACACAATCTATTGCCAAAATAGAAACCCAATTAGGACAGCTGACCCAATCTTTGAACCGTAGGGAAGTAGGAACCTTGCCCAGCCAACCACAGCAAAACCCTAGAGGCCAGTTCGCCGTTGAAGGTTCTCATTATTCAAATGAGCAGGTGCAAGCTATTACTACCCTAAGAAATGGTAAACAAGTTGACAATCAGGTTAAGGACCCAACCATTGAGAGTGAGGATACTCCCCTTGAGAAACAGAACCAACCCACTCCTACCATGCCTGAGCCAGTTAGTCTCCCACCCCAGCAGGATGCAACCACGGAACCCACCAATGAAAAATCCTATATCCTTAGGGCTCCTTTCCCGCAATGCCTCAACCAACCCTCCCCGTTTACTAAGTCCCACCAATGAATGGAGGAAATATTAGAGGTGTTTAAGCAGGTTAAGATCAACCTTCCCCTCTTAGATGCCATCAAACAAGTACCTGCTATGCCAAGTTCCTGAAAGACTTGTGTACCCAAAAGAGGAAAACCAAATCCCATGTCACCCAAAAGGTCTTTTTGACCAACCAAGTAAGCTCTTTACTTACCAGTGATATGCCACCTAAATTTAAGGACCCAGGTGTCCCTGTTATCTCTATTGTCATAGGTGACCATACCCTTAGTCGAGCTCTCTTAGATTTAGGGGCCAGTGTTAACCTCCTCCCTTACTCAGTGTATGAACAACTTGGCCTCTGAGAGTTGCAGCCCACCTCAGTCACTCTTCAATTACCAGACCTAGAGGTTTTATAGAAGACGTTCTCGTTGGAGTTGACCGCTTCTACTTTCCTGTTGATTTTGTCATCTTAGACATGGAACCAGTTGCCAACTCCAAATCCCAAATTCCTGTTATCCTTGGCTGCCCTTTCCTAGCCATAGTCGATGCCACCATTAACTGTAGATCAGGGCTCATGAACGTCTCATTTGGGAATATGAAAGTTAAATTAAACATTTTTAGTGCTTCCCAATAACCCTCGAGTGAAGCTGAGTGCCTTATGGTTGATGACCTAGATGACCTAGTTTAGGAGTACCTTCCCTTTGCTGTGCTTAAAGATGCCCTCGAGCACACCTTTTTCTATGACTGGATCGATCAATATGAGGGCACACCTGACCTTGAGGAGGTCCATCACCATTTAGTGGCTGCCCTATACCCTGGACATATCCCATGGAGACCCCACCCCGACCCTCTCCCTATGTCTACCGCCCCAACTCTAAAACCTTCCATAGAATCCCCACCCACACTTGAACTAAAAACCCTTCCTAGCTCCCTGAAATACGTCTTCCTAGGACCCAACAACACCCTTCTTGTGATTATCTCATCTAGCCTATCTACTGACCAGGAAACCCAGTTGTTGGAGATCCTTACCACACACCGGTGAGCTATAGGGTAGACAGTGGCTAACCTCCGGGGTATAGACCCCTTTGTGTGCATGCATTGCATAAACCTGGAGGACCATGCTAAACCTTCTAGGGAGGGGCAGCGACGGTTGAACCCACACATGAGAGAAGTGGTGATGAAAAAGGTAGTGAAATTATTAGACACTGGAATTATATACCCTATCTCTGACAGTGAATGGATGAGCCCCATCCAGGTTGTCCCTAAGAAATCGGGCATCACGGTGATACCAAGCTCGGAGGGTGAACTTGTGCCAATAAGAGAGACCACGGGCTGACGCGTATACATTGATTATAGGAAGCTAAACTCCAATACCCGTAAGGACCATTTCCCTCTCCGATTCATTGACCAAATCCTAGAGAAATTAGCGGGCCAAGAGTTTTATTATTTTTTAGATGGGTACTCCGGCTATAATCAAGTGCCAATTTTTTCAGGGGATCAGGAAAAGATGACTTTTACATGCCTCTTCGGTACATTTGCGTATCGAAGAATGCCTTTTGGTCTTTGTAATGCCCCTGCTACATTTCAGCGATGCATGATGTCCATCTTTTCCGACATGATTGATAAATTTTTGGAAGTTTTCATGGACGATTTTTCGGTATTCGGCGCTTGTTTTGATGATTGCTTACACAATCTTACTTTGGTTTTAAAACGTTGCGAGGAAACAAACTTAGTGTTAAGTTGGGAAAAGAGCCACTGCATGGTTCAACAGGGGATTGTGCTTGGACATGTTATATCAAAAAGGGGTATAGAGGTTGACAAGGCCAAGGTTGACCAGATCGCTAATTTACCACCACCTACATCAGTCAAGTAAATACGGTATTTTCTTGGTCATGCAGGGTTTTATCGTCGATTCATCAAAGATTTTAGCAAAATATCACGTCCACTATGTCACCTTCTTGGTCAAGATGTGCAATTTGAATTTGATGAGTCGTGCAAAGAAGCTTTTACCACATTAAAAACCCTCCTCTCTAGCTCCCCCATCATTAAACCCCCTGACTATACACTGCCCTTCGAAATAATGTGCGACGCATCTAATTTTGCTGTAGGGGCAGTGTTAGGCCAACGCATCAACAAAATTCCTCATGTTATATACTATGCTAGCAAGACACTCACTGATGCTCAATTTGAATTATACTACCACAGAAAAAGAGTTGCTTGCTGTTGTGTTTGCATTAGATAAGTTCAGGTCATATCTCTTGGAGAGTAAGATTATCATTTTCTCTGATCATGCAGCCTTGCGGTACCTTCTTTCTAATAAAGATGCCAAGCCGAGGCTGATTCGTTGGATCTTACTCCTGCAGGAATTTGACTTTGAAATTAAAGATAAAAAGGGTTCTGAGAATGTCATCGCTGATCATCTATCCAGAATTCCTATTCTTGATCTACATAGCCATGATCCTCTAAGGGATTCATTCCCTGATGAGCAGCTCTTTGCTGTTTCCACTACATCTCCACCTTGGATTGCACATATTGTGAATTATCTTGCTGTGGGTCAAATCCCAACCTTTTGGTCTAAACATGATAAAGACTTATTTTTCTCTCGAGTCAAACATTACTATTGGGATGACCCTGACCTGTTTAAAAATTGTGCTGACCAAGTCATAAGACGATGTGTCCCTGAGAATGAGTTTCATAGCATCTTATCTTTTTGTCACTCTCAGGCCTATGGTGGACACTTCGGTGGAAAGAAAACTGCGGCCAAAGTACTTCAAAGCAGTTTTTATTGGCCAACTCTATTTAAAGACGCCCATGCTTATTGTCAATCTTGCGATAGGTGTCAAAAACTAGGGGTTTTGTCTAAAAGGAATATGATGCCCCTACAACCCATATTGACTGTTGAAATGTTTGATGTATGGGGTATCGATTTCATGGGACCCTTTCCGCCATCTTTTGGTCATGCATATATTCTTGTTGCTGTGGATTACGTGTCTAAGTGGATTGAAGTTGTTGCCACTAGGACCAATGATCATAAAGTTGTGCTGGAATTTCTGAAAGCTAATATTTTCAGCAGGTTTGGAACTCCTTGTGCTATCATTAGTGATGAAGGTTCTCATTTTTGTAACAGGTCTTTTGAAACTTTTCTCAAGAAATACTCTGTCACCCACATGGTTGCCACACCATATCATCCTCAGACGAGTGGCCAAGTGGAGGTCTCCAATCGCCAAATCAAGCAGATTCTGGAGAAGACGGTTTGCCCCGATAGAAAGGATTGGTCCTCAAGACTGAATGATGCATTATGGGCCTACGGGACAGCATTCAAGACCCCTATTGGTATGTCTCCTTATAGATTGGTATATGACAAAGCTTGCCATTTACCTGTTGAGTTGGAACATCGGGCTTATTGGGCTATTAAGGCCTACAACTTTGATATGGATAAAGCCGGTGAGCAACAAAAACTCCAACTGAGTGAATTAGAGGAGATGCGCTTTGATGCATATGAGAATGCCAAACTCTACAAGATCAGGACCAAAGCCGTACATGATAAGATGATATTCAGAAAGTCCTTTCAGCCTGATCAGAAGGTACTACTTTACAACTCTAGGCTGCACATATTTCCTAGGAAGCTCCGATCTCGGTGGTCTGGGCCTTTTATTGTTAAAGGAGTATTTTATCATGGTGCTCTTGAGATCCAAAATCAAACAGATGGGACTACATTCAAAGTCAATGGTCACCGATTGAAACCATATCTCGAGGCTGTGACAGATATTGATGTGATGATTGTTTACTTGGATGATCTGACAATTACAGAATGATTGTGGCTATGTCTGGCTGAAGACGTTAAACTTAGCGCTTGGTGGGAGGCAACCCACGTATTCAGGTGTATTCTCTCCTTTATCTGATTTTCTTTGTTATATGCTCATTGTCATGCTATATTTTGTTCACATTGAGGACAATGTTCATAATAGATTTGGGGGAGGGAATATTGCTTACATATAAAAAAAATTCAAAAATTCAGAAAATTGTAAAATCATAAAAATTTGATTAGTTTTTAGGTTGTTTGTTAGTATTTTTTGTTAGGTTTTGATAGTTTATCCCGTAATAATGCATGTTACGATTCTTAGGAGATTAATTTGCATTGGAAGTGTGATTAAGTATACTAGAGGATAGATACACTTAACTGAGCATACCTTTCTGTTACAGTCCTCTTGGAACATGTGCTTGAGCTAATAAAATTCACTCACACACACTAGTACATAAAGTAATACCATCTAGAGATTTGTTGAATGCTAATCTACAGTGGGATGTCTTTAGTCATAGTCATTGGATGATGTGTAGTTATCTGTTGAGCTTAAAAGATTATGATAGACCATTTACTTGGCTATGGCAAGGGATTGGAACCGGAAATAGGTTGAGCGTATAATACAGCCTAGACAAAATAAAGATATGCTGAAAAATATATACTAAAAATGAAAAATGCGAAAAAATGAAAACAAAATGAAAGAAAGGGGCTGCTTGACTTTATAGGATTAACTTAGGCTGATGCTCGGGCCCGAAGCGGTCTCTTAAAACCTAATGCCCTAAGCCAACTGGCTGGGAGTCATTGGCCTGAGTCATTGCTAAACCTAAGCATCTTGAAGTCAGGCCTTATACAGTCCTAGCGGGAAAAAAAAGTTTGTGGTGTATTATCCTCTCAAATCTAGAATGTTGGACCCGAAGGAGGCGCACAAATTTGTGCTATCATGTGTCACGCCCCGAAATCCCATACCTCGATCGGAGTGCGGAAGCCAATCAATGATATACATTTGGAGGTAGAGAATCTCGGGCGCGAGACCGAACAGTCGATTTCACCACCAATTACGATCATCTCAAAAGGATGTGTAATCGGTCATGCCCATATCAGTGCAATACAAATACAAACATTACTGAATACTATGGAATGGAAATTTACTTAATAATACTGATAATAATGATAATCCATTAAAGAAAGTCAAATCAAGTAAACTTATAAATCTATGGCACACAATTGCCATTAAATGTCATAAGCATCAAATAAGCAAAGCAAATAATATAAACTCTAAGTCTTCACGGCTCCTGCGACCGCTTCACTACTGCAACTTCCTGATCTCAAATTCCAATTGCGCCTGCATCAGAGGATGCATGAGTATTTCATAGAAACACTCAGTAGGATGTAAAAACCCACTGAATTAGGACAAACAATATGAATAGGATAAGAATAACAAAGGTTTATGAAGATGCCGCAACATCTGGACTAAACCAAGGATTTATACACCTGAAAGGTTAGTCAATAATAATTCCAACCCGCAAGTAGGGAAAACAACAATAAGGCTCCTACTACACATATGAGTAAGGAGGGAATGATAATCATATTAAAAAGCTCCAGACATTAAAAGTGAAAGGAGTACAATTTCTGCTCGCTGAACCGATCACCCGCAAGTGACTATACCAGAACCACCCTAGGGGTCCTCTTTTTGGAACCCTGCCATGCATCTAGGATGCTGGCCCCACCAGTGCTTACGGACACGATGGGCGGAGATTGAAGACCTTCCGTAATGTCAACAATCTAACGTACGTATGTTGCCTCTTTTTGGGCAGTATGGAACCGCAGTACCACAAATATTAGTGACCCCGCAAGATCAAGCAATGGCATAATGTGAGCATACTATGAATCCACTTCCGGAGAAGTCCCGCAAGACCTCTAGTGGAGGAATCAATCAAATAATCATGATGAATAATAATTCAACGAAATAGAGGCCGCAACGCTCTAACCACATAAGGTATCAATCACCGGAACAGACTCACATACAGAGTATAAGTGGGAATGTCACACAAAGAGAAGAACACAATCCATACATACGTTCATGCTCAGCCCTAGATGGAAATTCATATAGGTCTTATTGAAATATATATATAAATCAGAGACAAGGTGTTAATGAGTCCTAGATGATTTGGATTCCAAATGGAACCTCAAACCGACACAAGCGCTTTATCTTCAAATACACGATTACGGTTTTCTTGACATAAGTATTACCCATCTATCATATTAACCATAACCCAACCTTACTGTGATAATCATAAGGATATAATCCAGTAATAGTTACTGACACGTCCTACCATCTTCACATCATATTAAGTGGTTTTACTTAAGTGCTTAGTGTTTTCACTTGGATTCTGCTCACTGTCTTTTGCATAACAGTCCACTTCCGGCGGCTCCCAAACTCTGTACAGTTAATATTATCTTCTGAAATTTTTACTGAGAGTACCCTTATGAGCTAGTTTCTAACCCCACCGGTTTTATATTTTTCTGATATCATATGAATTAGTTATGAATTATTCACTGTCGACTGTCCGTGCAGAAACAGTTCTGGCCGAAAGTGAGAGACTTGATTAAACTTTAATTAACTTATACCGTACCACTTATAGATGATATTATACTCATGATAGATGATAATACTCCCCTCCTAGATCAATTACAGATCTTGGAATTAACTAGAATTACCAAAAGATTCCCTTTTTATCATGTTTCTTCACATATAACACAATCTTAGACCATAATATCTTTCAACTAAATTGATTTAAGCAAAACGATCATTAAGGCATAAGACTCAATCATTAGACATCATAATCAGAACAATATCAGAACTTTTATCTTCTGTAAAATTAATAAAGCATCCATCTTTGATGTGATTTACCATCTAAACATGAAGCATGAAGGCATATATGCATGTATCGCAATACACATGGAAAGACAAGACATAAATCATTAATCCCGCAAGATTCAAAGCAATACTCCAAGGAAATCAGTAAGAACACTCATCATATAGTGTGAGAAAAGAATAAGAAGAGAGGGAAAAACCATCCTACTCTTTATCACCAAAAGACGTCGCCTTTCTACGCGATGTTCGTCTCCTCCGCTACCTTCAAAGCTTCCCGATCCAAGCTCTTGAGCAATTCCCACAAGAAGAGGTCTTCTAAGAGAGGGATGAACGTGGGAAGGAGAGGGGAAAGCCTCTGGACGTTCTAGGGTTTAGTTTTCAAAAGCACAAGCCTAGACTCTATGGGTTTATATAGAGTTTTTAGAAAATCTTTGCCCAATCAATTCTACCATATCTTGGGCACTTTCCACCAATGGGAGAGTCCCTAAATCACCCTAGGAACGTGCAATACAAGTCTAGTTAGGATATGACATCTTTCCCAATCAAATCCGCCTCAAAATTAGGTTAGAATTCGCCAAACCGCAACTGGCGATCGATCGTGCAATACGGCGATCGATCGTCCTGCGCTGTTTACAAACTGCACGATGGCGCCGATCGTAGCCGATCGATCGTGTTCCAAAAGCCGATCGATCGTTTATAGCGCGATCGATCGTTTTTATTCAATTTCCCATATCTTTTTACTCCGAACTCCAAATCACAAAAAATTGGTGTCGTTGGAAAGCTCTTCTCACCAACTTTAATTTAAACAAGCACCACATGGTCAAATCAATCATTAAGAGGGTCAAATTTCAGTTTTAAGATACTTACTAATTCTTCGGATGTTACATCATGAACCTAAAGATTATGATGACTATGTACATTCTAATGTTCTTTGGTTAATGGGTAACACTGGATCTGTATAAACAGAAATTTAGAATATTGCTACAATGTTCTACACTTTTATTATTTATGTTATAATGCTATATCATATTGAGCAAAAATTTCCAAGATGAAAGTGTGGAATAAAACCACTTACTTGAGGGCTTCTATATTCTTGTTGATTATGAACCAAGTACATGTGGTTGATTTTCTTAAGCATTGTAGTATGTATTTATCGGGATAATAGGGTTGCTTGTTTTGCACTATTTTTATTTTATTTTTGTTTTATTTGAACTTAGGTTAATTAGGTTTATAAATACATATTTGTGGGTAGCATGGCTGCAAACCCTCACGAGACACAACTCGTCCTACTAGGGCCACCTAGAGGTTTAACGGCTTGTTGCATACGCTCAATGCAATCGTGTTCCCTACGAAAGTGGTGTTTACTTTTCTGCATTAGTTCCTTAGTTTGATTTATTTTATTTTGTTTTGTTTTGCTAGGGACTAGCAAAATCTAGGTTTGGGGGTGTGATCTATACAAGAAATATGCATTTTATTATCTCCTAATCTTACGATTATGCTAGTGTTTGATTAGAATAACTACTACTTTAATATAGTTTTTGGTTTTTGTAGAAAACGAGAGTAATACACAGAAATGAGGAGAAAAATAACTTAAATGGTTAAATCATCATAACTTCGTGTACAAATGTCAGATTAGACTGATTCAAAGTTCAAGAAGTCAGCTTTCCAACGCCACCAACCACGCATAATTTGAAGTTCAGGACAGAAAGTTATAGCCCTTTGAAGTTTATGAACAGTAACTACGATCAATCGGCTAGTATTGCGATCGATCGCCAAAGCCGTAAAAGCAGTGTATTGAAGGAAACGATCAATCGGCCTCAAAACAATCGATCGTATCCACTGGAATTTTTCAATCGCACAAGACAGTAACTACTATCGATCGGTATCATACGGCGTCGAATGGCAAAGCGATCGATCGGAGGAAAATAACGAAGGAATTTCGATCGATCGATAGGCGAACGATCGGCATTATGGAGCGATCGATCGCCGTATACGAAAAACTAAAATAAGACCTATTTTGACTCGGATTTGGAAGGGAACTTCGTGGTTTCTCTTCACTCTTATAAATAGGCCTTACGGGAGAGCATTTTGGGCTATCTTGGAGAAATCATATAATAGACTTTTGAGCTTTATTGGAGGCTAAAGAAAAGGAGAGAAGAAGATGAAGAACATGATGGTGATTTCTCTTCCAATGCGAGGCCAAACACTTTTCCAAGGCGTAGATGAAGCCCAATAATCTGGTTGTGTAGTTTTTTTTCTCTCATCTTATATTTTTACTCTAGTTGGTGTATGAATTTTATTGTGTAATCACCGTTAATTCAATAAAGGTTTGTTCTTTCTGCTCGAGAGAGGCTAGAGTGAATTCTTGTGAGTTTCAATCCAAAGAATATTTGCGTGTCCGAGATGAACGTACGTAGACTAAGGTGTTATAAAGGAATAAGAATTCATTGATTTATGCTCGAGAGAGATAAATCACAGTTTCATATTTTAATTGCTTATGTGTTACGTCCGAGAGGAGAGCACGATATTTTGAATTGACAAGTATATGTCGAAGAGGAATATGCTAGCTAATTAGGAATTTATTCAAAAGAGAGAGAGATGATAAGCTGGTTTATTGTGTGGTGGATTCGAAGCCTTGGTATCTTCTCCATATTAGTTAAAATCCATTTTAAAGTAGTTAAATTTTATTGCTTTCTCTAGATTAATTAAAACAAAATTTTCTTTCACTTTAATTTGGTAAATCATTAATCCGTCCCTGAGGTTCGACAACCCTTTTAATACTCACTGTAGTATAATTGCCTTATGCACTTGCAAGGGTTTTAATTTTAAACGATCAATAGTTATGGTAAATTTAAGAGGATTCAATTTTGGTTTAATGAGTGGATTATCTTACCTTTCCTTGGCCAATCAGAGACTTTCCTTGTTGGAAATGAGGCATTCTTTGAATTAAGTGGAGTAATTGCCATAGTGGTTATGGTAACCAAATTAAGGAGATTTAAATCCTTAACTAATGTGAAATCCTAACCGAAATAGGGAGAGATTGGTGGAGCACGACTTGGCATTAGGGGATTTTCCTTTGCTGGACCTTTTTGTGATCGTTGGATGTGGAAGAGATCAACGGTGGAGAGTTGATTGGGTTGGAGAAGAAACCACCTATTTAAATTTGGAATTTGGAAGGCCGGCACCCCCCTTTTTGCAAAATCATGTTGTGTGTGCTTGAGTGCTTCTTCTCACCTCTACTCCTTCAAACCAGCGGCAAATTCTCCTTGACCTTGCTTCGTTTCATGGTGGATTGTCAAAGCCGAAGAAGTTGAGCAACGTAGAGTTCGAGGTACACGCGCGAAGAATCATTTAGTTTGTCGTCAAAGAGGTAGGATGATCTATTTTTTTTCTTACAAACTTCTAATGTTAAATTTTGTATACCATGATCATCATGTCACATGGATAATATTTGGAATGACTTGATAATACTAATGATTATTTTGATTATGGTATTGTCTAATCGGACAAAACATCGATTGTCATGTCCGGTAAGTGACTAATTGCTATGTTCGATCAATATGCTTGAATCCTTCACATGCTAGTCCTACAAAGACATCTTTTTCATGATTGGTTCCCAAAATGGACTTGTTTCATGCTGTTTCATTTCGTACTATGCTCTGTCCATGTCAAGTCGTCAACTTTCTTACTTTAGTTGTCTTGAATCTAAGTTGTGTTTGATCTATTCCATGCAAACACTCTTAATCCAAGTTTTATATGGGATGTATTACTTCTAATTAAGGAGATTATGAGTCATCACTCAATGGTATTTTGAAGGGCCTTCCTTAGCCATGTTAGTTCGTGGTTAATGAGTCTTGGTGTTTGAAACTAATTGTCTCATTTGATTAATATGACATTAAGGAGATAATTTATGTGTAAACTGAATTGTATGGTAGGGTACATGAAATAATTTACCTAATTACAGATGCAATTGGACTTCGTAAAATCATTAAGACAGGTATAATGTCAGGAAGGTAGTACTAAGTATTAAAGTAACGGATTATCAGTTGTCAATCAATTTAGATTAGGTTTGGTGCTCTCGGCCAGAATTGGTTCTGCGTCGACAAGCGGTAATGAAAAATTAATAATTAATTAAGGAAAATTTGGAAAATTATTATGTCAAAAGGGTTAGAAAATAGAGATAAAGGGCTGTCTGCCGTAAATATTTCATAACCTGATAAGAATTGTACAGATTGGGGTAAGCGTAAAATTGGGCTGTTGTGCATACAACAGTACTCTGTGTTGGAGGGTAAAACACTAATACTTACTAAGATTATAAGACTTGATTAATTATGGTAACTATTAACCATATAAGTTACTGTATGTCTGAAGTTGCAATGACTACAGTTATGTTAATTCAAGAGAAAAAAAGATTACCAAGAATTGAGTTCTTTCCTTGGTGGTGCGGTGTGCTACATGTCTTGGGTTTCGTAAAACTATTTTAAGTCCATAAAGTTCTCGATTAGGGTTTAACTTCTTAAACCCTGCCATCATGTCATCTTGTGACATAATCAACTTGGTGTTGTTTGATTCTGGGGATGGTCTTAACTTGGGCTACGCACGGTGAAGGTGTTTAGTGTGTCAACTGTCCGATGTGTTCTCAATTATGAGTTATCCAATGTTTGAAACAATAAACTTCTTTGATTACTCCTATGTGAGTCTATATAAGTCGAGATACTGAAATCTCATAGCATACTCCTCTGTGAGTCAGCTACTGAAAGATCTTTGAGTGAGTTTCTAGATGAGATAACCCTGTTGTTTATAACTTGATTCAGTTCCATGTAAACTGCTTCTCCACTAAGAGTTCTGGTAAAGATCACTCCGAGGTGGAATCATAGTATGCTCACGAGCCATTGCTAGATCCTTAGTGATCTCTGATTATTTTTAATTCTATGTAGTTTACCCGATGAAGGCATATTTATGCACTTAGATTACAGGATATTACAGAAGGTCTTGTAGTCTCCCCCCATTGTGCCTGTAAGTACTGATAGGGCCAACATCCCTAGACGCATGGCCGGGTTCCTTTGAAGAATCTTTAGGATGTTCTAGTATAGAAGTCCATGGAGGAAGTGGACTGATCTGTGTCTCCTTACACTTTAGATGTTTGGAGTCTGATCTTATTGTTATTTTCTTCTTACGCGTTGTGCATTCGGAGTTTTGAATGATTATACAATCCATACCTTGAACTGCTATTATCTTTGAGTATGGTATGTTTTCAGCTAAGGTAAACTCAGTATTTACAACTCCTGATTCTATTGAACTTTGGTATTCTTCTCTATAATGTGATGTCTGCATATATTATACTCCTATTTGTGGGGTTTTTCTTTGTTATCCTACCGGGTATTTCCTCTGGAATACTCATGCATCCTCCGATGCAGGAATAAAGAAGGAGTGAAGCTGAACATGTATAAACTGCTGGAGCTGCCAAGGATGGTTAAAGTTTGAAGTTGGAGAATTTTTTTTATTTTCGCTTGTGACTGTTTTTACCTGTTGGATTGGCCGATGTGCCAGGATTTGTCATTTGAATTATCGTATATTAAATTGTTATAATAACTTAATTAGTTGCATTTAATGTTATGTTGAGATTAAATACTTTGATTTGTTCAGTCATATTGGTCCTGTACATTCCAATTATTATTTTTTGAATTGAGATTGATCGAGTATTCGCCTGAGATTCTGACCTCTTGAGTGTCTGTGATTGGTTGCTTCCACGCTCTAGTCGAGGTCTAGAATTTTGGGGCGTGACACATACACTAGTGATAGAATCACGGGGTACTCTGACCTAGACATGTAGTATATACAAAAACATGAAGAACATCCAACGGACCTATCTACCACTCGTCGAATGGTTCTATTGAATAATTTCTCAACAAGTAGTTCATTTTATGAAACGATTACTAAACTACACATGCCGCTGGACAAGAAGGAAAGATTCTTCCCAAAAAGAAGAGACGTGCATCGCATTCCGGAAAGAGGAATTGCTAGCACAAGTGACCGTGCACCAATGCCGGTCATGTATCACCAGCAAGTTCCATAAGGTGGCCTGCATGCAGGTCATGTGAAGAAAAGCTTCAACCAAGCAGTGTGCTCGACAACTCCGTCTTCAATCTCCACTAGACAACCCTGCCCATGTCATTTTAGACAAGTATGTGGATGGTCAGTCACGTAGAGCTCAAGCTAAATGACTATAAATTTACAAGGATGTCGTCTATCCCACATTTGTTGGATAACTACGGTCCAAGAGTAAGTGGCCGTTTGGGGCGTGATAAAAACCAAATATTCACGGTGGATAATCCACTTTCAAGTGGATTTTTTGAAATTATCTACTATCCAGCTGAAATACCTCATGAGGTATTTCAACTGGATAGTGGATAATTTCAAAAAATCCACCTGAAAGTAGATTATCCACAGTGGATATTTAGTTTTTATCACCCCCCAAACGGCCCCTAAGTAGTAAGTAGATAGTTTGATTATTTACGCCCCAAACGGCCACCTTCCTTATGGCCAAAAAGATAATTTTGCTGCCGTGGTGCGAGGTTTTGGAACCACCATTAACTCCTCAAATCCAATAGTTTGAGTTTAGAAAGTTCTTGTAAGCTTCAGTGGATGAGAGATGTAAAAAAGGCTTATGCTGTTACAATTGTGACGATAAGTATAGACATAACCATCATTGCAAGTTCCTCCACATGCATATGGTTGACAAGACATGGAGATTTTGCTACGTTTCAACAATGTGCATCCCATTTCAAGACTTCTAGAAACAGTACTGGCCTTAACGAGAAGGTTTGGAAAAACTAATGGTGGAAGGTTATATATGGCCAATGCAAGCCTTCAATAGTGGCCTTGATAGACTCCTTTCTTTTGCTTTGACCTATTGCACCTTAGGTTCCTCTGTCGAACATTGCTTCAATTAAATTTAAAGGTACTTCTTATTGATTAGAACTACTTGGTTATATCTTGAAAAAGGCTATACCTCTACTTATATGAGGAGTCTTCCCCATTGATTTAAGATGATTGGAGATGAATATGGTCGGTAGTTGTTTAATTCCTAGTCCTCTCCCTAAACTAAGTTTACTTGATTCGCCTCTTTTCCTCCTACATGCCATCGAGCTGGTGCATAGTGCTCGGCCACCTTTTATTTTTCGAAATCTTGTAGATTGAATTTCAGAAACCTCAAGATTGATTAAAGCCTTATAAAGAAACAGCTCAAAGTAAAATCCAGTGGCCGACAACATTTTTTGTTTCTTTCTATTTTTTCGCAGGGTTTTTTTAGCTTTTCAGGCTATCATTTTAAAGTACATTGCCCAACTCTACTATGGAGAAATTATTGTGTACAACAGCCCGAACACGTCAACTTTATACTAGGGTGATGTGGAGCTATTTGGGGCAAAGTACCCTAGCACCTAGCCGGAGTATTGTGCAGAGACACCCAGTAATTTCTCGTCGTATTAAAAAAATACGGGCGTCCTATAGTTCCATTCAGGTTGTAACACATACACTAGTGGTATAATCACTGGACACTTGGATCTTGACACCTACCACATACAAAAACGTGTTGAACATCCAACAGAGCTATCTACGACGTGTCCCATAGAGATAATCTTCCTGGGTGGAAAGGACTTGTGCGTGGAACCCACTAAATGGGCCACCATTTCTGGGGACCACTAGATGGGCCAGTCTTAAATGAATGGAGTTGTGAGTTTTCTTGTCGACGTCGACGTTAAATATAAGAGAAGGCGTCCATTAGAGGAGGAGGTTCTGATTCTGATGGGTCGTCAGACCCAACTTGCAGGCCCATTAAGCCCATTTAAACGAGTTCAGTACTGCCAGGCTGTTAACACTCGGGAGTCAGGACCACAAACTAGGAATGGCCAAAATAAAGAAGAGAAAAAGATGGGACAAATTTTGCCACTAGAATTTATGGAAGTACATTTGATTAGGAATCAGCATAATGATCCATCTTTGTGCTATGGTGGCCTCAACAAGAATGGATATGAAAATCAAAGTCTACAAGTCCAAATCTCTCTTAAATTGCCAGGTTCAAGAGAACAACGTAATGTGTTCAAGTGCTTCTATATGATATAAGTTGTTAAAGTAGTAGATTAACGAAACCACGCTTTGTAGATTGACGTCATATAAGGGATTGCTATACCAGTTCAATTTTGATTAAGCAAAGTTAGGTCAATTAGTATTTTGAGGGGTTGAAACAAAAGAACGCTTCTTTTGCAAGAGTCATGGTAAAATGCTCAGGTCGAGGGCTGAGGCTAGGCGGGATCAGATGCGAGGGATCGACAGGCCAAGGGTGGAAGGATTGGGTTTTGCAATTCATAAGCTGGAGAGATTAGGGTGGAGTGATGAGGCCTTATGTTGGGTTCTACTTTGAGAAATTGCAATTGAAGCTGATAGATTGCAAACAAATGTGCCCAACTTGACCCTCCAACATTGATGCATTGAGTTTTGGTTGGACAAAGAAAGTAGGCCTCACATCGAGTTAAATTGAAACCTTTTCACTCTCCAACAAAAACACAGATATATGATTTGGTGTACACATTTGATGCAGCATTACCGTTTCGAGGATTTTGTCGACAAGTTGGTTGGAGGAACACGTTTAATCCGGACAAATAGTGGTCCTTGATTGAACAAGACTATGGTCTATTTATGAGATGTTTAGCCAGGGCAGATTTTTCCCATGACATTTCTCAAAGCTCTCTCCACCTACCACAAGATAGCAATATACATCATGCACACACATTCTACTAGTATCTTCGTGTCACCGCCATCCTTAACCAAGAAAATATCTCTCTCCCCTTTTTCTTCCTTTTCGGCAGTCAAAACCTGCCAAGACATTGGATTTGCAAGCAGCTGTTCCAGTCAGCAAATAGATCCCAGGAAAAAGGCCATCTCTGTGCAAACAACTTCAAGTTGTCTCTATTTTCTTGGATACTAAGCTCAAATTCTGCACCAGACATTTCAAAGAGGAGAGAAAGCCCAATTCAATCAATTGCCCACCAATCTCAGTCTCCCATTGATAAACACAATCAAACAGTTCACCTCAATAGAACCAAAAAAGTGAAATGATCAACTGTGCACCAAGGTGCTCTTGTGACCAATAGAGGCAACTCCTGCCTTGCTGAATCTCTTCATCAGCATCTCCCACAGGTTAGTATCTCCAGCCATCCAACACCTTGATTCTATTTAGTTCCCTTCTAAAGAAGGCCCATCATGCTTACACTTAACTATGTCACACATTCAAGGAAAACAAATTGCAGCCAAAACACCCGTCTTCTCGCAGCCTTCTTGTTGTAGCGAGACATGTTTGTAAGTTGATGCAGGTTAATGATTAGTTCTTGCCCTGAGTAGGGCCTTCCAGATAAAAAAATCCACACTTTCATGAATCATGGATAAAAAACCAATGAATAATGTAGAGATCTATCTCTGTTGAGGGATGGGGCAGGAGCCAGCAGAGATTGCTGATAATCATTTGGGGCAATCCGAGGTTGCTTACGCGGTTACAACTTGGCCTAGAGAGTGCATGGGTCCCCCTGCAGTTCCTCACATACACTAATGCTACAAGTGGTGAACCAAGTCTTACTTTTCTTGCAAATATCTCTTCATTCTTCTTCTTTATTTTTGTCGATTAAGTATCTCTTGATCTTTCCCAATCATTCTGTTCAAGATTTTTGCATATGTGTTTGGATTGGGTGACCAAATATCTGTCCCTTGACTTGATCTGATATTTGTTTACTTTGGTATGTGCCTTTGTGTTGGCCTAGAGAAAGACTACTTATAGAGATAGACAAGTTTAGGTAGAAAGATCATGAAGATCCAGTGCGACGTGTGCGAGCGGGCGGAGGCGGTGGTGCTGTGCTGCGCCGACGAGGCGGCGCTCTGCTGGTTGTGCGACGAAAGGATCCACGCCGCCAACAAGCTCGTCGGCAAGCATCAGCGCGTCCCCCTCCTCACCCCCACCCCCCACCTCCCCAAATGCGACATTTGCCAGGTATCTACTAGCTGAATTCCATTAAAATCACACTTTGGAAAACATTCTTTTGGGACTTTAATTTGATCCTATCAAAAACAAAGAAAATGAATAACAGTAAGAAATTGGCATCTGGGTTAAGCTTATTTTCATCTTTGATTGAGTTTGTGAGAACTGCCAAGTTCTGGGCAATTTGGGTGATAAAATCCAACCAAAAACTTATCAAAATTGAATCATAAGTAGATATTGCCACCTGGGTCGATCTTAGTTTTGATTTGTAATTTATGTTTTTGATTGGATTTGTACAGATTAGTGATATTATTTTGGTTTGTATCATTTGTTAGGAGAAGGCAGGTTACTTCTTTTGCTTGGAAGACAGGGCACTCCTCTGCCGGCAATGTGATGTGTCCATACACACGGCCAGCTCCTACGTCAGAGCCCACCAGCGCTTCCTCATCACCGGCGTCAAGGTCCCCCTCCACCAGCACCAGTCTCAGGCCGCGGTAGCGGCTGCAGCACCTTCTACGGTCGCTGCTTCCACCTCCTCCGGCCACCACCACCACCACCACCGTGATGAAAGAAGAAGTAGGCTCATGGTTGCGCCTCTAGGGGATGGTATGAAGGCCGAGGGAGGCGATGGGGAGGCGGCGTTTCGGCCACACTGGCCGCTGGACGAGATACTGGCGGTCAGCACCACGGACTTCGACCATGGCTATGAGTTCCCTGAGCTAGGCTCTCCACGGGATAGCAGCCAGTGATAACGGCTCTTTCATCTTTACTGTTTTTTGTTTCTTTTTAGTTTGGCTGCAACTTTGTTTTCCTTTCTTTACTTTTTTGAGGAGTATTGATTGTAAAAGCGGCTTCAAAGATGTCCATGAAAAGAAACACCTTCTCTTGTAGGTAGATGACACAAACCATGACCACTTTGATCCATTCGCTTGCAATGTCAAAGATGGAACTTTTGCTCCAAGGGGCTTGTATGTTAAAATTTCACTACAAATGACCCTGGAATACACTCTATTCATAAAGAGAAAAGTTTAAATGAGATCGCTATCGTATAAGTATATGAGGCTAATTAAATTTGTAGTTGTTGGATCTTAATCTGACCGCTATAAATAGCTACATGGCACTCACTTACCTACTGATTTTACACACTCACTTATCTACTGATTTGATACCACCTTCGGAGAGGAATCTAACGACCCAAAAGATTGGCCTCATGCTCCTTATATGAGAAGGATCTAATGTAAACCATCCTCTTCATTAAATGTCACCTAAAATTTTTTATTCGTCTCCTGTCCGTCAATAGAGCCGTTGATCATGAGGATCAATGGCGCGCGCACCTCTAGCAAAAAGGTGTGCAGTTGATCATGTGCGTTGTCGATGCTGATAATCGATGATTCCCAATAACCATGATTAACCAATAATAATCATGTTAATCTAGCAGATGCCCAGATAAAGCCTGTGGCTTTAAGCCTAGAAGGGCTAGGGATCATACATCCTAATAGATCAAATCAAATACAATAACTCCATTAGCTAATTTGGCCTTCCAGGGTGGGGATTAAAATCTCCTCGCATATCCCAAATAATGATCCCAAGTAGAGCATGTGTAATCATAATTTTGAATTCCATAAACATAGATATGCAATAAACTTAATCCAAAACAAGGTGAATCAAGCCAATAACATGATTACACCCATAAGCACGTAGGTTCATGCATCTCACCTTGAATCCAAGCGAAAATTCATAAAACCTTGAAGATCCAACCCTTTTCTCCACAACCCTACCCACCACCTTTCTCTGGCTCGTAGATAATTCCAAAATTTGCAAATCCTAGTTTGAGACGTTTTATACTTAAAGAAATCATGGGTGTACACATGGCAAAATTCCATGTTTGTTCGTACATTCGACACATGAACTGAATGTCAAACACCAAAATTAATCTATTTTAATTTGGGAATTAATTATGGCGTCTTCTCTTAGTCCTACAAAAACAGCAAAACACTGAGCAACAAAAATTAAACTAAATTAAACTGAAATTAAACTACTCTAAGAATTTGGTAAATTATCCTACGTAGTCCCCGGCAACGGCGCCAAAAACTTGATGTAAATTTTAATATAGTACTCGCAAGCGCACGAATCTAATGCAGAATAATGGCTACGAGGTCGATCCCTCAGAGACTTAATAAGATATTCAACCTAATTCTAAGAGCATGTGTAACAAGTAGTAATGAAATGCAAAATTCTAATTTTTACTTTCTATTCAATCAATCAGATGTTCAACTAATGAAATGAATTTAACTAAACAAAATATCAAAGAAAGAAAAATCCTTATTTCTGCTTTTAGTTCGTCTGCAATCCTGTCTTGGGGTTATCACACTTGTCGACCATATAAGAAGAAGAAATCTAAATATTCTGGGTTTATAGACAATATACGAATTAGCATTAGATGAGCTATGAACAGCTCTATATTTGGAGATTTATTAATTCAAGGATGATTAAGTATATTTAAGCTCAAGATTATACTCTATGGTCGTGTATGAGTTTACTGTACTCTGCAATTAGTGTTGTTAAAGGGATGGTGAGAATTACTAAAGCATACTAGATTGGAGAATGATATGGCCTTTCCTAGAACGTAATCACAGTTTGGCTTCTAGAAATAGAACCAAAATTAATTGGAAATGTGTATAGTCATACATGATATTGAATTACGATATGAATGAAGCCTATTCGATACTGATGTGCAGTTAGTGAGTAGAATGGATGGCTAGGTAGTTAGATTGCGAAAATCACCTAATGCTTTAATTGAAATGCATTGACATGTAAAAGTGTTTATTCAGATTAATTATATAAAGAACTATGTAGTAATGTATTTGAGTATTTCTTTACGAGTCTTTGTGATATTTACTTCATTGATATAATGAGTGACCATCTAAGATTGATTGTGGAATTGTAGAAGTGGAAAGGAGTTCTTCATGATAATGATGAAGGTGCATCTAAGATAGGTAGCCCATGGCATGAGCAAGGGTTCACGTGCCCAAGAGATGCAATACTGTTCACATAAGTCATATGTGTACACACTTGATTGGATAAGATGGGAAATCTGAATTTTTTGAGCAATGCTTCTGTTACATGGCATAAGGGTACGGTTTAAACTTGGGATTGAATTTTAATGGATCCAATGCTATTCTCCGGTAGCATCATATAAGAAGACATAGTATGCAATAAATTGGGGATCGGGATAAGCGATTGTGAGTTGTGGTATGAATGTGGATTAGCTTGATGCTTGTATGTCTTAGGACTTTGTTGATGTCTTGAATCTTGATACATGAGATATCCATTTTCGTTGGACACAAAAAATGGGTCAGATCCAACAAGGTTTAGTACATCTAATCCTCCGACAAAGTGATCTTCAAGTTTATTCAACCAAGCAATATTCTAAAAAGGATTCTGATGCAATGGCAAATCGATCTTCTGCCCAACAGAGAAAGCAAGGAAGACATACAATCTATAAAGCTGATCATAACCAAATTTTTGGCCTTTGCATAGCAGATGTAACTCCTTCCAAATTGTAAATTTCTTTTGAAAATTTTTAGAATCTTTTCTCTATTCAGCTCTGTTTACATTTATATGCATTATTTGCTATGCTAAAAAAGAAGAGAGGATAAAATGAGAATGCAAGAAGAGGAGGGCCTGAGTGGTATAATCACCATTTATATAGATGGCCTGAGTTCAGTGTCAACTGAGTCTGAAAAGGTGGACTTTTACTAGTCTCGTGCCCAAAAACATTTCTGGGTTTTCATACTGCTTCAGTCCGAAAAAAGAGACTCAATTTTTGGAAATAATTCAAGAAATATCATCTGCAACACCAAGTTGATGACTTTCCCCTATCTACAGCTAGATCAGTAATATACGAAGGATCTATCAAAAAAGATAATGTATGAGGGAGAAAAGTACCAACAAGTTCACAATAAGTACACTCCAGCAGTAAATCCACCCCAGATGTGATGTTCAAAGCTTATTGAGATGAAAGGCAAGTTTGCAAGTCTTGGGAGTCATTGCAGGTTTTCACCCTAGTTCCTTTTTACACAACATTGAATATCCTCCCATAAAAACAAACTCAAAATGAAAAGAAGCTACTAGAAGACCATGAACCTCTTGTAACATGCACCTGCAAAATATCAAATTGTATCAACGGTCAAGAATTAAAATTGCTAAATAAGTGTATTATCATAATGTGCTTCAGAAGGAGGGGGGAAAATAGAACAAGCATACAGCCAAAACAACAATACCATCCACCAGCGCATCTAAAAGGATAGATCACACCTAAGTGACAAATTTATGTCACATCACAGCTTCCAACCAGGGAAAAAAAGAGATTCCAACCTTTCAAACACTCATGTAATAGTTAAATACCTCACTAAGGCCGGCCCCTACTGCATGAATTTTCTGGGAAGAGCATTTGTAGGAAAAGAAGGATATAAAGTAATCGTGAGTATTAGTTCCCCAAAAAGTAGTATCCACTTTTCCAAATCTAAAACTACAATACTTGTCAGACCACATGCATGATTAGCTTAAAACAGAATTGACAGCCCTTCACAGAAAAAAGGGGCGAATTAACAGGTGTTAAAGATTTGCAATGAACCAACTCGGTCCAGCTAGATTCAAAGTCAATTTCCTTGGTGTTCTGGCTTTTTTGGAAAAAACACTCAAGTAAACCGAGTCCCAGAATTGACCAGTGAAACATAGTACCAAAGGTAGGCGCAATCACAAAGCATACTGAAGTTTGTACAACCAAAGCAGTAAAGCATTTCTAATTTTCCACTCATGATGTAACCAACACAAGTACCACCTTCTATTTACTCCCTACTTCGAAAAGGCAAGAGAATCTAGACAAGAACCAATTCTATCACTTCCAGATACCATGATCCCTTTCCAAAATTAACTTCATAATTTGCAAGATTAAAAAGTGCTAAAAAGACAGGCAAACTTGCATTTAAGAATCTAGAAGCTGCCTACTATACATCATTTCAAGTAATAGATTCTAGCAAATAGCGAAAGGATCCTTAAATCAATTAAGAGATCAATTAAATTATTAGGAATGTGGATTTAACATACTCCCTATGTCTGGAATTATTATTAACATAAGGTTTTTTACAACCAATAATTAGACGTTACCCTTCGCACATAACTCTATAATAATGGCCTTAGGAACAAAATAAAAAAGATCCCTTCGATTCTGGATGACAAAAATTACTTTTCTTAAAACTTCCATGCTTTACAAGTTACCTGAAACTGACTCGTCCACTAAACCATTTTCATGGCGTCCCACCTAAGTCTATGAATGATCTTACCACATGACACTAAATATGTGTGAGTGAAAATGTGTGTATGTCTTATTCTTTTAATGTTTTTCCTGCTACCATCACGCCATGAAGCCAAAAACAATCGCAACATGAAGCAAATACCAAATAACAGAAGTGTGGTAACAATGATCATGTTGAACCTTTATATTACTATTCTCCCTTAGAATGTTGCCTTAGGAAAGGCGTGTCTCTATTCCCTCCTTAGACAGTCAGCATAGGAGATACTAGGTTGCAAACCAGTTAAGCAAGTCACAATATCCAACTTTCATTGAAAAGAGATAACTGGTTAGGGCTTTAGAAGATCTCTAAATATTCAACCACTAGAACCTCATTTTAATCTACAAAGGCTGAGTTGAAGCATCCTTTTTATATTTCCCGTCTTCACTCATCATAAAGCCTAGTTGGGATGCCAAAACCCTGTTGACCTGAGCAGCTCGACCCATGAGCAGGGCCCAATCCAGCTTTAACCACTAGGCCGCACAGTCAGTTCACACACAAACTTAGGTCATCCTTTGCAGGAAAAATAGACATTTAGATCTTGAAAAAAACATACTACCCAAATTAGTAAGTATTGATTAATCTTGGATTTAGCAACCTGACAAGGTAACCATGACAATAATTAAGAGTGAAATGTGCAGGATGGCATTGCTATCATGTTAGCACAGTAAGTTTGCCCCAATTCCCAATCCCATTCAATGCCAGGCACTCTTTGAAAACTACATCAAAATCAGTTCTCTTCATTCTCATACGGATCTATAACGGTGTCTAACCAATGGATAATTGATTGATGCAGAATAAGAAGCTAATAAGCATTATTTGAGTCATTTATTTATAATATATTAGGGTTAGTTTGGTCTTTTAGTCATGTTTGGCTTTCTAAGTTTTTCATGTAAATCAGGCTCCACTATGTAAGGCCTGTAAGCTATTGTAATCAGTAGTTCTGGAGGATAAATTGAATGGTTATTCCCGTTTGCCCCCCCCCCTCCCTCTTGAGCTTTGGTTCCCCCCTTGCTTGGCTTCGGACCCCCTCTTCTTCCCTTCTTTGTTTCTAGTTTCTTGATTAAGCAGAAGCTACTCCATCAATAATCTTTTCTTTCTCTCATTTGATCAGTAGTAGCTACTGAATCTACATGGATGTGAACTTAATTAAGTTACCAACACCTGAAGTATGACATCCAGGCGATAATAATGACATAATCTGATGTCTGGACTAGTACTAAACTTGCATACATTGGTAAGCTTATACGCCAGGTAGCTTGATACTTTCCTAAGTCTCCCTCCAGTCGACATCCTCAAACACATGAAACAAAATTCACATGGAATGAGAAAGCTCAAAAGGATGGACTGGCTTCGATCACACATAGTTGTTGAATGGATGGGCCAAATATCAACAAGAATTACCCAGAAAACAATTAATTTCAAACATGCAATAAGTGTGAAATTTTACTGCAATCATGGTTCGCGATCTCGGACCTCAGACTCAGTCTAGATCGGGGCACAAGATGATGTAAAGCCAATTTGACAAGTTCTCAACAAGATCTCCGAGAGTTCCTCTCAAAGAAGAAGAAGAAGGGCAGATACTAGTTATGCATAGACAAGTTATGTAAAGTCTTTTAGTTGATACTTTGAGGCAATATCCAATTGAGCACAACATATGAAAAAAAAGCATGAACGAGGTTAAAGACTCCTAGTCAAGGAACTCCTCAAATGAAATCGTAAGAAGGAGATAAAAAGATGATGCTTGTCCTAATAAAACCACAAAAATGCAAGCTTTGTTGAAGTTCAGCAAGAACAGAAGATGACTGGCACGCATGAAAGAGAGGGGAAGCTATACGAAAAATGAGGACTGATCAATCCTTATTTTGCTTTAGAATGATTACCTTCTTGAACTGCCTACTACCCACCTGCCAAAAACAGATAACTAAGAGCCATTACCTCATTAGAAATATACACAGGTTCCGCCAACACCACTACTAGTACAAAATAATGTAACTACATAAATATTTAGGTGACTGCTGATAACTATAGACTCGGTGTATCATACACAGGGCCTTTTATTGGACAGTCAAAATGGGCCTCACATGGTCCACTTTTTCACTGTCTAACAAACATCTGCCACATAAGCTGGTGTATGTCTACACCGGTGTAGAATTATCATTTTGCTATTTAGGTTGGCAGACGTTGCCATCCAGCTCCCACTATACCACTTTTTTGCACATATTTCTACTCTCCTCGATACTACCACTGACCACCGCTCGATAGGTAAGTGGTCCTGCGAATGGACAGAACAATCAAGATCTACGCACGTTTCAAAGTAAAGACTAGATACTAATCAGTCATTCAAATATAGATCTCATACCTTTTGATATTTACTGAAAAAGGCACGTTTACAATAGTACAAAAATAGTACATGACTTTTTTAAAATATTTACAAGAAGGCCCACCAGATTATATACCAATATGTTATCGCCCAATTACTCACTATTTTATTAATTCTTATTGGGAGTCCTAACAAGTTACAATTGATTCTTCTTGGATATGTGCCAACTTGTAGAAACAACAGAACCACCCATTTAATTGCTTTCAAATTTAAGTATGAAGATCTAGTGCATTGGGTTGTACACAAAAGATTAACAACTCCAATCGCATATGGTTTAAAATGTATCTACAAACTGTCCTTATATTTGATGGGCACTTCTCCTTTAGTTGACGATGACCCGAACCCATGAGTGAAATCGGTAGGCATCCAAACAATAGCATTGAGAACTACTAAAGTATTTGCCAAGTAATTATGTCGGAGCTTCATTCCAATCAAGAGATCAATCATGAGGATCAGTTTCAACAACTTAATACAGAAATCCCACTATTGATTCACTTAATCTTGACTATGTCTACATTACTTCCTGAGCAAGATGTAAATGGAGGATCCATTCAAATACTTGATCAGGGGAACCTGCTACATTGACCCAGTTGATATTGATCGTGTGATAATGATAAATCCCTAGTTAGCTGTAGAGGAAGATATCCTCTGCATTTACATTTTAGGACATCATAATGAATACGCTGGTGAATGTAGTAAATAGCATAGGCACTAGGAAGAAGGGGCCATCAGCTACTCTTCAATTTGCAAAAGCTGTCACCTTCTACACATGTCACACCACCCTCAACAAAGCTCGCATCTTCCTGGTTAAATTAAGACATTGTATGCTACACCATATCTTTCCACATTAATAAAGAGAATTTAACTTGCTTCACACATATGGCATTCACATCTTAGTCAGTTGTATTCGCTATAAAAAATGGCAGAGAATTGCAATAAGATGCATATCAAATAGCATTCACGTGACATCTTCTCATAAGCAAACTACAAACTATTTATAAAATTCAATTAATCAAACATATCATTTTCTCCATTTTCATGCATGTTCACCAAAGCCACACTAAACCAAGTCCAAACCGAATATTACGCTTCCAGATACATCAAAGTATGAAAAAGTTTAGAGGCTAAACTACAAAATCTCTCAGGCACCCTATCATGAAATAAAGCTGACTTAGTGCACCTTCCAAATCTACAATAAAATGATCCAAGATGAGTGTGCCTCAAATCATGTCCTATCGCGTAGGGCTAGATAGCAACCAAGCACTCTAATAATAAGCCTTCTAATGGCAGCACTCCTCCATCTATCAACCAATTACGAGCCATTAAGATGGATCACAGATAATCCAAAGTATACAATAAAAAATGGAAGTACATCATCACCTAATTTAATACTCCCTCAGTCCAATAAAGCCTGTCTGCATTTGGAAAAACATGGGGCCATCATTACATGGCTGACTTTGCTCCCTCACAACTAAAAATATGGAGTTGTATAAGCCTTAGACCAATCAATTTAGGGCGTGTTTGGCAACCCGGATTTGGGGCGGACGAATTTGGTTTCGGACTTCCAAATCCAAATCCGTTGTTTCGATTTCTATATGTCCACAGAAAGAGATACTTCTATTTTACAGTAAGAGATTTCATATTATGTTTGACAAACTTAATTGTAAGTTTAAATCTTATTTTCTATTGGTGACAAACTTAATTGTGGGATATTATGCACTTGCATTTAAATTTGACTGTAAAGATTGCTCTTATTCAAATGGTTTTGATTACTAATAATTTAGGTAGTACTTTGTATCAAGTAGTCTTCCATATATTGAGGAGTATTATATTATTTTTCTTTTTTACAAACACTATGAAATGGAGCAAGAAAATGTAGATATTTCTTAGCTCATCTTGGTTGTATCAGCTAATATTTCTTAATTTGTTTGACTTCGCTTGTCCCTATCTAGCGCTCAATTAGTGTCTATAAGAGGTTTCTTTAAAAGTATACATGAATAATTGGGTTATGTTGTTACAAGTGTAAGCCATCATTGTTTGTGATTGTTTTCAATAGAAAGTTCTAATCTGCGGCTATCTGGAATGTATATGCAAGTTGTTTCAGCTTGTTACCGATAAAAAAAAATGTTTCACCTTGTTCAATCTGATGTAAGAGGTTTTTGAAAGGGGTTTTAGTTCAGATTATTATAGACTTCTGAGTTCGCACATGAGAAGTAGTCAAATATGTTTCATTTAGGGCACACTGCTGAGCATTTATTTGTTCTTGTTACTAGGAAATGCACTATATGAACGGGTCGATATTGATGGTTGTGATGGTAATGCTCATCATGCTATTGTTGTATAAAATGAATGGTGATGCTCTAGTTTCTTTGGAGCAATTTTTGTTTCTTACATTTCTTTTTAGCAATCCATTATGGCACACTACAGTAAAAGAAAATTGTTTCTAGGGCACAAAATAGTGAACTTATATTTACTTTTTGTTATTAAGAAGTAGCATGCTTTAGCATTTCTAGGTTCATCACACAGACGAGGACAAATTGTATATGCTATTTTACTGGTTGAATGTTGGCTGATATGCATTTTTGATGGGATAAAACAACAAAACTGAATGGTTGCATTTTTGTTTATTGTACCAAAGAAGGAAAAGAATATTAGTTAATAAATCTGTTTCAGAACTAATATATCAAATCGTATGCTACATATGTCAAAAATGGAAATTAGAACATAGAAACCAATACTCCAAAACCTATTTGATAGTGGCATTCAAAACCAAATCCAGGCTCAAGCATCCAAATGACCAATTTTATAATATGTGGAATTCAATTTCAAATCCAGGTCCAATACCTCAGAATCTAAATTCAAAGTCCATATCCAAACATGAAATTTCAACTCCGTGGATTCTGATTCTGTGGAATTTGATTCCCTGGATTCAGATTCCTATGTCCAAAACCCATTCCAGGTTGCCAAACGCACCCTTAATACAATTTTAAATGCAGACAGGTTTCATTGCACGGAGGGAGTCAATCTCCCACCCATCCACAAGATTTCAATTTTATGATACCCTAGGACAGAAAATGTGCACGATTCTTCCTCAACATTCAGATAAAAGAAAAACAATTCCATCCAAATTTGAATATTGTAATTGCAACGAAAAATAATGAGGGGAATGCAACGAAGCAGACCTATGGAAAGAGGGACGTTCCAGAGCCTTTGAAATTGGAGGGTCCGGATCAATGAGAGTGGGAAGTGGAGGCGGCGGCTTGGTGGTGGTGATCGGCGGGGCGGTAGAATTTGTTGTAGGCGGCCTCACCAATGAGGTAGATGCTGAAGGCGACGATGGCGATGCCGAGGCCGGGAGTGGCCTGGCGGAGCTGGTTGCCGAGCATGGGGTGCTTCCGCCACTCGTCCCTCCTCCTGAAGAACTCCCCCGTCGGTCCCAGCGGCTTCCCCATGGTTTCGCCGGTAGCTACAGCGACGACCACCAGATGACGATGACGACGACCTGAGGGCTGAGAGCGAGGGTTTGCTTTGGGGTGATGGGACGGGCGTGACACTTGTGCAGATTTGTATTGTGTGCAACGGCGATGGGCCCAACGATGACGGGCTTCCTTTTTTTGTCTTTTTCTTTTGATATGCAACGATGGGCTTCTTACTTATAGTAATAATGAAAAAATATGGGCTTCTCATAAGTCATGTGGCCCAATTGATAGTTGATTGAGATATTTGATAGCCTGTATCCAACTCTTTGACCACAAAAGGCTTGGATTTTGCAATTCAACTTGCAATTGCCTTTGTAATCTGATAAGACATGAGATTATCTATTACAGTGTGTGAATCAGAGTAAAGCTATCCATACTTGTTAAATGTATAATTAGCATGACAATGTTTTAACACACTGAAATTTGATGCATGAAGATGTTGGCATACTATTAATTATAAAAACAATATGCCAGGAAATGCTAATTAATGGCAGGAAGAGAAGCAGAGGGCATTGTTGAAATTGCAAATGAAATGAGTTGGAGTAGACTATCTTGTGCCTCCAAAAATGCCTTGTATAGGAGTTCTTTTCTATGTATTCCGTCGCTATTTTTTTCGTGGGATGATAAATTGCATTCTCTGAATTTGGTCAGCCACCCTGTGCCTGGTATTTTTTTGCTAAAGCTTTGTACTAGTTTATACAATTATCATATGGTATGGTAGTCAAATATTGTCCTCATCTCATTTTCCCTTAACATTTGTGGATCACAATTGATGTCATTGTTATAACCCCTCATAAGCATGAAATTAGTTAATGTTGTTATGATTCCAACAATGACTGTTTTTTTATATGGTTATTCTTCATAGCAGCTTTGGGTGACAATATGTGGAGGCATACACTTTATAAGGTTTATTGTATATATTATGCTATAGATGCATTTTCAATTGTTTTTCTGTTAAAGTGTTCATAAATGGATGTGTCACGCCCCAAAATTCCTGACCTCGATCAGAGCGCGGAAGCAATCAATTAAAGAAGTCAAGAGGTCAGAAACTTGACACGTGACCGAATACTCGATCGATCATTACATTTTACTACAACAAAAGATTCAGGATCATTATGATTGACCATATTCACATATACAATCTTAAAATAACATTGCCAAAATAAAGAATAATCTACTTTGTCTAAGAACAACATATAAAATAATAATCCTTCAATCTAAGATAATTTTAGTTCTAGGAACACACTGGCCGAACCATCAATAAAAAGTCAAATCATAAATGAAATAATAAAAGACTTCCACTCCAAGCTTCTGTCATCCTTAGCAGCTTCAGTAATCATCACCTGCTCAGCTTCACTCTCTTTTAATTTCTGAGGATGAATGAGTATTCCGAAGAAATACCCAGTAGGATGCAAAAATCCCACGGAGAATAGGAATGGAAAATACAGATATGAAGTTCTCAAAAGGAATTCAATGTTGAATAGAATCAGGATTGAAAATACCAAGTTTACTTTACCTGAATAGTAACCATACTTAGAGACAACATCAACTTGGTGTATGGGTAAATTGAATAACAATTTCAAGACTCCGAACGATTATCGCGTAAGGAGAAAACAATCAGTAAGTTCAGACTCCAAACATCCATAGTGTAAGGAGACGCCAATTTCTGCTCTCAAATCGGTCCACTTCCCATGAGGATCATTATACTAGAACATCATAGAGGTTCTCTCTTTGGAACCCGGCCATGCATCTAGAGATGCTAGCCCTATCGGTGCTTATGGGTATAATGGGCAGAGACTACAAACCTTCCGTAATATCATACAGTCTAAAACGTATGAAAACTTGATCATTTAAATGTAAAACCCTTGCAAGTGCACAAGGTAATTGTACTACGGTAAGTATAGAAAAGGGTTGTCGAACCTCAGGGACGGATTAATATTTTACCAAATTCAAAAGAAAGCAGTAGTGTTGATTCTAGATTAAGAAAGCAATGAACTTTTAACTAAACTAAGTGAGAATTAATCAATGTGGAGAAGATCAAGGCTTCGAATCCACCACAATAAACTAGTGTATCGTTTCTCTCTCTCTTTTGAATAAAGATTTCCAATTGGCTAGCATATTCTTCTTGGACATACACTTGTCAACTCAAAATATAGTGCTCTCCTCTCGGATGTAACACATAAAACAATTAAAACATGGAATTGTGATCTATCTCTCTCGAGTATAAACCAATGAAATTTTATTGATATATAACACCTCATTCTACTTACGTTCCTCTCGGATACGCAAGTATTCTTCAGATTGAAACTCACAAGAATTCACTCTTGTCTCTCTCTAGTACAAAGAACAAACCCTTATTGAATTAACAATGATTACACAATAAAATCCATACACCAACTAGAGTGAAAACATAAGATGAGAGAAAAGAAACTACACAACCAGATTATTGGGCTTCATCTACACCTTGGAAAAGTATTTAGCCTCGCATTGGAAGAGAATCCATCATCATATTCTTCATGTTCTTCATCTTCTTTTCTCCTTTGCTCTAGCCTCCAATTTAGCTCAAGTTCTCCAAGGGTTTCAAGATTTCCCAAAACGTTCTCCCATAAGGCCTGTTTATAAGTTTGAAGAGAAACCACGAAGTCCCCTTCCAAATCCGAGTCGAAATAGGTCTTATTTCAGTTTTCCGCACACGGCGATCGATCGCTCCGTATTGCCGATCGTTCGCCTACCGATCGATCGCAATTCCTTCATTATTTTCCTCCGATCGATCGCTTTGCCGATCGACGCCGTATAATACCGATCGATCGTAGTTACTGTCTTGCGCGGATCAAAAATTCCAGTAGATACGATCGATCGTTTTGAGTCCGATCGATCGTTTCCTTCAATACACTGCTTTTGCGGCTTTGGCGATCGATCGCATTAATAGCCGATCGATCGTGGTTACTGTTCATGAATTTCAAATGGCTATAACTTTCTGCTCCGAACTCCGAATTGTGCATAGTTGGTGGCGTTGGAAAGCTGACTTCTTGATAACATGAAACTTATATCAGTTCAATTTGAGATTTGTATATGAAGTTATATATATTAGCTTAGTATTAGTTATTTTTAGTGTAAGTGAAATATGTTGTTTTGACATATTAGGTGAATTCAAAAGGTTATCCCGGATAGCACAGATTGAACTGACACTTGAAATTTTTACAGTAGATGCTCATATGAGTCAAGTTTTATCTTTAATTGACAGAATATTTTTAGAATTTTTCTAGAATTAGTTATGACTATTTTCGTACAGATCATTGGCACAAGAATAGTCCTAGTTCAACTTGATTAGTAGGTCTAATTAATAACTAATATACTTAATTTCTAACACCTAATGAATTCATATACTTATTGTCATGATACCTTTTCATTATTACAGAACCCTAATAGTCAATAGTTTAGAAATTTGGGGACAATCCCAATACATTTCACTGCCTAAACACGAATGTGTTGTTATATTTATTGTAATGACCCAATCAGGACAATTGGACAACTAATACCGAACCAATGTGAACTCATCTACAGTAAATAGAGGTTTGACATAACATGAGATTGACTGACCAATGAGGTTTGAATAAATCAGCAACCATACTGCTTTATTTGGAAAGCAAAGGTAGGTATTTTATAACATCTTTTTAATAACACATAAGGCCAGACTTTAGGACAATTAATCAGGGATGCTTATTCCCCTACGACCAATGAACTGATGTCAACACAACACTCTTGTCTACTGGTCAGCAACACGAAGAGACCAAATCGAAAGTTTTAGGAGTGATGGTCGATCGATCTAACATGATTTGAACAATAATTAACATGTATCAATGTCTTGAGCCCTTAATCCTAATTTAACTCTTCCAAAATTAAGACAACTTACTCTGGACAGAACTATCATGAACTAACATGATGTCGACAAGGACTCCAAATACAGCAAGTTCTTATCACAGTCTAACACATGTAACAACCAAGCAATACAAGTGTGATCGTTTAAAATTAAAACCCTTGCAAGTGCACAAGGCAATTGTACTACGGCGAGTATTAAAGGGTTGTCGAACCTCAGGGACGGTGAATACTTTACCAAATTCAAGAGAAGTAAAAGATGTAATTTAATTAATTCTAAAGAAAGCAAAGAACTTTATCTAATCTAACTAAGATTTAATCAGTATGGAGAATTATCAAGGCAACGAATCCACCACTAGACATGCAATTACTACTCTCAATTATTATTAAGCTTACATTGGCATGATATGGTAATTCGTGTTCTTGATCGGACACACGAATTACTAATGAATTCACTAACGTTCTTGATCGGACACGAAAGTTCATCCACTATTGTGTAATCAATCCTATCCTTGATCGGGCATAGAATCAATCGCAACTCTGTTATAATGCAATTAATCTCATCCTTGATTGGGCATAAAATCAATCACAATATCTAATTTCATTAATAATCAATCAAGTCTATGATCAAGCACTCAAAAGAATACTCATGAAATCGCATTAAGCATGAATCATAATCAACTTTATAGAATTAAACTATCAAGAGTAGCAATGCACATCTAGGGCTTCATCAAGCCTTGAATGAAAGTTTAGTTACACATAGAAAGGGAGAAAAGAAAAGTCTGTTTATGTAGATCCATCGTCATGAATCCTTCTTCTTCTTTGCTCCAAAAGACTCCTTCTCTTGCTCCTCTCTAGCCTCCAATAAAGCTCTCTAGTCTACCTTCTCATGCCCAAAACGTTCCTTCATAAGGCCTATTTATAAGTTTGAAGAGAAACCATAAAATCCCCTTCCAAATCCGAGTCGAAATAGGTCAAAATCGCGTTTTCCGTATACGGCGATCGATCGGCACTATTCACCGATCGATTGGTAATGTTCATGACAAATTTCCAGTAGATACGATCAATCAAACGGCGACGATCGATCGCGAAAATTTCGATTTTTTCCTCAGGCGATCGATCGCCTCATTTAGCCGATCGATCGATACTATTCATCCTGCAGCACGATTTTCCAATGGTCATAACTTTTTGCTCCGAACTCCGAATTATGCGTGGTCAATGGCGTTGGAAATCTGACTTCTTGAACTTTAACATGAGACTTGAATTAGTCCAATCAGAAATATACACATGAAGTTATGAAGGTTTAACCATTAAAGTCTTATTTCACCCTATTTTTGCATCTTTGCTCTCATTTTCCTACAAAACCAAAAACTATAATAAAGTAGTAATAATTCTAATCAAACATTAGCATAAATATAAGTTTAGGAGATAATAAAATGTATATTTCATGTATAGATCAAAGTGCACAATCACAATATAGTATCATGAAGACAATTGAATCATGAATATGAATTAATCAGACAACAATTCCAGTATAGATATAATATAATTGACATCAGAATCCAATCTCTAGATATTCAAATAGTTGAAAGAAAATCCAACAGAGTTATGGAAAAAAATCATCCTACCTCAAATGGTTGTTGTAGTCTTTTGCCTTGCTAAATGAATCGTTGCCATACTACACTTTGCCGCCCTCTATTGATCAATCTAGCAGACTATGAGAGAAGGAATGAAGGAGGAAGTTGCTAGTTGAAGGGTGAGAGAAGAAGAGAAAACATAAAAGAGGAAAAAGTGTCTGGTCGGCCAAAAGTGTTGGCCGACCTACACTATTGAGGGGCTTATATACACTAGGGTTTCCTAGTCTAAGTGGAACTCCTTTGCACCCTAGATTAACTCCCTTTTAATTTTAACCGTCCATCTGTAACCTCCCCAAAACATGCCCTGGCATCCCCTTTGCTATAGAAAAGCAAAGAAAAAAAATCATGGTGGACTTGAAAACATGTTTCAAGAACTGAAGAAACTCGCCATAGTAGTAGTACTGTAGTAACAAATGTTTAAGGCCACTGGACTGCATGTGTTGCTCCTTTGAAATCCAAATTAAGCATTAACATCATCCACAAATTTATTGTTCTTTACAGTCAGATTTCTTGATAGTATCTTCTAATTTCAGTGGTTTGGGTTTCTTTGGAAGGCTGTGCGATGTACTTGTACATAGCTTGAGTTATTGTATTTATATTCTAGACGTGCCCATCTCTCTTTGATAAAGACCTCAAGATCGTCCAAAAATCTCAAGACTGCATGCTTACCTTTCTTAAGGAATATGGTACAAAGTCTGGAGAAGAGCATTCATGTGGGTGGTTGCCCCTTGGTTCTTCAAACCAACATACCCTGTTGTCTTTTTTGAATCACATGTCCAAGAAACCCTTTGTGCAGCCACTTCAGCTTCAACTACAACTGTATCATTAACAAGATAGCCTCTACTTGGATCCAAGAGCTCACTAAGAGGTATAAATGATGTGAAGCCCCAATCACTTTCACATGTCCAAGAAACCCTTTATACGATTAGACTCCCTCGTCCGGTTTTAATTACTCTGTCGGAATTAGATGCTCTATTGGCCTCAATTTAAGTGGATTCTGAACCATTTCTCCCCCCCTGATAGAGTTTCTTAACTGTGGACCATTCACTAAAATCAACAATTCTTTCCCCTGACAGAGTCTCTTAGCTGTGGTTTATTGAAACAAGATGAAGGGAGAAATATAGTTGTCACATTGCCAAAAACCCACACACACTAGATACTAAAACTAAGAAATTAATAGCAAAAGACTTGAACCAATTAATACTAATTTGGTGAAGATGCCTTAATTGACATGCACAGTAAAAATGAAACAAACAACTGAAGAAAGAAGTTACCTCTTCTAGTAAAGCAACAACCTCTTCCCTTGTGCCCTTCTTCAGTGACATGAAACCAAGGTTTTCAAAACCGGACCGGCCATCGAACCGGAATGATGGCCGGTCTGGTCAGACCGGGGTCTGACCGCGGTCAAACCGATGTGAGCCGGTTTAGGTGAGAGGAGTGTAAATATATGATAAATATATAATTTGTGTAACATAAATATCAAAAATACATAGCCCAAGTGGTTAAGTCTCTCACGGGGGAGCGGGAGAGGGGGGGTTAGAATCCCCCCTCTTGCAAAAAATTTTTCAGAAAAAAAAATTTAAATATTCTTGACCGGTCCGGTCCGGTTCACCGGTTCGGAAAAAACAGGCCGGTTAACCGGCCGGTTTTAAAAAAACCCGCCCGGTTCGTTGAACCGGGCTGAACCGGACCGGTTTCCCGTCCGGTTCCGGTTAACCGCGGCCGGTCCGGTCCGGTTTTGAAAACACTGCATGAAACATAGTTTTGCACCTATACCAACGATTGTGCAACAAGTTCACCGCTTCTCATCCTTACAGTTTTCCAAAAGGATAACATTTTTACAATCCTTTTGTATAACGTTAGAAGTATCATTGCCTTTCATCTATTCCAATGATATTGAAACTAGTTAACAGATTTCCATCCTTGCAATGTTCCAAAAAGATGACATTTTTACATGTACAAGATACCCAAAAAGAGCGAAGCAAAGACAAATGTATACCTCTCGCCTGGGAGACACGCTCGGAGCAAATCCGGAGGTTGCGCCATGCGATGGTGAGCGAGCGGTTGACCTCACCGTGGAGCTTTTGCTCTGGTGTTGGAATCGAACTGGAGGAAGCGCTATCGCGGGACTGGCTTCCGCCATCGGAGGGAGGGGATCTACAGAGGGAGGAGAAGGTCGCCGGACAAAACCCTGGCGAGGTGGCAGGGAGGGAGGTCGATTTGTCCAAGCCCCGACCCGACCTTTTTTTTAGACCGGCTAGGGCAGGGAGTGGCTTTTTTTTCCCGACATAATGTTGACGGCAGAAAAAAAAACGTTCGAAATAAACCTCTTTGTACCAACTGATAGTTTTTTGACGTAAATGTCCGTCGTTATAAATTTCAATACCGACGGATACACATCCGCCGAAAACAAACTACCGCTAATGTAGCTCATTTTACAACAGATTTAGTTCTGTCGCCAATGATAGTATTATCAACGGATTTTTTTCTGTCAAAAAAAATCCGTCGTTAAAAGCCAAATTTGTTGTAGTGGACGCTCATATGCTTATCTATGATATAATATAAGGTATTATATCATAGATAAGCATATGAAGTAACTATGAATGTTATAAGACTCCAGATTAGGGATTTCAGTAAAATTGACAAAGTTAAAAAGTCTCTAATCATAGGGTTGACCAAGGGCCTTCCAACTATTTGATAAATTTCCCTTACCTTGTTCTTGTGTATGTTCCGTTTAAGCTTTCAATTGAAACTTGAACCTAATGTCCTTCATGTTCCAACTCTAATTCTTGGAGTCATAGTGTGTGGTTCTTGAACACTTGTTTGTCCCATGAGTTCTTATCTAGGGCTAGTCACATGTAACATGTTCGATGTTGGTTCTTTCATTTGGTACTCCTATTGAAAGTCAATTATCATAAAACTTAGGATGATCACAGAGTGTATTCTTATACATATGTCGTGAGAATTATTGCTCAATTATTTCTCCACAAGAGACCTTGCGAGGATCTCTCTGAGGTGAATTCATAGTATGCTCAGAGAGCCTATCTAGATCTTGCGAGATCTCCATTATTTTTAGAACCTTGTAAGGCTCCTGCCCAAAATGAGGCATATATGTATGTCTTTAGGCTGTTGAGACATTACGGAAGGTCTAGAAGTCTCCGCTCATTGTGTCCGTAAGCACTTATGGGACCAGTATCTTACATGCGTAGCGAGTTCCAGTATGAGAACTTCTTGGGTAATCTAATAAGTAACCACTTGCGAGTGGTGATGGCTGAGAGCAGAAATTGTACCTTTTGATGTTTTAGAGTCTTGGTGAATGATGATATTCCCCTGGTGATGGAAATCTTTAAGTTCAATTCAAAAATTGCTAATTATTCATTGTTATCTCTTGATCCTATTCCTTGTTGTACATTGTATATCCTATTTTTGTTGTGGTTTTTGCATCCTACTAGGTATTTCTTCGCAGTTATGATACTTCGAGCGAGTTATGATACTTTGAACCTTGCTGTAAAATCATGTGTTCTTATGCACGACTCCAATGCAAGTCGTGTGTTCATGTCCACGCTAGCAATGGAGTCGTCCATTGCTAGCATGTACACGGACATAGGACTTGAAATAGAGTTGTGTGTTGTTAGACACGACTTCAGCGATGCATATCTCCTTCATTTTTGATCCATTTTGCCCATTTTTTCATTCTTTTTATTTTTAGTGCTCTTTCTAATCATCATGATATCCTAAGGACCTTGATACCCTATCGAAAAAAAATACCAAAAAAACTATGATAAATAGTATGCAGTGTGTCAACATCTTTATAATATCATCATGATAAGAAAGAGCACTAAAAATAAAGAAGAATGGAAAGAAGGGGAAAACGGATTAGAAATGAATGAGATATGCATCGTTGCAGTCGTGTCTAACAATATTCAAGTCGTGTACACGAACACACGACTTGAAATGGGGTCGTGTGTTCATGAACACGACTTAGTACACGACTTGAGTGTTGTTAGACACGATTTCAACATATATATCTCCTTCATTTCTGATCCGTTTTTGCCCAAATTTTTTTCATTCTTCCTTATTTTAAGTACTCTTTCTGATCATCATAATATCATAACAACCTTGATATCCTATAAAAAAATACCACAAAACTACGATAAATAGCAAGCAATGTCTCAACATCTTTATAATATCATTATGATAAGAAAAAGCACTAAAAATAAAGAATAATGGAAAAAAGGGCAAAAACGAATTAGAAATGAATGAGATATGTATCATTGAAGTCGTGTCTAACAACACACTACTCATTTACACGTACACATGACCCCATTTCAAGTCGTGTGTTCGTGTACACGACTTGATTGTTGTTAGACACGACTTCAAAGATGTACATCCCCTTCATTTCTGATCTATTTTTACCTAATTTTTTTTCATTCTTCCTTATTTTTAGTACTCTTTCTGATCATCATGATATCCTAATGACCTTTCCTATTGAAAAAATATCAAAAAAACTACGATAAATAGCATGCAGTATCTCAACATCTTTATAATATCATCATGATAAAAAAGAGCACTAAAAATAAAGAAGAATGAAAAAATGGCAAAAACGGATTAAAATGAATGAGATATGCATCGTTGAAGCCGTGTCTAACAACACACTATTCATTCAAGTCGTGTACATAAACACACGACTTGAAATGGGCAAGAAGTAAGGACCAATTCAGTCCGGAAAATGGGCAAAAAATTTAAAAAATAACCAATTCAGTCCCGATAAAATTCAAGGCGATTCTTGTGAAAGCATTGGGCAAGAAGTAAGGATCCTGCCAAAGTGCATTTAGCAAACGGGAAAGATTTGATAGATCAGAACTTGTACCCACCAAACACTAAAATGGAAAAGGATAAGATTCCAGCGTAGCCACAGTTAAATCCGAGCGAAAATCCTTTGCCAACCGCACAATAAACCGGCGGTTGTTTTTTTTCTTATAATTATTAATGGATTAAAAGCAGAAGCCGGATAGGGCCTAGAAATTATTAGGTGCTTATTAATGCATGGATAGGGGTGTAAAACACCAATCGCACGACATGCAAGTAAACATGGTGATAAATTTTGCGTAGGCACAAAAGTTACTATGTGTCGTGTAATTGTTCTTGTTCTGCACCATTGAATCCATGTAGTCATGTACGCCTAATGTTGTTTCATACAGGTGTAAACATGAACAACAAAACCAGGAGTTAAAAATTGCACACTCAAATAGGACATTGGCAAGAAATGCAGGTTGTTTTTTTAACTATAACACCAGAACTAATGGAAGGTATAGGTTGCCGAACCCGAACAATCAGCTAACATTTTGGTTCACTATATCGGATCCACTGCAAAAAAGGGACCTCTTTTGTTGGTGGCTTTTATGGAATTTGAACTTCTTTGGAAGAGTTCCGTTTATATGCATCCCGCACGCTGATGCCCATCCCTTAGGCACTTTCCAGCCATGCAATTTCACACACATTATAGACGGGCATAGATGAGTCTTGAATCACTCACCCTCCTGTTGTTATACAGAAGCTGTCAGATCTCAATCAACGAATCGCTATGGATATATGTAACCTGGCACATTATATTTTCCTATCTTAGAACTCACTGGTAGAGTTGCCAATGATCAGGTTATGGTGTGGTTAAGACTTCTTCCATCGCCATAACCGTTTATCAAGTCTTTAAGCATAACCTTTTCATTAACAAACGGGATAATTATATCTCTCACAACCATAAATGTTGTGAATTTGCATAGAAAACTTAACAAATGAGAAGTAGCTAACAAAAATTGATGTATTGTCTATGATAAATCAGCCACTTGCGTCTATATCTCTGCGGGCATACCCTGGAATGCTCCCACCCAAATCCTTTTTTTTTCCATACCCTTGAAGAATTACAATAAATCAAAAAATTGGGGTAAAAAGAATGTAAATACAAAAATTACTGATAGGAACCTACATCTAAAACAATAAATCAAACAATTAGGCCAAAAAGAATATGAAGATGGAACTTCTTGATAGGAATCTACATCTCCAGGCATTTCTTTATTCAGATCTGCTTACAACTGACTTGGATTTCCTACAACGGCTGAACAGTAAAGTGCGGATACGCTTATGACTCCGAACGTGATTTTTTTGTTGAACCTATCAAAATGAAACATCAATCATCATGCCATGTCACTCTAAAAAATGATCATTCAACAGGGGACAACGCAACGAAGATGATAACCACTCATTTACCTTCCCAGTAGGAGACTTGGAGGCTTTCCAACAAAGAAGACCGCTGCAACCAGGTCCTGATTCATATCCCCTAAGCAGAAATACCAAGGATTCAGTGGTGGCTGAATAAAGACAACTCGCCTGTGAAAACTTTTTAATTTTAGGCCCAGAATCGAGCTTGACCTAATTATCTAAAGACCAACAATTTTGATATTTGAAAATAGACAGGGATGTAAAATCACAGTGACATGTTTAGTCTAATAAAAAAAAGTTAAAAAGCTTTGAATCTGCAAATGCTTTGTTTCTTATTGTATATTCGCTACAATAAACATGGTAAGAAGGTTAAATAAATTCAAAACTTTTTACTTATAATTCTTCCATCAGGTCTGATGACGAATTAAAAATTGGCACTTTAAGCAAAATGATAAAACACCCATTTTCATTAAATGCATCAAAGTACAAGGATGATGCAGAGAAGGTCTAGTGCTAGCAATTGATATGAGTTTAATCAATTTTGGATAATCAGAGCCGTAAATTATATATGTGAAGTGGATTCAGTACTTAAGCACTAACAAAAAATGATGAAAAATTTGATGTCAGCATCCTGGTCAATCTCCCAGTGTCTGTAGGAGAGAGTTGTAACTGGCCGTTTGGGGCGTGAAAAAACCGGAATATCCACAGTGGATATTTCACTTCCACTGTAGCATTCAGGTTTTTTTCACTTTCAGGCTGAAACACATCCTGAGGTGTTTCAGCTGAAAGTGAAAAAAACATGAAATGAATAGTGAAATGAAACATCCACTATGGATGTTTTGCTTTTTATCACGCCCCAAACGGCGACAAACAATTTCATGTGGTATTGCTTAAAATAACTCACTGATGTTCTTTACTGCAACTGGCGGAGAAGCTTGCTGTGTGGAGAAAGCTTGGGGATAGTGGATATGTATCAAGCCTTTGCCTAACTTGGTCCCTCTGAGACCTCCGTCTCTCACTATTTCTAGAATATTTGATGTCAGCATCCTGGTCAATCTCCCAGCGTCTGTAGGAGAGAGTTAGAGACCTCACAGAATCATTTTGTTTCTGCTCCTGAGGATAAAAGCCATCTTGAGGCAGTACTTGGTTCCTCTCAGCTCTGAACCGATTCAGTGATCCGGGTGTGGCTTTCTCTACAGCTTGAAGCCATGCGCTCTCTAGTTTTTGCTCATCAGAGCAATCATATATCCCCTACACATGGTTACACACTTTACCTGAATGTGCACCTTTATGAAACCACTCAATTTAGTCTACTCAGAGAAACAGAGAGATCATACCTCAAAGCTTTTTCTGCTAGCTGTTGATCCATCACAGGAACCTCTAAAGCTTATTCTCGCTGGTCTTACTTGCTGTTCGTTTGCAAAAATTAAATTGTCCTTGTTCACTACTTGTTCAGTATCTGTCCCTTGTAACATATTCAGCTTGTCTGTATTTGAGGTCTCTATCAGTTGTAAGCTATTGCTGCAATCTGAAACACACCCTATTTTGATTTCTACATGGCGTTTTAGAACTAATTCAAATGAATTTGTGATGCTGCGCAAGAATCTCTCCGCTCGGATTTTGATACCGTCATCTGAAAATGCAATATAAGCAGTCATAACACCTGCAAGAACAAAATGTGAGTGAGTGAGTGACTGAGTGAGTGAGAGAGAGAGAAAGAGATCCAATGAAATAGGTTGTTTACATACCAGTGCTTTCCAAAATTGATACTAGCTTTCCATGACTGCACAACAACTGTCTTAGTGTCCTCGAGTGACATTTTTCTACACATCTTCTCCAAATATCATCCATCTCATTTCGGCTCAAGGAGAATTTGTCCAATTCTTTAGAACTTATATGGCTAATAACCCCATGAGAAGTTCGATCACTAAATGGGAGGAAGGGCTCATTACTTGCCATAAGCATCAAATTTGAATTTGAGACATTTAAGCCTTCGTGGTTCTTACTGTGAGCTAAAGACCCTTCTGCAGACTCTGACAAGTGCCCCAGTATTTTTCTTTGGCTCTGTTTGTTAGTGCTACCTGCATAACTATAATCCGGAGACCTCCCAGAACCAAGCTGCACTAGAGCTGCTGTGAACCATGTTGAACGGTCAGTTGTGGATCGCAGCTGCTTTTCAGCTTCAGAAAGAATTTTGAGGGCTTGCTTTAGACTATGCAGTTCTGTCTCGGTCACTAGGAAAAAGTAACCCAAAGAACAATAATTAATAAGAGGCTAAGTCAACCAAGTTGAAAGTGTAACGGCATAGAAGAAATTGCAAAGTTCTTATATTAGCTTGACCAATTTGACAGAAATAATGTAAAGAAATTTTTATCTTCATTTTTAAAAATCAACAAACTCAAATTCTGGTCTACGTATGTTTGTTGTCAGTCAATTGAGTTCTGGCAAGATTTGGTTACAATATGATTGGAACCTACAGAACAACTTTGAGAATTTTAAACTTCCTATTTATGTAAAAGCTTTCAATTGACATTTCTTTATTTCTACTAATGGCGTCCAACCAGAAAAACTCACCACAGGGCAAATCTCACTTCTATGAGTTATTATCCTAAAACATAGACATAATCGACTTTTGGGAGATGGTGAGATTTGATTCTGATTACGGTTACAGAAACAAATATTGTATTATTTTTTTCTGACAGAACCTAAACACATGTCTAAGGATAGTTTGCAACGCTTACATAGAATCTCTATTTAGTCTCTATCTAACAGGTCCCGCAAAGGTACCAACGAGGATGGACAAAATGTAACCAAATGAGGGACAGCAAAGTAGATAGCAGCAATTTCAACACATTTTGAATTGTGGCTTCCTCCATCTGCAGTTTTGAATTTTCCAACTCCTTTTCTGTCTCACTTTACAAGCTAAACTTCAGTGAATCTATAAGAACCATGGTTCACAATCTCAGTGAGGTCTCGCCGAGATTCTCGGTCTCGATTTAAATAGCAAGGCACGAAACCATGCATGCCGTGTATTTTCAGTTTGAAATCATCTTGGAGAGATCTCGGTGAGGTCTCGTCAATGTCGGAGAGATATCGGTAAGTTCTCGGCTGTATCAGTCATAAAATACAGAAAGAAAAAACTGCTTCAATGTATGCTAATTAAATCATGCTCAAGAAGATGGGGCTGCTCCACGTCACTCTAGTTACTATTGATACTTCTATGTTTTAATTAGGTGTATCTTCTCAAAGTTTCTACTTAATGTCAGACTGTATCTCTATTTGCATGAAAGTATATTTGCTTGAGAGTAATTAGTGTCTGTATACGTAGATAGATACTTAAATTGTCAAAATTATATGTTTAAAATCTTTATTAAGATAACCGAGATGGCAAGATCACATTACAAGATCTCTTTGAAATCTCTCCGAGATTTATTCTCTTTGGGTGACCGAAAACCGAGATTACGAACCATCCTTAGATTAGTCCTGGAAGAGTACCTAGTGGTCCTATCAATCACCTTGGTGGGACTCAAGTGGGGTCCACAAATAGAGAAACAATTTCCTTCAGAATTTGTCTTAAAGAGTCACACACTAGACTTCAACAGAAACGAAGGTGGTGCAGTGCGCAGATTTAGTACAGCTCTGTCCCCATCTTGGTTCAACCTAAGTCCATAAGAATGTCACTGCCCTGATATTGAAGCAGAAAATTTCCATGATAAAGATTGATGGATCACTAGTACAATAACGTTTGATTAAAATACTGTTTCATGGTCTACCCAGTACTCAGATAATGACTTTCATTGTGGTTTCATGGACGTTTGGAAAATAATCTCCATGTGGTTTTCCATATAATTTCATGTTTCAAAGATGATTTTAAAGATTTTACAAAATATCACTTCTAAAGTGACTTTCAACTGAATTTCAAACAGTATTTAAATGTCTTTTCTAAAAGTTTTATGAAGTCCAAATGATGTTTCTATTTTCTAGAAGACCTCTTAGGAAATATTTTTTTCCAGAAAGACCTGTTTCTGATTACTGTGATAGAGCCTATTGAGTATTCCCCTGGATTGGCATGTCTAGTCATGCCCTATGGGCCAGTCATGAGGAAAACTTAGAAGGGCATTACAAGAAGAGCCTGCCTGTAAAATGGTCATGAAAAGTATGATGAAATCGTACTCAACCTGGATCCTAATGTAATGAGAAAAGGAGCTCATGGAGTGCAAATGTAAAAATATACTCTCTCTGGGCACTTCTAATCGATGAAATTTATTTTCAAATCAATTGCATCTATTGAAGTGCCCGGAGGGAGTAAAAAAGAATGAAAAATAAATGACATGACATAAAAAATGACATGATGAAGAATGCCAAGATCATATCTCACGCCTCTGGATATTTACCTAAAAAAAGAATGACGTGTACAGTCCAAGATGTGACAGATTGAAATAGAGATCTTTACTAATCTCAAGTCACTAGGGATGGTAGTACCCACTAAAAATTTGGAAGATAAATCTAAGAAGATGCTAGTAGAGACTGATGATTTGATTCGTATCATCACTTAAGCCATAAGAATATCCATACAACATAAAAAATAACTATAGAGAACTAAGTGTAAGCATGCCTATGAAATTGGCTACACTTGCATGACAGAAAACAAATCACAGAGAATAAAGCAGTAAGTGCATTTTCTTCTAAAAGTAATGAACATTGTTAAAACAGAATGACAAGTGAATACTTACAGCTTTGGCTGCTAAACACTGAATCATTGCATTTAGAATTCATTAAATGGTAACATCCAGCAATAATGTCCATGATAAGCCCAGCTAACTGCGTCATTAAAGCTATTGGATCAACCCCAGAATCTAACAACTCTCTTGCCCTCGTCACTGTTTCTGCTGTGTTAGATGACATGGCTAACTCCAAAAGATCCAGTAGTTTATCCTCTGAAACTACACCAATCTAAGATAGAGATAACTTCTTTAGTATCAATTTATCTTCCAAAACTTCTTTTTTCAAAATTTAGCACCGAAAGTCTTTCCAGGATTGACCCAAATTTTGAACTTGAAGTTTCAGTCATCAAACTAAATAAGAAAAGTTTGCATAACAAAAGATGAAAATAGTAAGCATAAGATGATTAAAGTTTCACTCAAACGGAAATAACAAAAGCATAGTTAACAGAAGAGAAGTAAAGTCAAACTTACAAGATCATATACATGAGAAGTAGTGATCTCTTTTCCCAGCAAACTCAATTGATCTAACATTATTTCAGCATCTCGGACTGAACCATCAGAGTTTGAAGCCATCAGATTAAGAGCATCTGCCTCTACTTCCAAGTTTTCTAACATTGCTAGTTTCTTCAACCTGGTTACTATGTCAACATCCTTGACTTTTGGGAAAAGGTACCTTCTACAATGTGTCAGGACCGTATGAGGTAATTTGTCAATCTCGGAAGTGATAAATATGAAGATTATTCGCATTGATGGTTCCTCACGGAATTTTAAAAATGATGACCAAGCATTTACAGGCAAAAGGTGGCATTCATTAATGATAAAAATTTTGTACCGAGTCATTGGTGGACCTGACAACACCTTCTTCACTAAGTGCTTGACTTTATCGATGCCCTTCTTATTTGTTGCATCCACTTCCCCCATGTTTGTGCTCTTTCCAGAAGTAAAATCAGTGCATTCCCTGCAAAGTCCGCATGGTTTGTTCACTTCAGTGGACAAACAATTCAAAGCTGCTGAAAATATTCTTGCCGCCGATGTCTTTCCTGTCCCTCGTGGACCTTGGAAAAGGTATACAGGGGCTATCCTTCCCCTTACTACGGAGTTCTTCAGTGACTGCACAACAATACTTTGACCAACCAAATCTTCAAAAGAAATTGGTCTATATTTCTGACTTGAGCATCTGTCAGTTTTTGTTGCATCTTCAGACCCAGCAGCTACTGTCACCTCTAGCCCATTTTGGCTTCCACAGGTCGACCATGTTCTTCCATCCAATCGACTTGAGGCCTCCAACTTGAGCTCCCCAAAATTGATTGAAAGCTCATCATTTTCAGAATTTAATGAAGACTTGCTCCCGTCACAGTTGTTGGCCAACAAGGGTAGACTGTGCGTCGATTTTGAATTTCTTTTCTGCTGGCGCAAAGTTGGTGATCTTCTTCCCTTGTGTACAAACTTTTGATTTCCACACAAAATACTACTCCGTAATGTATCTGAAAGTGAAGGAGAAAAACAATCTCTAATGCTCCTATTTCTCATACTCTTTGACCAATAGCCAGGAACGCATCCCTGACTTCTAACAGAGCCCAAGTGATCCACCTCATCATCTAGAGATGCGGTAGCACCACCAAATGATTCAAACGTACTAGGACACCAGTCTGAATACCTACTATAGGAGTTATTGGATGCAGGAGTATAAGAAAAAGAGGGATCTTCCCTAGGGAAAGTTCTTAAGAATTTGGAAGAGCTGGACCAATTTTCACACTGATGTGACAAAGATGTTCCTAAATGTGCAGGGTACTGAATCTTTTTCAAAAATTTGTATGGTGTAATCTCCTCAGAGTTGCATTCAGTATCATCAGACTGATCAACAGAATTGCATGAAGGGCCCATGGATTTTAAAACAATCAAATTCCGGCTAGTTTTGTGCTTATCAGAAGTCTTCAACTTTCGACCGACTCTTCTTGAGGGTGTTTCACCATTTTCCTGATTACCTCTAGAGCACAATGTGGGATCTCCAAGGTGGGTATTATATTTGGAATTTCCTACATGCATATAACTGGAGGCGTCTTCTGGGTTTCCTGAAATAGCTTCTGGCTCGTTTTCTTGATCAAATTTTCTGCCACTATCACTAGATTTGCCAGAATGTTGGCGCCAGTTGTAGAGAAACACCTTCTTCCGTTTGGTTTCAACTTCCAATGGTAAATTAGGTTCTGAATGAAAGAATCCAAATGGACCATTTGTTATATTGTGGTCTCCTTGACTCTTATTCACACAGTTCAACTCTGCAGCAGCAGCTACTGATCTATAGCTTACAGGGGATCTCCACGAAGAACTGGTTTCTGGGTCACGCAAACACCTAGCTTTCCTAAGCGCCGTCAGTTCTCTCTTAAAGTGAAGCCCACTTGGATCAATACGAGCATCCGACATATTCCCTCTAATTCAAAACCAACTCTAATTGATACACAGAAGAACCCTGACTTTAGACATTTTACTGCTAACAATCCAACTCTAACAATTGATAAGCCACAAGACACCAATCTGACAGCAAAATGCTTCTGATCTCCTGTGTGTGCTGTCAATAAGCAAAAACAAACAAACAAACTATTAGCGAAGCAGCAATTTGATTCCAAACTTTGTTCAATGCCAACAAAAACTGACTATGAGATTTCATCAACATCTTTGGTGAAGGAAAAATGCAATATTATATTGTTTCATTAACAATTGACAACGAGAATATGCTTCTTATAAGCGTACTACTATGTTTACAATACTCAAAAAGCAAAAGAGATCTTAAAATATATAAATCACTTGCTATTGTCCTAACAGAAGTATGGGATTGAAAAGCTATATAAAAAGGATAAATGAACTTTCTGTTACTTATCCATATTGCTTATAGACTTATCATCAACACTTAAAAAAATGGAAATGCCAAATATGTGTTACTTCTAATGCAGGAACTGCTCATGATAAGGACAGCATTATAATAAGTCAAAGAGGAAATCTCATGATGGCAGAACTAATAACATGAGTGTTAAATATGATTGAACAGCAGCCATGAATTAGCTCAAAATTGTTGAAGCAAAAACACGTGACTTGATACGTGCTCAAAAATTTAGAAAAAAAAAAAGAAAAGACGAGAATTCGTTGACAAGGACAAAAATCACTGGCTGAGCATGAGCAAGATCGTGCAGCAACATATAAATGAAGGATAATGAATTAATCATCATAAACAAGGGAGGTGGTTGATCTACCAATAATATTTTGAATTCCTCCTTCTAGCACTGTTCACCCAAAAGAAAGTGAACACGCTAGTTTTGCCCCAATAACAACGAAAGAATATAACCAACTAAGGTAGTCTTACTCCATACCAAGAAAAGGCTTACGATCAATAAAAACATTGTATACCAAAAATAAACCAGGTTAGTTCATCTATAAAATTATGATCTAGAACATTTCAGTTCACAAATAAATTAACACCTAGAACAGTTTAAAATGCCATAAACAGAATCATAATCAGTAGCAGAAACATGAACTTAAGCTGACATGATTAGAAAAATTCAGAATCAGGAAGGAGAGCCAGCAACATAAGTAATTAAAAGTTAATTTTCATGCAACCACAAAAAATAATACTCCGTCCAAAAAAGCATAGCTTCATTTGAAAAATTATGGATCCAGAATTAAATGATTGGCCCTACAGGCCAATAGATCCTCATGATCGTGCATCTGCAGGAGTATGTGGAGGCTTGAAATGCTGAGGGGCCTACAGGCTAATAAATTTAACTCATTCTCAAATGCTGCAAAGATTTTTGGACGGCAGGAGAAACTATTTAGTATTAAATGGAAATAAGAAATCAGATCGAGGGTGAGGAAAATAGACCTACAAAATGGACAATGCAGGGTGATAATTCGAGATAAAATGAATTTAAGAAACAAAACTACCACAACAAATGTAGTTTGTGGAGCATAACAACAAATGAGGAACTCAGTACGGTGACATATATATATTCACCCATGCATCAAAACTACACCAAATAAATGATGTTAAAGCCCGGACTGTTTGAGTAAATTTCAATCTGCTTTTATAAATCTTATACTCCCTCCGCCAGAATTCTTATTAGTGCATTCTGAGAAACCTTATGTTAATAATAATTTCGGAGGGAGGGAGTCGTAATAACATCGGAAAGATCTTTTGAACAATCAGAACGACAACAAGAAAGTACCCAAAATCATAGTAGCAACAATGCACTCAGAAAGCAGCTTGCTGGATCAATGCAATCAGAATTCAAACATTAAATCATACAGTGAATCTGGGCAGATTAGCAAACACTGAAGCAAACAATGTAATCAGAATTCAGCCAAACCCATATAAATTAGCAAACACTGAAGCAACTAAACAAAATCAAACAAGAACAAAGAAAGCTAATACCAAACAAGGAAAAATTTACCAGTCCCAGATGGTTAAAGCCAAGAACGCAGGACCTGCAAGTACAGAGAAAATCAACATCAGTGTAATGAAAAAGAAGATCTGACCATTCAGTGAAAAATGAAGTAAAAAGAAGCTTTCAAGAAAACAACAAAAGACTTGCTACCACTGACATATGAGAGTGATGGAGAAAGGTGGTGTCAGTAGTCGAAGACCACAGCAAGATAAGTGCAACAGTGAGAGGAAGAGATGGAGACGGATGGTTTTGGCTGGCGGGCTGAAATGGGTTTTTAACAGCATGGAGAGAATGGTGAAAGTGAGAGGGAATCTGGGCAGATTAAATTGCATAGATCTGACACATTAATGCAGGCGTGTGCCAGGACAGGAATCATATTTTCTAGGGCTCAGTCGTGTTGTTTTCACGCTTGTTCCTCTTAGGCGCCTTTCTCCTCCAGCCAATAAGATTTGAACTTCCTCCATACACAAAGAGATACGCATCTTTGGCCTTAAATTTGCATATCCTGCACTTTTATCATCCATGCATTATGAAGATCTGATAATCTAGTGCGCCACTTCATTTTGTTTTGTCAATTTTCAATTTCAATCCTTTCCTTTTTGTTACTTGCAATTATCTACGAGGGAAGATCAATGTCAAATGCAAATGCAAGTATATATCTACAGCACCACCGGATTGAGATCTGACAGCTCACAGCACGATGGTGTATGTCTATGTAGTGAGTTAGGACGCATATAATCTTCTTCCTTACAATTCTGTTGGATTCAATATGGGAAAAGACTATGTGCATTGCAGCTGATCCGCCAAAGCGTCTTTAGGGGCCAATGCAGTAAGCTAGTTAATGCCCTATGCCGCTGATCCGGCGGTGCATATATAAGGGGCCAATCCAGTAAGCTAGTTAATGTGCTCTGTGTCCGATCCGGCGGCACGGATCCAGCGGTGCGTATCTAGGGGGCCAACATAGGCCCTGTTTGGTTACCCAAAAAGAATCCAGCTTCTTTTGGGAAATCTCCTCAAGAGAAGTCAGAAGAGCTTCTTTCGATGGCATTTGGTATAAAATTTTAAAAAAAATGGGTATTTTTTTTAAAAAAAGCTAGTGATAAGGTTTTTTGTTATCAAATGCCTTTATCTTCTTTTGAAAATTACATGAAGTGCCACCATGACCTAACTTCATCAAATGAAGTGAATTTTGGCCAACCAAACACCCTATTTCTTAAACCTAGATTCTTTTCAAGAATTTAGATTTCCTACTCCTAAAAGTGCTAACCAAACATAGCCTTAGTCAGCTAGTCAATGTACTTTGCGGCTGATTCGGCAAGAGGGCATCTAGCGTAAGTTTGAGGGCCAGATTAAATGACCCCATGTGGCATGGGGATTTGCAACTGTGCAGATCCCCATGCCCAATTACAGGGCCCCATGCCAACGTGGCATGGGGTCATTTAATCTGGTCCTCAAACTCAGTCACTAAAACATTTCCCATTCGGCGATGCATATTTAGGGGGACAATGCAATAAGCTAGTTAATGTGCTTTGCAGATAATTCGAGTGTCAACGCAATAAACTAGTTAATGTGTTGTGCGGCTGATCTGCAGCACGTATTCATGAGGCCAATGAAGTAAGCTAGTTAATGTGTTATGAGGCTGGTCTGGCAACGCATATTTAGAGGGCCAATGCAGTAAGCTAGGATGTGCAATTCATCTTAAATAGGGTTCGCCCGACCTGCAAAAATGCAGATTAGGGCTTCATATTTCAAGCTTGTCTTAAACAGGGTCGAGCTAAGATTATGATGTAAAAAGCCCGCAAGCCAGTTGGCCCGATCCCAAGTATACATATGGTTGTTCCATATAGTCCTAGAGTGTTAGGAATGGGAAAGGTAAAAAGATAAATGTTTCTGATTCTAAAGTTATTTAAAAAACTCAAAGATTACAAGTCATCGTCATCAGAGGGAGAATGGACAACTAAAATTTTTGAGGTAGTTAATCCTAGATGCTAAAGTGAGATGAGCTTAGCGAATGTGTGAGGGTAAAGCCAGGCAAAACTGAACACAAGTATACACACAGGCTTTCTATAGTGATTCCCCACAACTATGGGTACATCCACTCTTGGAGTACCTAATCCAAGGTGTCTCTACTTTTCACTAAGGGTTTATAGTTGACCACAACGTATTGTAGAGGTTTTCTTGGTTAACTTCTAACTAAAAGTTTTACTAGTTCACCCTTAACTAAGAGTTTTACTAGCTCATCCCTAACCAAAAGTTTTACTAGTTCACCTCTAACCAAAAGTTTTCCATAGGTTAACTCCGAACCCTATGAGTGCTGTGAGAGATCCTTCTCTCACCTACGATTTTCTACTTAAGCTCACCGGTAACTTTGTGAGTGAATCCACACTCACACGGGTCACAATGACCCGTCTCTCCCACGTGTTTCAGCCTTATATCTAATCCACACTCGTAAGAAAAGATAGAGGAGAAGATGAGAGGTATAACTCTAATCAAGAAGGGGGTTAGAGTACTTATTCTCATCATAAGGATACAAGAAATCTTACTCGAAAGTTTGATCTAGTGTCAAGCAAATGGCCGCCCTTTGTGCACTCTCGGATCACACTAACGATGCTTTGAAGTTGTAGAGGCTTGGATTGGGTTTTAACTAAGGATAGTTACTATAGTTCTAAGAAACCTATGACCCAAATAAACATAAATCACCACAAACAGTATCTCTTTATTGATACTTGTTGAAAAACAAGTCGATCCAAAAGACTTATGCTACCTTGAGCTAGTCTTTAGGCAATCTAATAGCTCAAAAGATCAAATGGTGTTTGTTCCATTGATGGAACCACAAATACAATCTCTTTTAGAAGAAGGGAAGAGATTTATACTCTCTTGAATTTAAACTTTAAGAAGAAAAGAAGCAAGCTTAAACTCAATAGATTAAGTGAAGTTCCATGGATAGATCTAGAGACATAATCTGTTCAAAAAAAGATAATAGAATTATATTATCAAGAACTTGTTTTTTTAGAGGAGAAGCATGCTAAGCACAAGGAGACTAGTGGAGATCATGGAATGCCAGCTCGCCGATATATCGGCGATATATCGCCGATATATCGGTATCGGACACAAACCGATACTCCGATACCATTAAGTATCGTTTTTTACATTTTTTCCAAATATCGCCTATCGCCGATATATCGGTTTCGGACCGATATATCGGCCTTTTTTGAAAAAAAAAATAATTTTTTTTTTTTTTTTGGGAAAAAAAAATTTTCATGTTTGTTTTCTATCCTTTTATGCATATTTTGAAATCTATTCTTTGTTTAAATTAGTATAACTCATTTTAGAAGTTAGATTTTGAAAATATATGATAAAAACTAGTTTTTGACGACCGATATTTTTTTACGCAATATCTCCGATATTTCGTCTCTTAGGCCGACCGATATTTTACCGATATCCGATACGACATTCCATGGTGGAGATCCATTCCCAAAAAGGTGAGGGATCATGTCTTGGCAAGGAGGGATCTTGAATGCCTATCTAAGTGATTTTTTACCACATGGGTTTGATCTATTAAGTTAATTCCCATGATGTCCCTAGAGGCTCCTAAGTAGATTTTTATCATTCGGTCCTAATCCACAAAGTTATTTCCCATAAAGCCCTTTTGGATCTTTGCCATTTTAGATTTAATTGATAAAGTTAATTTCCATGGTGTCCCTTTTACCATATGGAACCCTATCCTAGGTTAGGATAAGCCTATTCAAGTGATTCTTTCGCTAAGGCTTGTTGGGCTTTGGTGCATGAGCGAAGGATTTCACTTATGTCTCCTTGTGGGCTTTTTATTTTTGCGTGTTGAGCCCGTTTTAAATGATCTGTTAGCACTTAGCTCTGCTTCATGTTGATAAGGCCTTCAAGAGGATTGCTAGTGTCCTCATAATTTTCTTGAATGGGCTTTCAAAGATTGCTCTTCCTCGTGGTATTTTTACCACTTAGAAATAGGTTACATCTTGACGGGTCTTCATCTTAGATTTTGGGCTTGGATTTCAAACTTACCTTTTGAATTTTTCTTTGGACTTCATGAAATGTCTTCTTCTCCATCTTGGGATGAGTATTTTGCTTGATGTGAGCTTCACTTTTCTTTATGTACCCCAATTACTACATTTACCCCAATTCTCTCATATACCACGAATTTCTTTCATATAGCCCATACATGATTTTGTCATTAAATTAACACACATATATTTTTTAGCCGTAACACAATTGATTGTGAAAAATTCTAACTAAAGGTTTGGCCTATGAGCTTGTGCCTTAAGGGGTTAACTAGTGGACCCACTCAAAGGTCATGGATTATTCTAGTGTGAGACTTTTCAACACCTCAAAATTTCTCACTAAAAATCATATTTAGGGGCCATTTGGGGCGTGATTAAAAGTAAAACATCTACTGTAGCATCCATATTTTTTTCCTATCCAACTGAAATATCTTAGGTCGTATTTCAGCTGGATAGGGAAAAAAACATGATGCTACAGTGGATCCGAAAAATCTACTCTGGATATTTGCTTATAATCACGCCCCAAACGGCCCCTTACTTCTATTTCATAACATCCTAGGCATACTCCCTAAAGTCCATTTCCTCTTATCCACTTCACCTACTACCTATCCTCCTCCGTACCACGTCTCTTCCTCCTCACCTACACCCGATTTTCTATATTAAGTTTGAAAAAATCATTTTTTCTTCTATTTGGTAACACCCCCATACATACTCCCTAAAGTCCATTTCCTCTTATCCTCTTCACTCACTAGTATCATCCTCCTCCGTACTGCGTCTCTTCCTCCTCACCTACACCCTCTCCAACCTCCTCCTCTTCACCCATCATCTCATTCTCATCAACCATACTTCACACCACATCGTTACTCATCCAACATAAGGCTCATCAACGCCCCTCCTCATCATCCACCTTGTTCCTCTACCCCATCCTCATTCTCCACCATGCTCATTTTGATATCCAATTGACAAGAGTTTCAATATTTGACAGTATAGGTCTCTAAGGATAAAATTACATAGTAGATATTAACCGTCCATGAGTTCAACCTGACGGTGTGGATATGAAAGTAGAACTCAACCATCAAGCGTCTTAGCCAATGGAGTTTCATTTACAAAGTCGGGAATGATAAGTGAAAGTACGTTACTTAGGGGCCGTTTGGGGCGTGATTATTGCAAAAATATCCAGACTGGATATTGGATATATACTGTAGCATCCATGTGGATTTTTACATCCAGCTGAAACACCTCCTGAGGTGTTTCAGCTGGATATATAAAATATCCAAATGCTATAGTGCAGCAAAACATCCCATCTGGATGTTTTGCTTTTAATCACGCCCCAAACGGCCCCTTAGCAACTTAAAAAAATTTGGGATCTACTGAACATGTGGTGCTACAAAGGTACATGTTGTTTAGATGTCTATTTCCCAGGCTAGAAAGAGAATTTTAAGGAGCAAAAAGGGTATTTCTGCCAAAAAAGTGTTTGGAAACACCTTTTCCTAAAGAAATTATTTTAATGCTTTTTTGCAATTCAAAAAAAAGCATTTGGAAAGGTTTTGGTGCAATTAGTCTCTTTCTATCCTTTACAGGGTACTTTTTCTTTCTTTCTTAAACCTCCTTAAGAAGAGGAGGGTTAAAGTAGAAAGTCCATTTCTAAAGTCAAGTAAAAATATTTTTGATGCTTTTGCGAGTTTTTTCCATATTACTTGGCACCAACTTTTGTTTTCCCATATTACCTAGTTTTTCCAGTGAAATCCCATATGGCCAGGAATCGACACAAAAAATACCCAAAATACCCTTAGGTTTAGGTATAAGCACCCATACTCTACGTTTTTTTATATTACACGGAATCTGAGGAGGTACCCGGGGAAACTCGTGTTCAGCCGAAGAAGAAGGCGTTTCGTCCGGCATCTCTACCCATATCATCGCCAGCGCTGTCCAAATCGAGAAATGTAATCTTTGCGCCAAAAAGCGAGAAAATGAGCGGGATGAAGGGATTTTGATGTAAGAGCAGCAGGGAAGCCCTCCTAACTACAAAAATTAAGATCTACATGTAAAGAAACACATATAAAGATTACCCATTGGTGTTGGACCGCTCCTGGACATGAGATAAGAGGATAAAAATGGCCAAAAGCGAGAAATACTTGTCGGTGAGTAACAAGTTCAATTTATATATCTTTCTGTGATCCTAATGAAGGGGAAGAGGAGGAAAAATAAGGAAGAACACAAAAAAATGGGCAAAAACAAATGAAAAATGAGCGAGTTATCACATTTTGAAAATTCCTATTTTATCGTGTCGTCGAAGACACGAAAAATATCAAAGTCGTGTCTTTGAAAACATGTTTTTACTTGAATTTTTAAAATGTTATAACTCGCTCATTTTTTATCCATTTTTACCCATTTTATTTGCGTTCTTCCATATTTTTCCTCCTCTTTCACGTCATGTCATGTCTTTCAAGACACGAGTTTACTGGAATTTTTAAAATGTCATAACTCGCTCATTTTTTATCCGTTTTTGCCCTTTTTTTTGCGTTCTTACTTATTTTTCCTCCTCTTCCACCTCATGAAGATATATTAGATAAAAGAAAAAAAAAAGAACAAAGAATAAAGTGGAAGCTCTTCGCCGGAAAGCTTCCATTTTTTTCTTTCTTCTGATTTTTTCTTCTTCTTTCATCGTAATATATCTTCATTAGGTGGAAGAGGAGGAAATATAAGGAAGAACCCAAAAAAAGGGTAAAAAGGGATAAAAAAATGAGCGAGTTATGACATTTTAAAAATTCCAGTAAAATCATGTCTTAAAAGACACGACTTGCAGTAAAATCGCGTCATCGAGTACACGACTTGAATTCATTTTAAAGTCGTGAAGAATGTGTCCTTCACATTTGAAGTAAATTTCTAAGAGTTTAATTGTGACAACAGTAACTTACTGGAAGGCTTGTCAATTTATTTTCTCAATAAACACTTGAATGTGAGGGGCAGTGTGAATTGTTCAATACATCTATGTCACTGTCCTTTTCAATGTTTATATAAAGAAATATATTAGTAGCAGGCTATGTAGACTTTTCTGCCTATAAATATGCAATGCCTTATATGCAGTCTGATACAAAATCTTAATGCTACTCATGGCTTCTGCAACAACCCTTTTGAGACATCTCATATTGGCCTTGGTTACGGTTATTACTTTGAGCAAGGGACCGGATGTCTCCAAGGAAGAATATTTCAAGATGAAAAGATACTTGAGTTTCATAAATAGGTCCTCTGTATAGAGCATCAAGTTAATTAAGCTTCATAATACATGTTCACATTTTCTCAACGTTCATCCTTTAACAAAGTGTATAATGAATTAATCTATATATTTGTTACTGCAGACACGGACAAACTTTTGATTGTGTAGAAATGTACAGGCAGAATCACATGATCAAGGTTATCTTTTGATTTACTTGTCTTCAAATCAAGCCTCACAACATTGTTATATGCGTTGTGACTAATACTAATGCTCATCAGATGAGACCATCTTCCTTACCTCTAAGAATTAATGTTACACCTTTATGGTAAGAAAAAATGGAAGCTTTCTGGCGGAGAGCTTCCACTTTATTCTTTCTTCTTATCTTTTCTTCTTCATTTATCTTAATATATCTTCATGAGGTGGAAGAGGAGGAAAATAAGGAAGAACGCAAAAAAAAAGAGGCAAAAACGGTTAAAAAATGAGCGATTTATGACATTTTGAAAATTCCAGTAAAAATGTGTTTTGAAAGACATAACTTGCAGTATAGTCGAAGAGCTTCCACTTTCTTCTTTCTTCTTATTTTTTTTATTTTTTTATCCTAATATATCTTCATGAGGTGGAAGAGGAGGAAAAATAAGGAAGAATGCAAAAAAAAGGGCAAAATGGATAAAAAAATGAGCGAGTTATGACATTTTGAAAATTCCAGTAAAATCGTGTTTTGAAAGACACGACTTGCAGTATAGTCGTGTACTCGACGACATGACTATACTGCAAGTCGTGTCTTTCAAAACACGTTTTTATTAAAATTTTTAAAATATCATAACTTGCTCATTTTTTATCCGTTTTTATCCGTTTTTGCCATTTTTTTGCGTTCTTCCTTATTTTTCCTCCTCTTCCACCTCATGAAGATATATTAGGATGAAAGAAGAAGAAAAAATAAGAAAGAAAGAAAAAATAGAAGCTTTCCGGCGAAGAGCTTCCAGACTGCGGTCCAACACCAATGAGTGATCTTTATATGTGTTTGTTTACATGTAGATCTTAATTTTTGTAGTTGGGAGGGCTTCCCCGCTGCTCTTACATCAAAATCCTTTCATCCCGCTCGTTTTCTCGCTTTTTGGCGCGAAGCTTACCTTTCCCGATTTGGACGGCCCCGGCGCCGGCGATGATATGGGTGGAGATGCCAGATGGAACGCCTTTTTCTCCAACTAAACACGAGTTTCTTCAGGTACCTCCTCAGATTTCGGGTAATATGAAAAAACGCAGAGTGTGGGTGCTTATACCTAAACCTAAGGGTATTTTGGATACTTGCTGGGTCATATGGAAGAAAGAAAAAGATTTCGGGTGATACGAGAAACCGAAAGTTGGCGCCAAGTCATATACAAAGACCCCTGCTTTTGCCATTTTCAAGGCTTACCCTTATTAATTTTCTTTTTCTTTTTAAGGGGAAATGATTTCTCCTTAGGGGGTGAAAAGATATCTAAGTAGGACCAAGACATCAACACCTAAAAAAAAAATATCGGATGCTGAAAAGTCCCATCCTTAGGGGCTGTGTGGGGCGTAAAAAATAAAAAAACATCCACTTGGTGATCCACCGGTTGGTGGTTTTTTGAAAGTGAAATTTTAGAATTTTTCACGATCCAAACGGCCTTATTCTATCCAAAATATTTTTTTCTTTTAAAAAAGAAACTGAAAAAAATAAGAACCGGATTTTTGGGTAGGGCCCGAGGCTCGAGCTCTGGCCTGGACCGGCTTCGGCCCTATAGTGGCAGGGACGTTGAATCAACCAACCTCAAACTGAAGTGGCATTCCTTCTTCCGTGAGTTCCATGGCTCACACTGTCTTCAGATCCTCTCCCCTGACCTGGTACAACCTGGTCGCTGCCCATTCAGCCAAAGCAGCAAGAACCCATTACCCCAAACTCCAATTTAGAGCCTTCTGCACCGCCAATGGTGGTGGCGGAAACAGTACCAGTAGAGAATATCTGCTGCTATCTGACCACCAGTTAATGGGCCAATGCGAGATGGACACTTTCAAGGCGTCCGGCCCCGGCGGGCAGCACCGTAACAAGAGGGAGAGCGCCGTGCGCATCAAGCACATGCCCACCGGAATCATAGCCCAGGTGTTTTTCTCTGTCCTTTTGATAGCATGTGGATTGAGTACAGTTTGTTTGTTTGATTTCTTGGTTTATTCGTATGTGTATGCAGGCAGTGGAGGACCGGTCGCAGCACAAGAATCGCGCGTCGGCCTTGGCTCGTTTGCGCACGCTATTAGCTCTCAAAGGTAACATTTGGCTCTGGGCTGCTCGTTTCTTGTTTTGCTGATTACTGATTAGGGTAGTGGTAGAGTTTTCCAATTCTAAGCTTGTCATGAATGTCACTCACACATACTCCCTCTGGTCACTCTGCTCACTTTTAATTGAGACAGTCACATAATTGGTCAATTTTATTGAGATGTGGGGTCCAGAGTAAAAGCCTAGGCTTTTCGAGCGTGCCTTTCGACCTCGACCTAGGGTCGCTTTCAGGCGGCCTTCGTCGCCGTCTCTGGCCACCCGGCCAGAAAATAATTAGGGAACAATATCATCTAATTTTGGTACGCTATTTTTGCTAATTGTCTCAATGGACGGAGTATTCATTAATCATTATTAGTAATGTCGTTATGTCTCCCATCATTAGATGGTTTAATTGTCATCTTATATGTGGCGAAGGCTATCGTTTGATTCTTGCATTTTGATCATGCTGAAGGCAAATTGGAGAATGTGGTTAGAACTTTATTGTTGTATGGATTCAGCTAAATTGTAGTCCCTCAGACCTATGAAGCTTGCTTTCAATTGAAAATGAGTTAAATTTATTGGATTCTAAAGCCCGTAACCCCCTCTTCTGTGTGTTTTGGTTGTGTCGGAGCAAAGTCAGCCATGTAATAATGGACCCATGTTATTTCAAATGCAGATAGGCTTCATGGTGGGAGGGAGGGGTATAAGTGAAGTTGTACAAGAGATAGTGATCATAGTATTAAAGCCCACTATCACCCCTTTTGATTGATTTTTTTTTTTCTTAAAAGGTTTTGAATTTTATCTGTTTGATTTTTTATGACATATTAAGAGGGTAATTTTATTGATGGATGTATTGATCTTATTGTTGAGCTAGTCAGGAATGAAATAGACCTTGACGGGTATAATCCTCCTCTGGAGCTCCTGCAGATTCTTCCAGCAAAATCTACAATAAGGGGACGGGAAGTTGGTCCACAAATTGGACCTAATAATCCTAAGTTTGCTCTGGTACAGTGCATATTTTATTAAGCATTTCGGATTATCTTTATACAAATTGGGAATAATTTAGTTGAATGAGTAACATCTAGCTGACACTTGAATGTAGGGAATGCAAGCTTTATTGGATCTCATTTTTTCTGTTGAAGGATCTGTATCAGAGGCAGCAAAACTGCTGGGGTTTGATTTCCTTGTTTCTGTAGGGTTTTCCGTTCCTACATACCTGAGGAACTTTTTGGTTTACTTTATTTTCTCTGTAATTGTATTCTGCAGGTTAAGTACTGGGGCCCTATCACGGCTGATACTGTCTGATGATTCTCTTAGAAAGGAAGTCAATGAACTGAGGGCATCCAAGGTAAATGCTACCTAAGATATCACCTGTTATTTTTAATTTTCTGTTAGTTTCTATTGTTAATTTGCTGTGGATGATCCTGTGTCTTCAATATTGCAAGAAGCGTGTGAATTGTGATGCTGATAAATCTTTTATAGCCTAATATAAAAATCACCAGCTGTTGTCTTGAATCCCTCTTTCCATACAAATTGACGAGGTTGTGAATGTTACTGTTTTCTTGGAACTATGTGGATGCGCATGATCTTTTTTGCACGGTCTCCCACAAATTTTGAGAGAGATTTTTTTATTTGGCAATCAAGAAGTAGAGGATTTGTACCTGATGGACCTTAAAAATTAGCTCAAACAACCTTTTTTGTATTGTGAAAGATTAGCAGAATGATTGTGCATATTAAATGATTGACTACAACTTTTAGGCATTGGCTGGTGAGCATAAAATTTGCAGACTGGAGTTTAGTTCAACTGAGGTTAGTTTTCTACATACCTTCTAGTTGTTTGAAAAGGCAGATGATTGATGTAAATGCATGGATAAATGAAGTGGAGATTAGGATTACGACTTAAGAAAGAATTAGGGCTAGGAGAGGTGAATTTGGAGTGAAAGAGGAGAAGAACAGAGTGAACTGGAGACTCGTTGACAGAGAGAGAGAGAGAGAGAAGAGAATGAGAAATAACTACTCAAGCTAACTTAACTTTCCATTCAATAATCTGCTATCTTAATGACATCACCGTTTTATATAGATAGGTTCAATAGGACCAAAATCTGCACAAAAAAGAACTCATAACTTCAACAAACTCATAATGGGACCTTTATAAGAAATAAGTTCTGAATAATTAAATGACTCATTGACTAAAGTTCCCTAATTAATGATCAATCAATTACTAATGTGCCTAGGTGGTTCATAATACTTACACTGCGATGATATGTGAAATTAGTCATAAAAAACATATCCTTAGCAATTACTTGAAGTTTTTGTTGGAGAGAGTAGATTGTTATGGCTCGCTTATGGAACATGGCTGTCCTCTCACTGCTGGACACGACCCAGTCAGGTATTTGCTTAGTCTATTGCTTAGTTCATTTTCTCTTTGGTTCTTGATTTGATTAACTGCTGAGTTTTTTTATCGTTTAGCTATTTATGTGACTAGATGAGTGGTAATTGTTAAACTCTACTTAAGTTAAATGTAGGCCGACCGAGGGCTGTAATTGTTATTAAAGGGCAATGGCCCTCTCATTTGCATTAGTGAAGAATTGAATAAACCAAATCTCCTCTCCATTCTCCCTCTATACTCTCCCACTACCTTTTCTTCTCCTCTCTAATGTGCCTTCTTCCTCCCTTCCATCCTGTTCTCATTTGTTATATATCTCTCATCTTCTGTAATATCTCATATTTTTAGCATACTTTTCCCTAATTTTGTATGGCAATTACCTGTTTTCTTCCTTATTATTTGAATGATTAATTTGAAGCATTATTGAGTGAACTACTATAGGTTATGCCCAGTTTGCTTAGCGGGGCCACTTTGCCTTGTGGGCCACTTAGGAGTCAGTTAGAAGAGTTCCTATGTGGTCTACATTGTGAGAGGCTAATGAGTTTAGGTGGCATCTAAGAATTAGGTGAACTTTCTCTAGTTAAGGTTCCTAGAATTGGGTAATTTTGGATGCCAATTATCTGTTTTCTTCTTTGCTATTTGAGTGATTAATCTGAAAGATTATTATAGGTTATGCCCAGGTTGCTTAGAGGGGCCACTTTGGCATGTGGGCCACCTAGAAGTCAGTTAGAAGTGTCCCTATGCGGTCTACATTGTGATGGACTTGTGAGTTTAGTTGGCATCTAAGAATTGGGTCTGGGTTAGGAGCTTCGATTATTTAGGGAGTAAGGAGAACTCGTAGAAAAGAGACGGTGAGTTTTGAACCAGCCATATTCTTCTTCTCTTTTTGGTTCTCAAGTCATGTGGGTGCATCAGAGGGTTACGTCAGGGAGGGCATCCGGCGTAAAAACTTGCCACTATGTTTCTTTGTATGGATTTGTACCATTTTGATTCCGATAAGAGTCAAACGCGGTATATAATCCATGCCGCTGACCCCAACTAGCTGGGATAAGGCGTATGATGATGCATGATGCATGATGCAAGTCATGTGGGTGCATGAGGTGATATTCAGCGAAAGAGGATTTCAACGGGTATTGGTAGGATGCTTTTACATATGTACTTGTAAAACTCGCACATACATGTTCTGCAAAATAATTTTCTGTTAAAACTTATAGTTCGTTATCCTTTTTATTTCTCTCGTCCATTGGTTCTTTTGTAAGCATGCACATGCCGAAATGATCACCAGTGAAGGGTCTTTTTGGTACAAAATTTAAAATGTCCGTTCCACCCTTTTTACTTTTAATAGTAGTATGGATTCTAGTCAAGTGATTTTCTTCTCTGTGTGAATTGCTTACTTGCCTTCAACTTGTGTTGATATGTAAATTTCTTATGTGCAAACCTGTGATAGCTAAAGCTGCTCTCGATAACTATTCCGATTGATTTCAGTATTTGATTATTGGCATTGGAACTTCCTTGCTTCATTGCTGCTACTTCTAAGTGGTTCCCAGTTCTATAGAAAAATCTATTCGACAGTCATGCTCCATTCATTCGATTTTTATGCTCTAATCTTTGGTCAAGAAATTCAATTTGATGCTGATAGTGTTCTTGCACAATTTAATATATTTAGGACCATGGTTGTACGATTTGAATTAACAAACTTGAGTGAGTTTATTACTGTTTGAAATTTTGAAGTTTGCATTCTTCTTTAACTAGTAATAAAACAAAGAGAACAAAGAGCAGAATAGAGCTCTGCTCTCAGTAAGGTGACGGAATATTACGCACATGGGGATAAACTTTAATGGGTCCACTCAATATTGCTTAAATTCTGCCACTCCAATAATAAGAAAACAGGTGATTGGCATTGTTAATTGGGGAGGATATTCTAAAAATATGGGATAATATCCTTTTCCTCATTTTCCATTCAAAATATTTTGATAGAATAATGGACACTTTATATACTCATATTGTTTTGATTGTGAAGCATTTGGAAAGGAAGATATTCTTTTGGTGGTTATTCATACGAAACAGTACAATATCCTCTAAAAGGAAACTATATTAAAGGCTTACATCCCTTACTGTGGGATGTTTGCACATCTAATAGCTTTCAAGTGGAGAGGTTGTGGGAAAGGTTACTACTCTGACATGAAGTGCTTATGTAATCTTTTGGATTTATAGATTAAGATGGGATCTGTGCTCTTTTAATATTGCAACTCATGTGCTTCAAATTTTGTTAATAAAACTATGCTAATTCTCATTGGCCATAGTAAATATAAATTCGAATTGGCAATGTCTGAGGATTCATTTCTCTTACTGCCGAAAATTCTATACCTGAAATCAATATGTATGATGATTAATCACTTTAAAAAAATGTATTGGGATTGGATTATATTTTGGAGCAAGTGGTATTGGTAACTGTATATCAAAGTCAAGTCATACTTCGTCCTGTTTTAATAGCTCCATCAGGAAAAAACACAGTCCTCTATTAGATGCTCCATCTGCTCAATTTAAGTGGATTTTGAGCCTCTTCCCTCCATTAGCTGGGCCGCCATTCAATAAAAATCGACATTTTTTATGGAGCTTTTAACAGGATTGAAGGAGTATTTTTTATCAGAGAAGTTAACACTCAAATTATTTTGCATATTGTGCAGGGTATGAAACCTCTAAAGTGAAAGTGGCTCATCTATTACTGTGCTACACAATGGAGTATGACCATGTTCAGTTTATGTGTTTTGTTTATCGCAAAGTTCTCATGTGGCTGGTAGCTTCGAGCCAGGTTCACTTAAAGAAAGACTACTCTGCTTGCCAACAGATTTCAATTTTAGCTTTTTGACACATGGAGGATAATCTTCTGCAGCTAGCCTTTCCACTTGCAAGAATTAGAAAATGACAGCCTTTTAGCTTGAGGCATGAGTTTGAGCTCCGACCTTTCTTTTGCGATAAAAACTTTGGATATGCAGGTCCAGCTCACCATATTGCAGAAGTGCCCTTGGGAGATTGGGTGCTTATCTACTGTAGGCCAATGAGATAGGTATCAAGCATTTAAGCTGGAAATGCATCATCTGTGTATCATGACAAATACAGACTAGATTCTTGTTGGCAACTTGTATTGGATTATTCCTTGTTATATTATTATATAACAAAAGTGCTATTGTCAAAATTTATGTCATTTGCTTGCAATAGACCCTCTGACAAGCATACAGGAGCATATTGAACAATGTTACTTTGTTGAGGAAAATGGTCATTGTCCTGATGGTACTTCATGCATTGAAAAACATGTCAAAACTAACGGGTTATTATCTGATTAAATTTAGCCATATGGATATTTGACTGTGTGCAATGTCTGAATTATATTGGGAATGAATTGGGTGGATCCATCAAACAAAGGAAGGCTCTGAAGAACTTTACAAAGTTTATGGAGAAGAAATGCATAGAAGTGGAAAATGGCCCAACTTTTTTTATCTTTTGCTGGCACGCTCTTATCTTGTTCCTGCGGTTATTATGCTCTCATTATTAACCAGACAATAGTCTTACTAAATACTAATGCATGGCTTTACGTCAACTTTACAGCTAGCACAAATGTGACTCTTGCCCGCATTCTCTGTCTGCGCCGTTGGCTTGAATTTCACGAGTCTATAAAGCATAAAAAACTTCTCTTAGCCATGTGGATAGATTAACAAAGGTCTAGAATTCTCTCTTCACGCTGAAGTGAGAATCAAAATATGAACAAATTGATTTATTTTACACAAAACTTTTATATTTTCTGCTCCACTGCGGGGCTCTATCCTCTAAGAAAATTGTTGTAATTTGTTTCAAAAGAAGTTAAAAATGGGTTGTAGTTGTAGTAGTAAGTGTATTGTCTCCCATTTTCCATCGTCAAGCCTCCTGTTGGTTCAGATAATCTTCTATCAAAAGCGTCGCCGTCGTTGAATTCCACCCAAACAGTGCTTATTCTGGTCTTGAGTTCTGATGAAAACCCAGAATCCACTTCTTCAATCTCCTCAGCTTCTTCAGCATTTCCTAGTCCCTTTGCTGCTTTTGTCTCTGCCAGGTTTGTGATAACAGTCACTGATTCATGTCCAAGATCAGGGGAGGAGCAGCTCAAGCAGTCTTCCAAACTCTTCACCCAACTTGAACTGATGATCTGAACAGATGGGTACTCCATGTTTCTGTTGTCAATCAATCTCTTGCACCTTTCGAAGAAATCAAAGAGTTTGCAACTCTGGCTGGAGGCTTTCTTGAAGATGTCCAGAGCTTCTTCTTTTGCTTTCTTCCCAAATTTTGGTACCGAATCGACGAGTGTTGCCACTCCTTCACAGAAGCTATTGTAGACTTGGATGCTCTCTCTCAGGATATTGGCTAGAGCAGCCTGAGTCAATCGGTCTGGGCAGGAAACCTCCATTGGCAAGCAGTCCATGACTTTGTCTAGGAGTGTCTGGCATCTGGGCAGCCTGCAGAAGACCATGTCCATGGACTTATGGTCATAGAAGCTCCGCTGCATAACTGGCTCTAACTTCCCACCTTGGTTGATTACCCACTCCATCCTCTCCTCAAGGAAGGCAGTGTAGCTACAAAGAAAAGAGATTAAGTGCTCATTGTGAGCATTATGCATGAAACACTGCAGGTTGTTCATCCTGAGGTGGCCAGAGAGCTTTGCGCAGTGCAGCTCCTGCTCAAAGTTTCGGTCACCGCCCCGCATGAGGCGGTGAACGAGGAGGAGGGTCTTGAGGGCGACGATAGGGTCGCTTGTCTTCTTGAGCCGCCGGGAGATTCGCTCGGCGAGGAAGGTGGTGGAGCCACGGGCGTTGGAGACAAGATAGAGGATTTCATGCACATATTTCTCGTCCGTGGGGGCGTCGTCATGGGCAGTGGCACGGACTATGGCTATCTCGATGTCAGGGAATAGGCAGTGTGCGGACATGATGGCCTTGCCGATGGCGGCCTGGTCCTTGAAGGAGCCAAGAGCTAGCCTGAGCATGGTCATTCTATGGGAGAGTGAACAAAGAACTAGTGAGAGTAGAGAAGTGGTAATATGGTGCTTACTTATAGGCTGTCTACAATGTGATTTGTTTTGAGACTTGGAGCTTTGAAATGTCAAAATCCAATCCAAATTAGCCAATTTCACCTTCTGCAATGACAAAAGTGTCCTTCCTGTTTCATTGCCTTCATCAAGTGTTTGGTTGTATGTTTGCTCCTGTAACAGACAGAAGAATTAGCTTTTTTGTCATATAGACTCTAATGAAAAGACAAAAGAGGGCATTTTCATAAGTCTATATGTTTTGGAACTTCCGAACAGGTTAATCTAGTTAAAGAGATTGCAAAGTTAGCTTTACCAAAATTCAGGGGAGCCATTATGACCTTGGATTCTCTTACAAGTTACAAGCATGTTGAGTGATATATTAATGCCCCCTTATCATAATCCCTTGTTTTCATCAGGCAATTGATTGCCCTGAAATTGAGAGAGTGGAACAAATCAAGGACTTCTCTTTTGTCCCTAAAGCAACAATATATACATATTCTAATAATATTCACCAAGAGTCAACTCAGTGATTATGCTCATGGGAGAAGAATCTCATCCTTGAAGAATAAGGTTCCAATACATCTAAAGCTGCTCCCATTGGCAGCCCTGTGTTCCATCAATATTCTTTGACTCAGTGGTTTTTATCTTATTAGATATTCTCCTATCAACATCACCATATCTGAAGAAGGATGGTGAAAAGGAGTTTGCAAAAGTCTCCAACCCACTTGAGTGGCTTCCTGAAAAAAAAAAAAACAGTTGTGCCTTGTTATTCTCCACCACAACTACCAAATGTATTGTTTCAGAAGCAATCCAATTTGAAGCATCTGATCCCTTGCATGGTCGAGAATTCAATCTGAAGTACAAAAAACTTGTACGTCAACGCATTTAGAGGATTGTCTTCTGAAAATACAACTTCAAATCTTCAAACCCAGTTAAGATGCCAAGTTAGGCTTGGAAGATTGGCTTAGGCAGTGGGAGTTTATCTTTAAGCGACCAAATTCACTATTGCAGGACAGTGTTTGTTTTCTTAACATCCATTAGCACTCAATTCACTGACAATATGAGTTTATTTTCTCACTTGACATGCTTTTTGTGTCTCAAATGCTGGGATTTAGTTCGATAAGCAGGTTATCATCCAATATCAGGGATGCCAATCAAATCAGGTGTCATCCAACCTTCATGGTCAGCATGGAAGCTTGTATAGACACTGATCAGTGCTACGCACCATTAATGCATGAAATGCACTTATAAGGTTTTAAAAAACTGTTTATCCTTATTTTAACCTAAATATTATGGTAATTTTGATTTTGTGACAAGTTAATAGCTCTTAAATTATGAAATCACATACAAAAGACCAAAGAGTAATACAATGATTCGTCCAACTGTTTATACAGCTTTAAATGTCTTTGAGCCTACATGACTGAAGCCTCCAAGAAGAATGATGTTATGCTATGCTTGACGAATTCAACGTCTAGACGAAGAATGGTACTTTGTCTCTTGTATCACAATCTCAATGAACATTCTTGGCAACAAGTGGATTTATCGAATTTAGTAAAATTTCGGTGACTGTACTGAATAATATGAAGTTAAATTAGTTGCCAAAAAATATCGTCATCAAGAAGGCATTGATTTTCATGAAATGCTTCACCTCGAAAAAAAAAGACTATATATAGGTAAACAGTTGGGGCCCTTCATTAACTCATGTTAACTAGGCCAGACGTCTCCTGTGATGTAAGATTTGCCATGAACCTCGCACTGACCATCTCATGGTTACCAAATGCATACTTGGTATGTTAGGTTCATTCTCAATTATGGGCTACGTCGATTGGCCATCCTATTACGCTCTAGCGCTGAAGCAAAGTAGAGTGTCGTGCTCGTCCCAGTCTTAGTGTTGATATATTCTAGTTTCTTCACATACATCGTTTCTTTCATCATCTTCTTAAGAAGCCATCTCTCCTTTGTAACAATGTAAGTGCATGTTACATGGCTAAGCAACCCATCTTCCACAATTGGACAAGCACATCAGGAACGATGTTCATTTCGTCTCTGAGAAACTTGTTTTTGGAGTTTTCAGACATGTCTTTCTTACATACTGTCAGCTTCCTTAGATCCAAGCGTCGCGTGGATACTATCCCCCCATGCAGCTTTTAGGGGCTGTTAAGCAATGAGCGAAGTGACCACAAACTTGACCAAAGCGAGCCCTCTGGATCCACACGGCTTGCAGCAGATCCCATAAATTATGGATTCTAGCAAGCCCAAGGTTTGGATGTTTCTCTCCAGTGTCATGTGATGTACTTGGGTGAGAATTGCGTGAAGACCCAGCAGTTCGTGCAGGAGGAGAGTGGCTTGCCCAGCCATTTGACGACAGCCTCTGCTGACATTTGCATGCGGGAACAAATGAGATGTCGCTTTGGGTTCAATAATGTTAAACAAGAGTACATGTTTTCTTTGTATTTGTCATCATGAGAGAAGTCCTTCCTGTCCTCCCTTCTCACATGTATGGCTACACCAATCCATTGCCTTGAGCACGACCCAACATCTCTGTTTGGTACTCGAACTTCTGTCATCCTAACGGTTTGACTTCCAAAAAGGACATGGCTAAAGTTTTGATGTAGTACTGTATTTCATTATCTGCTAATCTTTCTTAAGTGCATGCTTTGCTGCTCACTGCTCAGTTGCCTTGAGCACCAGCCAAGATGGAATAGGCTGTCTTGCTTCAAACCCAATAGGAACTTGGGTCGGCTTGTATTGAATGGGGAGAATTCATCCTCATTGGAGGACAAGCCCACTTTGAATTGTCTTTGGTAACAAAATCAAAGAGACAAATAAAAGAAACACTCTTACGATTAAACACAAGCCTTTCTATTTTGTCATGCTTGAAACTTGTGGTTTTGTAGATATTAGAATGTGGAATGTGCTATCCATGTGATAGGTTGTAGGATTGATGAGCACAGTTGTTATGAACTAATTAGCTTCCTTTATTGTGAAATTGGATGGGAAGGCTAGTTTAGAGAGTAATTGTGTTTTTTATTTGTGGGTATCCTATGTGCATGTGGACATGTATTTGAAATTTTAAATTGCTATTTTGAAAGCGAAGTATGTGGTGGATTTGTTGAGGATCTCTTGTTTCAATGATACAATATTTAATGACGTAGATTTATGCTTTAACACTTAAGGGGCTGTTTGGTTCATGACTTTGTCTTCAAATTCAGCCTAAATTGGGAGATAACTAATTGAACCACGTTTGGTTCATGAATTTGGGATGAATTTAAAATTCAGCCTAAAAGTGAACTCAAACAGTCTACCATGACAGATAGCTCAAAAGGATCAATTGACGATAATAGCATATAATCCAGAGAGCGACTAGCGTGCAGTTTGCTTAGTTAGGCGGCTTATCTTCAGCCAGTATATAGCTGAATCAACTCTAACAACAAAAATGTCCGGCACGCTTTTAGCCTCATGTTAGTGTTATGTTCCTATTGTGAACGTCACACACCTAAGGCGTGTAATCTATCTTAGGCAGTATTTTATTATTAAGATTAGTTTCCCTTTCTGAAATCCATTAGTGATTGTAATAAAGGCTTGATTAGATTAAACGGGTTGTAATCATAGATTTTAATTATGTCGTCATTTGTTATCATGATGTCGACATACGATGCCATGTCATCATTATGTCGTCATTGTGACAACTAGGAGTCCTCTTTATAAGGGGTCTTTTTCCTCCGGGATGGTTAGGCAATAAGAATTGAATATTCTTTTACTCTTTCTTCCTTGTCTCTTTCCCTTTTTCGGCCATGATACCTGGCCCTGTTCGTGTCCCATGCTGGGACACAACATTGGTATAAGAGCAGTTGTGATTGGACGTCATTGCTTCTTACTATCCACAACCACTACATCAACTTTTACCGGCGAACAGAAACCCCTACAGTCAATTTTTCAAGCCGTCGGCCGCAAGTCAGACGCCTTTCCCATGCTGGGTCGTGCAAGCCAAGGCTTCAAGCCATGGTTACTCCCCCACTAGAGGAGCTTGAGTGTTCACGGAGTTGGCCTGCCCCACGTCAGGCAGATGGGGGAAGTCCACCACTGCCCCGCTGGCCATGGCGTGGTCTGCCACCCGGACGCTTGCCCCAATCCTCACCGCTGCGGAGGCCTCCTCGTCGCCCTCGGTTGTAGCTGGCACAGAGTCCACTGCCGCCACCTCGCAGGGGATATATGAGAAGACTTTGTCTTTCCATTCTGACAGTATGAGTAGAGATTGTAGATGTTCAGGAGTTATATGATGGTGGAATTAGTATTCAAGTAACGGGTTGTCTCTCTCGCTATGACTATTCGGAAAGGAAAATTGCTCAATCCTTCCTTCTAGCACCACAATTAGGTGGCTACTTTGTTCTACGCAATGTAATCCGATATGTGGATGAGCATGATCCAAGGGAAACAACATCAGTGCCGACCAATCCTTCCATTTCGGATGACCCGAAAATGGAGGATGAATTGCCGACCAATGAAGAGATAGTTGAAGGGTCGCCAAACGACAGTTCGGCTCTAAGAGACAGTACCACACCTCTGGCTCTGAGTGAAAAGGAGGCTGCCCTGGTCTTGGAGACAGCTGTTTCCCCGGAGGGCATTCCAAAACGGTGTATCAATGCTCCAAGCTATGAAGGAGGCTCAACTGGATAATAGGGATGCTCACTTACATGATAACCTAGTATCTCCTGTTTCAGCTACACAAGTTGATACTGCGGGTGAAACCATAAGAAACAGCCCCACTCTTGTTCAAGGGCATTATGACTCTCAGCTTGTCCACAAGATTCCTTCTGCCGACAATGGTGTCTACAAAGGTAAACCTCTACATCTCGATGGTTCTATTATTGGTAATGCTACTGAAGTTGCAAAGAGAGTTGCTGGAATAGATGGGCCGCGATTCAATACTAAGGCCATTGCCGCTACTCCTTATCTTGATTTGATAAATCTGACGACTTTGGGGACCCCTTCTATGGCCCATCTTGCCAAGTTTGCTGCTAATTTTCTTTGCAACAGCCGTGGTGTTGACGATGATGCTAAGTTTATGGAACTTGATGTTGTTCTGCAATATGTATATGGTGTTTTTCATTCCATCAAGACACTTATCCAGAGTGATGACCGTGGGAGAGTCCATAATAATGGAGTTTCGTCTAGCACATATATTGCTAGTATGGCACTTGAGACACTTGCAGGAGTTGTCAAATTGGCAGGTTCTGAAGTCGATCCCTTCATGATCGACATTGTGCAAAATGACATACTGAAGCTGTTTGACACCATTGGGAGTTCTGATGATGGTGCTTTCTATTTCAATGAGACAAGAAGTTCACTATCTCCTGAGGCCACATTGAGAGATGAAGGACTTGTGGCAGCAATTGTTTCATTGTGCCAATCCCTAAAAAGCAATCGTGCTGTAAAGATTCAGCTTTTCCGTACCCTACTTTTGGATTTACAAATGTGGAGTTTATGCAATTATGGTATGCAAAAGAAGCTTCTATCTTCGTTGCAGACATGGTTTTCACAGAGTCATCAACCATGCGAGATGCAAATGCTGTTCAGATGCTACTGGGTCATTCGTGAAAGTGCCTGTGTTAATACAATTCCTCAGTAGGAAGGGTCACGCTCGGTAGGTGACGTGAATGCACTTGTTGATGAGCTTCTTGTGGTCACCAAATTTCTAGTGGGGGCAGCAGCTCCTTCACTGGCTGCTGATAATGTTCGCTACCACATTGGCTGTATGGTTGATTGTCCACAGCCTCACCAGGTTGCCAGAGTGCTGCAGTTCAATTACATGCTAGTAGTGTAGCCAAACACTTCTAGAGCTCGGTCATTCTCTGATTCTTTGACTTTCTGCAGAGGGATAAAAACCCTTCTTATCCTTCTACAATGGGAAGCAAAAGCTGGTGAGGGTTGTGTTGTTCGTGCTCCACTTGAAGAGGGACTACATTGGGCGCCTGTACGCTGGCTGTTACCTATGGCTACTGCTCAGGTGGAATATGCTAGCAGTAATGGATTGATACCCGGGAGCCTTCGTATATCGCCAGAATCGCCTCACGGTTTATCTTTTAGCATGCCTGCAGCAACACAACGAATCAATCTCTTGGAGTTAGCACTGAGGTATCTTGGCATACTCTATTGGGGTTTCACAAATGTTGAAGAGATTCTGCACATGGGAAAGAGTGCATCAGCTCCAGGAATTGGGCTATTGGTCCACTTAGCGGCTGCCAAGGTTGTTGCTAAGGGCCCTGTGTAAGGATCCTGGCCTGGTTGGTGGTCTTTATGCCCCCAGCTTGATGATTGGTGCTATAGTTGGTGTTATCTTTAGCTGATTCGATGCTGCAATCATTACCACATCCATTTTCGGAAATGTTGCTGCTGCTCAACCACAGGCCTATGCACTGGGTGGACTGACTACTACCTTAGTTTCTGTGTGTTATGTTCTCTTGCCATATGTGCCTCTTCTTTTTGAGATGACAAAGGACTATAGCTACGGGAAGCAATTAGCGCGGGATTTCCTTCGGGAGCACTTCACTACTTGGCCGCCTTGAGGACATGGAGGTAGCGGAAGCGTGGTGGAGTGTTGTGAACGTCACACACCTAAGGCGCGTAACCTATCTTAGGCAGTATTTTATTATTAAGATTAGTTTTCCTTTCTAAAATCCATTAGTGATTGTAATAAAGGCCTAATTAGATTAAACGGGTTGTAATCATGGGTTGTAATTATGTCGTCATTTGTTATCACGATGTCGACATATGATATTATGTCATCATTATGTCATCATTGTGACAACTAGGAGTCCTCTTTATAAGGGGGTCCTCTTCCTCCTGGATGGTTAGGCAATAAGAATTGAATCTTCTTTTACTCTTTCTTCCTCGTCTCTTTCCCTTTTCCCTTTTCCGGCCATGATAGCTGGCCCTGTTCATGTCCCATGCGGGACACAGCAATTCCTTTTATGGTCAGCTCACTTGTAGAAGGATTTTTGCAAGTGACATTGCAATGAGTTTAGAATACTCAATTATCTTCATCAGTATGCCAGTGTTCATAAGTTTTCTGCCTCACTGCAATTAAGAGACCAAACTAACAGAAGCAAATGCTCCTAAGAAAGCAACAAATTGGATTTGTCAGTTTTCTGGATAAAAGAGTTAATTCATAGTCAATTGCCCAATTTCACACCATAAATTTCACACCATAAATTTCAATTCATAAATTCAAGAATATGGGATAAATAAAAACAACTAGCCACTTCTGCATGTTTGCGCTACTATATCCCAAAGAGCATTCACATAGCTCTCCGTGTAATATGGTAATGCTCTCCGTGTAATATGGTTGCATATTGAGCTTTAGTATGTGTTGGGTAGGGAAATGAATCATTTTCTGCATGTTCATACTCTAATATCTGAACTTTTGAAGAGGCCTTGGGCAGCTGCATCAATTGCTTGTAAAAAGAGCTTACTTGTGTATCCAGTGATTCCCCCAAAATTGATTCTGAATCAACCAATACCATATACTCCAATGAAGGAGCCATTGCTAGTAGGAACTCCACCAAAAGAATATCATTTTTGCGGTAATGAATGCCATTTATTTTCACTATCCTTAGGTTGCAAAGTATATGGTCTGGAGGAGAACCTTGTTCTCCAGTAGCTTCCTCAATCAAATAACCGAATCTATAGAAAGCCTCTTAAGCAAAGGAAGAGCGCAATTATGAAAAAAACCGTAGAAACCAGTAAAACAGTCATGTAGCTTCCCATCAAACAGTAGTTGCAGCTCCTTCAAATGGAGCAATGAAACTGGCAAATCTTCAGGCTCCACTTCCTCTGTTGTAATCCATCCCAGAGAGTATTGCTACATACAGTTAGAATCTCGACATGGCCGATCTTTGCCAAAATTTTTGTTCAAAGGTAGCCAAGACTAGCAATCTACACCTATTGAACATATGATGGCATCCGTCAAGGAAGGTAGGTTATTGAATGAGCCATCACAGTAGTCACCACTGAAATGAAATAATGTGAGATGGGGTGCATCTAATTGAATCTCAGCTACCTCATAACAATCCGCCACGGTAAGGAACTTACGCCTTAAATTTGGAGAAGATACTTTGATGGAAGTCAGGGTAGTGACTTCTCTTAAATTCAATATATCAAGAAATGGGCATAGATTACTTCTCAAGCATTTCATCCGGCATGATTACTTCTTTGCAGCGGAGCTCTCTGAGTGAGCTGAACCCAGTGAAGTTTGATGGGAGGCTGAAATCAAAACGACTGAATCTGGTACGATTTAGTGAATGGCAGCTAAAAAGACAAACATGCAGCTTGAATCTACTATTTTCTTGTTCCACGATTTCTTCTTGAGCACTAAATGGTCCATATTCATAACCAAAATGAAGTTCAAGATCCTCAACTCCTTTTTATACCGCAAACTGGACCCATTTCTCAGAATGATTATTGGTATTAACATATGGGTAGAAGAAAAGACCAGAGCTCACAATTGGGAAAATTACATTTTTCCTTCTTTTGAGTTAGCCAAGAAACAGAATTAAATATACAATTTTTCACACCCACCATGGTGTAAGTGATCTTCTACAACTCCTTGATGTAGGATACCATAAAGTAAAATTAACAAAGAAGCATTTCATCGAACATTTGGGAGACACAAATTTAACATGGTTCATCGTCAATGCAATGGCTACGTCCACGCGTTCTAATGATCAAATCTACTATTATCAACTTTAGATATACTCTACTTAGAGAGATTACATCAACATTTACAGGTAAAGATCATTTTATAAGCTAGGGAGAAATCTAACCCTTAGGTAGAATAGGCAAAGAATAGAGATTGAAAGATTATCACAAACCACCTATGATTTGTCTTTTCTTTCACAAGATGAATGTCTTATACTTCAAAAGTCTTTTCCTTTCCATCTCCTTCTTCCTCCAAAAAACCCATTTTCTTGGTCTCCAAAGCTCCTTTAAAGTTATAGTTTTTTTATGCTCTCTCTTTGTCAGAAGAAATAATCTTTTAAGAAGAATTGACTTTTTAAAAATAAATCATTATTTGTTTTAACAACTTATACTTAACCCCAAAGTGGGTTAAGTAGTGGGCCTAAAAAATTCTCCCCCCTACTCATGTGGGAGTTTTCCCATACTACACACAAGGGCCAACCTCATCCATACCGACTCAATCTTTACAAAACTCATGCTTCACCTTAGAGACAGTCTTAATCATCATATATTACAGGCTTTTGTCGGTATGGATCTTTCTCAACTTCAAGAGTTTCCTCTCTAACATATCTCTTATCCAATGATACATCACATCAATGTGTTTGCTCATAGAGTAAAAACTTACATTCCTACTCAAATGGATGTACATTATCTATCACAATGCACAATATATTTGTCTTATTTTAAACCCAATTCCTTTATGAATCTCTTCATCCATAGTATCTCTTTGCAAGCTTCGGTAATTTCAATGTACTCGGCCTCCATTGTAGAGAATGCAACACACTTTTGCAACCTTAATTGTGAAGATACGGCACCCCTGACAAAAAATGATCAAATACAATGAAATACTCTTCCTTGAGGCAACATCTTGGTCATATTTGAATCCGTAAATTCTTTAAGCAATGATTTACCATCTCTAAAGTAAAAACATACCTTAGAGGAACCTTTTAAATACCGAAGAAGCCACTTTATTGCATTTCAACTCATTCCTCTGGTTTGAAAGATGTCTACTAACAACTCCATGATATGTCCAATATCCGACATTGTACACACCATTGCATACATCAAACTCCTTAGTGCTAATGCATAAGGGATCTTAGCCATTTCTTCCTTTCATTTGAAAGACTTTGTTTCTTTAGGAAATTTGAAATGACTTTTAAGTGGGGTGTTAACGGGCTTTTCATTCTTTATCCATGTACTTCTCTTGTGATAGCCATAACTTATTATCTATCCTTCATATCACACTTAATTGTCATCCCAAATATTTATTTTGTGGACCCCAAGTCATTCATGGCAAAGGACTTGCTTAATTCGTGCTTCAACTTAACAATCTTATTAGTATCATGAACAACAATCATAATATCATTAATATAAAGCAACAATATAATAAAATCACCATCCCCAAACCTCTTAGTGAACGCACAATGATCTGAAGTTGTCTCTCTTGTACCCATGACCCATCATGAAAGAATCAAACTTTTTATATCATTGCCTTAGAGCTTGCTTCAATCCATACAAACTATTATTTAGCTTGCATATCACTTGCTCATTGCCTTTTACTTTAAATCCTTCCAGTTGCTCCATGTAAATCTCTTCCTTTAAATCACCATCAAGGAAGGTGGTTTTAACATTAAGTTGTTCAACCTCATGATCAATGCTAATGGCTAGACCCAACACAACTTGAATGGATGACATTTTCACCACATGTGGGAATATCTCATCAAAATCAACACATTTCTTTTGCCAAAAGCCCTTCACAACCAACCTTACCTTATACCTTAGATGTGAGCTACCCTTTTGTTTCTCATATGCCTTCAACTGGTATACCCATTTGTTTCTCAAAGCTTTCTTGCCTTTGGGAAGCTTCACCAATTCATAAGTATGAATCTCGTGTAAGGATTTATCTCTTCTTGCATTACCTTCTTCCATAAATCCTTATTTTCATGTGCTTGAGCTTCCACAAAGCTTTCCGATTCACCAAACTTTGTAAATAGGATATATATAGATGAAATATATCTTATAGATGGCTTTATTTCTTTATCTGATCTCCTCTTGATGTGAGGATTCTCCCTCTTCCACATCAACTTGAATAGAATCATTATCTTTATCTAAGTCACTTCTATTCTCAAGAAAATCATCAACATTAAAATTTACACCATCATGCTCCACCCCATTCTCTACATGATCATCATCCCTATATATAGGCTCGTCACTTTCACTATGTTCTTCCTCTTGAACATACTACATCACAATACTATATAACTTGAACACCTTGTGAAACTTGTGGAATATGTAATTCATCATAGACTTCATGCACAACTTGCTTTGGTGTTTCATCTTTGCCAAAGTCTTAAATTGTTTGATCTTCTCTAAAGTCCATATCTCTACTTCTAATGAGTTTTTTGTTCTTTAGATCCCACAACCTATAACTAAACTCATCATCACAATATCCCAAGAAGTTGCACTCAATAGTTTTACCATCTAACTTTGTTTTTTGCTCATTTAAGACATGCACAAATACCTTGCAACCAAATACCTTCAAGTGTAAGTAGGAGGGGTCTCTATTATTCCACACTCTCTCTGGTACCTCACAATCCAACACATATGAAGGAGGGATCTCATGCACCATCACTTTCTCTGGTAACTCATAACTTCACCCCAATAGCTCTTTGGAAGTAACTCATAACTTCACCCCCAATAGCTCTTCGGAAGCTTTGCAAAGGTAATATACTCCGAATTCTCTCCACTATTGTCCGGTTCATCATCTTCGCCACACCATTGTGTTGAAAAGTATAAGGCACTGTTTTCTCATGCCTTATTCAATGTATGCTACTATAATCATTAAACTTCCTTGAAATATACTCTCCCCCATTGTCAGTGTAAAACATTTAAGAAGTTTCTCAGTTTGCCTTTCAACTATAAAATAAAACTTTTAAAATGTGTCAAACACTTCATCCTTACTTTTTATGCCATACCCCCTTACTTTCCTAGAAGCATCATCAATGATAGTAACAAAGTACGAAAAACAACCAAGATTTTTTCTCCTCCATTAGCCCACAAACATCCGAATAAACAAGATCAAGCAAATTTATTTTTGGGTACTACTTATAGAAAATGAAGTTCTATATTTTTTTCTAACTAAACAATTATCAAAAGGAGTCAAAGAAGTACCTTTCAAATTATGGAGTGCATTCTTCTTCATCAAGTGCTAAAAAAACTTTTCGCTTATGTGGCCAAGTCGTCAGATGAGTCTTCAAGAGTGACATTCATCTCACCATTGGATAGCTGACCCTCAGTTTTGTAGAAAGTGCAACACTTATTTCCCCTTGCTACAATAAGAGACTCATTTGTGAACACCTTTGTCAAAGTGTGATTCATAACCTTCATCATCGACTATTCCCATTGATATGAAATTCAATCTCAAGTCTGAAATGTGCATTACATCCTTTTAGAAGCAACTTGTGACCCACACTAGTCACAAAGTGCATATCTCCGTTTCCAATAATTTTTGAAACCTCATGGTTTCCCATCCTCACCACCCCCAAGTAGCCTGACTCATATGTAGTGAAGAATTCTCTATAAGAAGTTGCATGGAAAGATGCCAAAATTCACAACCTAACTAATTGCACTTGTTGAACTCAAACAACTTTCATTACAAATATAGACTATAACAAGATCTTTATTTTTCTCCATAACATTAGCTTATGAAGCTTTCTTGCCTTGCCCAGTTGGTGAACCTTCATTTTGTTCATTTAAGAACTCCTAACACTCATTCTTGAAATGCCCAAGTCAACCACAATGAAAATATTTCATCCCCTTTCGAGATTTTGACATCTTGCTATATTTACCATTCTTTGGGCCTCTACTTTTTTACCTTCCTCTTCTTTGTTTAGAAATTAAAGCTTAAGATGAAGACCCCAAGGATTTTCTCCTAACCTCTTCATTTAACAAGCTACTTGTGACTTGACTCCTAGATAATACTTCACTTGCCGAGTTAACTAAGAGACACCACAAGAGTCTCCCAACTCTTTTGTAAAAAACTAAGCAACAACAAGGCTTGCAACTCATCATCCAAGTTCATCTTCATAGTTGTTAATTGGTTCACAATACTAATGAGGAGAGAATTGTGTAGACCAAAAGAAGAAAGAGTATAATACCCTCTCCACTTAATGAAATCCAGATCCCACTTTTTGGATCCCACTCTCACCTCATTTCTATACTTCCAAATGGATTAAGCCAAGTTAACCATGAGAGTAATGTCTTCCTTTGGAAAGTGAAACTTAATAAAATGGATAACATCAAGAGGCAAGGAGATTTAGTTGAGATTTATGTTCTTGAATCAATCATAGTCTCTTCATATGACTTTGAGCTTCTCACAACCCCGAAGGGCATGAATAATGTTTTTTCTCTTCAAGAACACACAAAGAGCACATAGGTTCATCGATAATCTTTTCTTCTAACAAGATTGGACTTTGTGAAGCATATCATTTGAAGCTCTCCATCCAAAAACTTTAACCTTTCTTGGAATGTTGACATCTTAAATTTAGGTCCGAAGTTTTGATGCACGGATAGAGTTGGAGCATGAACTATTTCTATTCCTCACCTCCTCTAAAGTCACATAGTAAGCTTCTTTGACATTAAAATTGCCATTTTTTTATCTCCTTAATGAGAGAGTCTTTTGGGAAACTTGAGCTAATAGACCTTTTCAAAATAGATTGAACACCGTAAAGGAGAATAGCCCATAGAACATCCGGTTTCAAAGATGCACTAGCTTCATCAATGAGATGGGAGACAAGACCTAACTTTCTCATAATAGCTTCTAAGTAGCTCCATTCCACTCTATCAAAACCTCTATTCATATCAAGTTTGATTGCCATCTTTCCTTCCTTACTTTTAGACTTCCTCTTTAAACTATGGATAGTCTCAAAGGCCACAAGCACAATGTTGGTTATAAGTTTCCCATAACAAAAACACATGATTGCAAAAATAGTGGTAGGAAGAATATTTTTTACATGATTAGTAAGCACCTTAGAAATAATTTTGTAAAGAACATTACTTGAGTTAATGTCTTTGTTGTTGAAGCAATCTTTGGAATAAGGACAAAAAAGGAGTGGTTTAGAGAATGTGCATGTCTTTGTTGTTGAAGCAAGAGACCACCGCCGCATGCATATTGATCGTTTAAATATAAACCCTTGCAAGTGCACAAGGCAATTTTACTACGGCGAGTATTAAAGGGTTGTTGAACCTCAGGGATGGATTAATCTTTTACCAAATTCAAGAGAAGAAAGTTGCAGTTTTTATTTTATCTAAATAAAGCTATGAATTTTAACTACTAAGCTGAGTTTTAATCAATGTGGAGAAGACCAAGGCTTCGAATCCACCACAATAACTAGTGTATCGTCTCTCTCTCTCTTTTGAATAAAGATTTCCAATTAGCTAGCATATTCCTCTCGGACATACACTTGTCAACTCAAAATATAGTGCTCTCCTCTCGGATGTAATACATAAAACAATTAAAACATGGAATTATGATCTATCTCTCTCGAGTATAAACCAATGAAATTTTATTGATATATAACACCTCAGTCTACTACGTTCCTCTCGGATACGCAAGTATTCTTCGGATTGAAACTCACAAGAATTTACTCTTGTCTCTCTCGAGTACAAAGAACAAATCTTTATTGAATTAACGGTGATTACACAATAAAATCCATACACCAACTAGAGTAAAAACAGAAGATGAGAGAAAAGAAACTACACAACCAGATTATTGGGCTTCATCTATGCCTTGGAAAGGTGTTTACCCTCGCATCGGAAGAGAAATCACCATCGTGTTCTTCAAGTTCTTCATCTCCTTCTCTCCTTTGCTCTAGCCTCCAAAGGTTTCTCCAAGAGTTGAATATGTGGTGCCCAAAATGTTCTCCCATAAGGCCTATTTATAATAGTGAAGAGAAAACATGAAGTCCCCTTACAAATCCAAGTCAAAATAGGTCTTATTTCGGTTTGCCGCATACGGCGATCGATCGCTCCGTATTGACGATCGTTCACTGTCCGATCGATCGCAATTCCTTCGTTATTTTCCTCCGATCGATCGCTTTGCCGATCAACGCCGTATGATACCGATCGATCGTAGTTACTGTCTTGCGCGGATCAAAAATTTCAGTAGATACGATCGATCATTTTTGTGCCAATCGATCATTTCCTTTAATACACTGCTTTTACGGCTCTGGCAATCGATCGCATTGATAGCCGATCGATCGTAGTTACTGTTCATAAACTTCAAATGGCTATAACTTTCTGTCCCGAACTCCGAATTGTGCGTGGTTAGTAGCGTTGGAAAGCTGACTTCTTAAATTTAACATGAGACTTGAATCAGTCCAATCCGACATTTGTACACGAAGTTATGATGATTTAACCATTCAAATTACTTTTCTCCTCATTTCTGTGTATTACTCTTGTTTCCTACAAAAACAAAAAACTATATTAAAGTAGTAGTTATTCTAATCAAACACCAGCATAAATATAAGTTTATGAGATAATAAAATGCATATTCCATGTATAGATCACACCCCCAAACCTACATTTTGCTAGTACCTAGCAAATAAAACAAAACAAAATCAAACAATCAACTAAAAGAACTAATGCATAAAAGTAAACACCACTTTCGTAGGGAACACGATTGCATTGAGTGTATGCAACAAGCCGTTAAACCTCTGGGTGTCCCTAGTAGGACGAGTGTTGTCTCGTGAGGGTTTGCAGCCATGCTACCCACAAACATGTATTTATGAAACTAATTAACCTAAGTGCAAAAATAAACAAAAAATTAAAACATTGAAAAACAAAGAACCTATTATCCCGACAAATACATTTTACAATGTTTAAGAGAATTAATCACACGTACTTGGTTCATAATCAACAGGAATATAGAAGCCCTCAAGTAAGTGATTTTAATCCACACTTTCATCTTGGAAATTTCTGCTCAATATGATATAGCATGATAATATAAATAGTAAAAGTGTAGAACATTGTAGCAATACATTCTAAATTTCTGTTTATACAGATCCAGTGTTACCCATTAACCAAAGAACATCAGAATCTACATAGTCATCATAATCTTTAGGTTCATGATAGCACAGATCTGTGCGCCTCCTTCGGGTCCAACATTCTAAATTTGAGAGGATAATACACCATAGACTTTTTTTTTCGCTAGGACTGTGTAAGGCCTGACTTCAAGATGCTTAGGTTTAGCAATGACTCAGGCCAATGACTCCCAGCCAGTTTGGCTTAGGGCATTAGGCTTTAAGAGACCGCTTCGGGCCCGAGCATCAGCCAAAGTTAATCCTATAAAGTCAAGCAGCCCCTTTCTTTCATTTTGTTTTCATTTTTTCACATTTTCATTTTCAGCACATATATTTTCAAGCACATCTTTATTTTGTCCAGGCTGTATTATGCTCTCAACCTATTTCCGGTTCCAATCCCTTGCCATAGCCAAGTAAATGGTCTATCATGATCTTTTAAGCTCAACAGATAACTACACATCATCCAATGACTATGACTAAAGACATCCCACTGTAGATTAGCATTCAACAAATCTCTAGATGGTATTACTTTATGTACTAGTGTGTGTAAGTGAATTTTCTTAGTTCAAGCACCTGTTCCAAGAGGACTGTAACAGAAAGATATGCACAGTTAAGTGTATCTATCCTCCAGTATACTTACTCACACTTCCAATGCAAATTAATCTCCTAAGAATTGTAACATGCATCATTACAGGATAAACTATCAAAAAACTAAGAAAAAGTATTAACAAATAACCTAAAAACTAATCAAATTTTTATGATTTTTTTTATATATATAAGTAATATTCCCTCCCCCAAACCTATTATGAACATTGTCCTCAATGTAAACAAAATATAGCATGACAATGAGCATATAACAAAGAAAATCAGATAAAGGAGAAAATATACCTGAATACGTGGGTTGCCTCCCACCAAGCGCTAAGTTTAACGTCTTCAACCAGACAGAGCCACGATCATTCTGTAATTATCGGATCAACTAAATACACCAGCTGATCGTTTAAATATAAAACCCTTGCAAGTGCACAAGGCAATTGTGCTACGGCGAGTATTAAAGGGTTGTCGAACCTCAGGGACGGTGAATACTTTACCAAATTCAAGAGAAGTAAAAGATGTAATTTAATTAATATTAAAGAAAGCAATAGACTTTATCTAATCTAACTGAGACTTAATCAATATGGAGAAATATCAAGGCAGAGAATCCACCACTAGACATGCAATTACTACTCTCAATTATTATTAAGCATAAGTTAACATGATATGGTAATTCATGTTCTTGATCGGACACACGAATTACTAATGAATTCACTAACGTTCTTGATCGGACACGAAAGTTCATCCACTATTGTGTAATCAATCCTATCCTTGATCGGGCATAGAATCAATCACATCTCTATTATAATGCAATTAATCTTATCCTTAATCGGGCATAAAATCAATCACAATATCTAATTTCATTCATAATCAATCAAGTCTATGATCAAGCACTCAAAAGAAACTCATGAAATCGCATTAAGCATTAATCATAATCAACTTTATAGAATTAAACTATCAAGAGTAGCAATACACATCTAAGACTTCATCAAGCCTTGAATAAAAGTTTAGTTACACATAGAAAGGGAGAAAAGAAAAGCCTGTTTATGTAGATCCATCGTCATGAATCCTTCTTCTTCTTTGCTCCAAAAGACTCCTTCTCTTGCTCCTCTCTAGCCTTCAATAAAGCTTTAGTTCTCCAAGGTTGAATGCCCAAAACGTTCTCCCATAAGGCCTATTTATAAGAATGAAGAGAAACCACGAAGTCCCCTTCCAAATCCAAGCCGAAATAGGTCTTATTTCGGTTTTCCGCAGACGGCGATCGATCGCTCCGTATTGACGATCGTTCGTCGTCCGATCGATCGCAATTCCTTTGTTATTTTACCACGATCGATCGCTTTTCCGATCGACGCCGTATGATACCGATCGATCGTAGTTACTGTCTTGCACGGATCAAAAATTCCAGTAGATACGATCGATCCTTGTGAGGTCTGATCGATCGTTTCCTTCAATACACTGCTTTTACGGCTCTAGCGATCGATCGCATTGATATCCGATCGATCGTAGTTACTGTTTATAAACTTCAAATGGCTATAACTTTCTGCTCCGAACTCCGAATTGTGCGTGGTTGGTGGCGTTGGAAAGCTGACTTCTTGAACTTTAAATGAGACTTGAATCAGTCCAATATAACATTTGTAAACGAAGTTATGATAATTTAACCATTCGAGTTACTTTTTACCTCATTTCTGTGTATTACTCTTATTTCCTACAAAAACCAAAAACTATATTAAAGTAGTAATTATTCTAATCAAACACTAGCATAATCATAAGCTTAAGAGATAATAAAATGCATATTTCATGTATAGATCACACCCCCAAACCTAGATTTTGCTAGTCCTAGCAAAACAAAACAAAAATAAAATCAAACAATCACCTAAAAGAACTAATGCATAAAAGTAAACACCACTTTCGTAGGGAACACGATTGCATTGAGCATATGCAACAAGCCGTTAAACCTCTAGGTGTCCCTAGTAGGACGAGTGTTGTCTCGTGAGGGTTTGCAGCCATGCTACCCACAAACATGTATTTATGAAACTAATTAACCTAAGTGCAAAAATAAAGAAAAAATTAAAACATTGAAAAACAAAGAACCTATTATCCCGACAAATACATATTACAATGTTTAAGAGAATTAACCACACGTACTTGGTTCATAATCAACAGGAATATAGAAGCCCTCAAGTAAGTGGTTTTATTCCACACTTTCATCTTGGAAATTTCTGCTCAATATGATATAGCATGATAATATAAATAGTAGAAGTGTAGAACATTGTAGCAATACATTCTAAATTTCTATTTATACAGATCCAGTGTTACCCATTAACCAAAGAACATCAGAATCTACATAGTCGTCGTAATCTTTAGGTTCATGATAGCACAGATCTGCGCGCCTCCTTCGGGTCCAACATTCTAGATTTGAGAGGATAATACACCATAGACTCTTTTTTTTTTCGCTAGGACTATGTAAGGCCTGACTTCAAGATGCTTAGGTTTAGCAATGACTCAGGCCAATGACTCCCAGCCAGTTTGGCTTAGGGCATTAGGTTTTAAGAGACCGCTTCGGGCCCGAGTATCAGCCTAAGTTAATCCTATAAAGTCAAGCAGCCCCTTTCTTTCATTTTGTTTTCATTTTTTTACATTTTCATTTTCAGCACATATTTTTCAGCACATCTTTATTTTGTCCAGGTTGTATTATACTCTCAACCTATTTTCGGTTCCAATCCCTTGCCATAGCCAAGTAAATTATGATATTTTAAGCTCAACAGATAACTGCACATCATCCAATGACTATGACTAAAGACATCCCACTGTAGATTAGCATTCAACAAATCTCTAGATGGTATTATTTTATGTAACTAGTGTGTGTGAGTGAATTTTCTTAGTTCAAGCACCTGTTCCAAGAGGACTGTAACAGAAAGATATGTTCAATTAAGTGTATCTATCCTCCAGTATACTTACTCACAATTCCAATGAAAATTAATCTCCTAAAAATTGAAGCATGCATCATTACGGAATAAACTATCAAAACCTATGAAAAACTACTAACAAACAACTTAAAACTACTCAAATAAATTTAACTTTTTTTTTTAATTTTCCTTTTTTGATTTTACAATGAAGCACATCCTCTCCCCCAAACCTAATATAAGCATTGTCCTCAATGCACAATAAAGACAAAATACTATGATCATAAAAAGGGAAAAGAGAAAGAGGAAGGAAAACACCAGAGGAAGTGGACTAGAAATCCCGATCATCGCCATCACCATCGCCTGGAGGAAAATGCCATGCATGAAGAAAATCGACTATGGATTCGAGGCATTCCGTAATAGCATGCTGGGAGTCCATAAGCACCTGCTGTGACTGGCGAATCTCCTGATGTGATTGGCGAATCTCCTGCACATGGCCAGTGAGATCGCTGATCTGCTGCTGCATCGTCGCCCATGGTGGTTGAGCAGGCTCACCCTCAGGTATCTCCGCGTGTTCCTCAAGACGGGGAGCTCGTGGCCACCCGCGTCGTGTATGGCCCACCATACGGTTATACGCATCCACTCCAATGGGCCCCAATCCATGAGATACTCGAGAATGCTTAGGAAAATGCACCGCATGAGTCAGAAATACCCGCTCTAAAATGTATGGATAGGGTAACCTCTCATCTTTTAGGCCCACCATCATTTGCTTCATCCGGCCAAAGACGAAGGAAGGCAAGTCAAGATCACGGCGCCGAGTATCGTCGCCGAATACATAGAGTAAATCAGTCATGGTTCGGTCGACTTTCTCCTTCCGGGCCGACCATACATCATGCTGTAGAATTAAAAAGGCAAAGCGAAACTCCGATCGCATGCTAATGGCGGCCAGGTAGGTAGAGGTCCCTGGTCCTACTGCAGACCCGATCAATCTCCCTGTGATATTCCGGTACAGAGGAAACTGATATCCATTAAAATCAGGGTGATGAATCGTACCTCTGTCACACCCCATAGCACTAGCAATATCGGTGACTCGGACTCGGATAGGAACACCACATACTACGCTCTGAATGGTCACCTGTTCTGGATTATCGTTGTCTTCAATGGTGCCATTGGGTCCTCGTGGACCATCGCAAATGCATTCTGCCTTTTTGCAGCGATATGGGTGAAATAGTTCACCCAATCCGCCCGGTCCTCGATCCATCTCTGAGTCGGAAGATCGGGAATAGACGGGTTCAAGACCACCTACCTCTCATATTGGATGGGCCGTGGCTGTGCAGCAGGTTCAGGTGGAGGGGTGAAAGGAACAGGGCGTGATGAAGAAGCTTCACCCCGTGAACGTTTGTGAGCGACGGATTTCTGAGGCATTGTACCTGAAAACGAAAGATAATAGTGAAAATCCAATCAAGGTACAAGAATATGCAGCATGTAATTGTAATACTTAAATATCACAGTAAGCATGTAATAACAGATCCACTTTACAATTTTCGGTTTTTTTTTTGAAAAAAATAATAAATTTCCCAAAAAATAAAAAAATAAAAATAAAAATAAAAATATTATGAAAATTTAGGAAATTTAAAGGAATCATCATGCATAACAAAAATCTCAATCATCAATATAGAAGTATGCATATAGGTCCCCGAAATTAGATTTCGAAATTTTTTTTTTAAAAAAAAATAGCAAAACACTGTTCACCGCAAGAACACACATCAAAAAAATTTAGATAAAACACCTAAAATCGAAGAATTACAAGCTGAAAGTCATGCATAAGCATCGCAATAGTCATTATAAGAGAATGCATAAGAGTAATCACAACAATATCTACCAGAAACCAAGAAAAATCGAGTTTTTAAGTTTCGGCTTACCGGAAGAAAAAGGAGTGATTGCGATGAAAGGAGTGGGAAATCACGGAAACAGACACCGGATCTGGATTCTACGTACAAAAATCCTTCGGGGGCCGGAGTTTCAGCTCAAACACGGGTCAGAAAAGGCGGCGGCGAGCAGAAATAGATTTCTCTCGCCTCGGCCGCTCGGATTTTAAGCGTGAGGAAGACGACCTGCGATCGATCACTTTTTTATCCGATCGATCGGTATGTAAATCGATAAACAACACCCGTTAGATTAAAGATGAACGGTGTTGATGTACCGCATAGCGATCGATCGCAAAGATAAGGCGTCGATCGGATAGCGATCGATCATCTATATACGATCGATCGTATCTACTATTCGTCGATTTTTTTTTTAAACATGTCCTCTCCCGCAAACCTAATGAAAATGGTAATAAAAAAATAAGACAATAAGGAGAAGAAAAGGAGAGAATACACCTGAATACGTGGGTTGCCTCCCACCAAGCGCTAAGTTTAACGTCTTCAGCCAGACGGAGCCACGGTCGTTTGCAGGGTTTAGATCATCAAGAATTCAGCTTGGATCAATTAAATGATTGCCCCACACACTCCTATCCTTGTTGCCTATGTATGGAGCACATCGTGGAATAAAAGGATGGAGTAGTGGGTGTGGAAGCTTTGGAAAGAGGGGTCCCTGCATTAACCATGAAAGAAGGTCATCAGAGAATTTTAATATAAAGGGAACCTCCTCCCCCACATCAACCATTTTGGCCTTAGGGGCCTCTTCTAGTAACCCAATTGGGAAAGCTTCATTAATTAGTGAATCAACTAAACTATCTATGAAACAGTCTAAGTTATGTTCATTAAACAAAGAGTTAGATTGATCTAGACAAGATATGAATGGTGCTTCAGGAATAGAAGGTTCTGTTAATAGTGTTGTAGACTGCAACTCCTCAGATATAGAAGAAGGTTGAAAATTTGGTTCTATCAACACACTCACTTCATCTTTAATTTCTACACCCTCTTGATCATTATGTAAAGCCCACTCAAGCTCATTGTCAAACCTTTGGGCATTCTGAAGGGATGTAACATCATAGTCAGGGGAAAAATAGATCCCTTCATCAGAAAATTGGCCCTTCGGACTCGACAGGTAAAATGCATTCTTTGTTCATATTCATAGCCTGTGTTAGCTGTTCTAACTGTATTTCAATGTTGGCAAGAGCCTGTGTGTGGGAATGGACAATCTGGGCATGGGTACTCAGCTCACCTGTCAGCTCTCTATATTTGGTGTCTATCATAGTGTCCATCTTGGCTTCCAGTGCACTGAAAGCTGAGAGCAGAGTGGATTGGGTGGCTAGCATTTGGCTCATTTGATCTTCTAGGGATGGTTTCTTATTGGTTTGGTCAAACTGAGGATTAAAGGCTGGTTGGTAAGGTAGCTGTTGGCTTAGGAAATCTTGTCTTGGGGCCTCATGAAGAGTGGGCTCAGGGTTGGGTTGCTCCCAAGGGTTATTAGGATGATCCTCCCACCTATGAAGACTTTGGGCCGCATTAACATACTTGCGTATAAAATCAGGGTACTCATAGGCCAAAGGGCACTCCACTGGGGTATGAATAGGCCTTAAACAAAGGGCACATGGTTCCGACATATAAGGAGTTGTGTATTGTAGGGAAGATGTGCCACTCCCAAAATTAGAGTGATTATCCCAACCACGGTTATAAGTATTAGCATATAAGGGACGTAGGTGGTAGGGCATTTCATAAGGAAGGGGATTAGGTGTGTGTGAAGAACAATAATCATTAAAGCTCCTATATGGGTTCTCATGGCTAAATCCATAGAAAGGTGAAGACATTTCTTCACCATGCATTCATCAGCTGAACCACAATATCACACATCCACAAATAAGATAAACAACCTTAGATAGCCACAACTAACAACATCAGTCCTAGATATCGACAACTAGCAGTCCTAATAGCCACAACTAGCACAACATGCAGTCACAGAAAGAAAAGAAAAACACCAAGCACACAAATTAATCTAAAAAGAGAAGGATAAGATAATGCAAACTAGGGGAAGGGGTGGCCCTTCCACGTTGGCGAGAATTTCACGTCTTCTCTTAACCTTGCAAAAAAGAAAGAAAAACACAAATTAAGCTACTGACAAATAATCTAAGTTAAGACTCACTAAACTACTCTAACACTAATTATACTAAGAATCTGGTAAACTATTGTGCCGTCCCCAGCAACGGCGCCAAAAACTTGATCGTTTAAATATAAAACCCTTGCAAGTGCACAAGGCAATTGTACTACGGCGAGTATTAAAGGGTTGTCGAACCTCAGGGACGGTGAATACTTTACCAAATTCAAGAGAAGTAAAAGATGTAATTTAATTAATATTAAAGAAAGCAATAGACTTTATCTAATCTAACTGAGATTTAATCAATATGGAGAAATATCAAGGCAGAGAATCCACCACTAGACATGCAACTACTACTCTCAATTATTATTAAGCATAAGTTAACATGATATGGTAATTCATGTTCTTGATCGGACACACGAATTACTAATGAATTCACTAACGTTCTTGATCGGACACGAAAGTTCATCCACTATTGTGTAATCAATCCTATCCTTGATCGGGCATAGAATCAATCACATCTCTATTATAATGCAATTAATCTTATCCTTAATCGGGCATAAAATCAATCACAATATCTAATTTCATTCATAATCAATCAAGTCTATGATCAAGCACTCAAAAGAAACTCATGAAATCGCATTAAGCATTAATCATAATCAACTTTATAGAATTAAACTATCAAGAGTAGCAATACACATCTAAGACTTCATCAAGCCTTGAATAAAAGTTTAGTTACACATAGAAAGGGAGAAAAGAAAAGCCTGTTTATGTAGATCCATCGTCATGAATCCTTCTTCTTCTTTGCTCCAAAAGACTCCTTCTCTTGCTCCTCTCTAGCCTTCAATAAAGCTTTAGTTCTCCAAGGTTGAATGCCCAAAACGTTCTCCCATAAGGCCTATTTATAAGAATGAAGAGAAACCACGAAGTCCCCTTCCAAATCCAAGTCGAAATAGGTCTTATTTCGGTTTTCCGCAGACGGCGATCGATCGCTCCGTATTGACGATCGTTCGCCGTCCGATCGATCGCAATTCCTTTGTTATTTTACCCCGATCGATCGCTTTTCCGATCGACGCCGTATGATACCGATCGATCGTAGTTACAGTCTTGCGCAGATCAAAAATTCCAGTAGATACGATCAATCATTGTGAGGTCCGATCGATCGTTTCCTTCAATACACTGCTTTTACGGCTCTAGCGATCGATCTCATTGATATCCGATCGATCGTAGTTACTATTTATAAACTTCAAATGGCTATAACTTTCTGCTCCGAACTCCGAATTGTGCGTGGCTGGTGGCGTTGGAAAGCTGACTTCTTGAACTTTAAATGAGACTTGAATCAGTCCAATATAACATTTGTAAACGAAGTTATGATAATTTAACCATTCGAGTTACTTTTTACCTCATTTCTGTGTATTATTCTTATTTCCTACAAAAACCAAAAACTATATTAAAGTAGTAATTATTCTAATCAAACACTAGCATAATCATAAGCTTAAGAGATAATAAAATGCATATTTCATGTATAGATCACTAGCTCGTCATCTAGGTCACCAGCAGCCTCGAGATAGGGTTTTAGACGGTGGCCATTAACTTTGAATGTACTCCCATCTTTTGGATTTTGGATCTCAACAACACCATGTGGAAATACTTCTTTGACAATAAAAGGCCCAGACCACCGAGATCAGAGCTTTCCTGGAAATATGTGTAGCCTAGAGTTGTAAAGTAGTACCTTCTGATCTGGCTGAAAGGACTTTCTGAATATCATCTTGTCATGTACTTCTTTGGTTCTCATCTTGTAGAGTTTGGCATTCTCATATGCATCAAAGCGCATCTCTTCTAATTCACTCAGTTGGAGTTTTTGCTGCTCATCGGCTTTATCCATATCGAAGTTGTATGCCTTAATAGCCCAATACGCCCGATGTTCTAACTCAACAGGTAAATGACAAGCTTTGCCATAAACCAGTCTATAAGGAGACATGCCAATAGGGGTCTTGAAACCTGTCCGATAGGCCCATAATGCATCATTCAGTCTCAAGGACCAATCCTTTCTATCGGAGCGAACCGTCTTCTCTAGAATCTGCTTGATTTGGCGGTTGGAGACCTCCACTTGGCCGCTCATCTGAGGATGATATGGTGTGGCAACCTTGTGGGTGACAGAGTATTTCTTGAGCAGAGTTTCAAAAGACCTGTTACAAAAATGAGAACCTCCGTCACTAATGATAGCACGAGGAGTTCCAAACCTGCTGAAAATGTTAGCTTTCAGAAATTCCAGCACAACTTTATGATCATTGGTCCTAGTGGCAACAGCTTCAATCCACTTAGACACATAATCCACAGCAACAAGAATATAAGTATGACCAAAAGATGGTGGAAAAGGTCCCATAAAATCAATACCCCATACATCAAACATTTCAACAATCAATATGGGTTGTAGAGGCATCATATTCCTTTTAGACAAGGCTCCCAATTTTAGACAAGGCTCGCAAGATTGACAATAAGCATGGGCATCTTTAAATAGAGTTGGCTAATAAAAACCGCTTTGAAGTACTTTGGCCGCAGTTTTCTTACCACCGAAATGTCCACCACAAGCATGAGAGTGACAAAAAGATAAAATGCTATGAAACTCACTCTCAGGAACACATCGTCTTATGACTTGGTCAGCACATATCTTAAACAGGTCAGGATCATCCCAATAGTAATGTTTGACTCGAGAGAAAAATAAGTTTTTATCATGTTTAGACCAAAAGGTTGGGATTTGACCCACAACAAGATAATTCACAATATGTGCAAACCAAGGTGGAGATGTAGTAGAGACAGCAAAGAGCTGCTCATCAGGGAATGCATCTCTTAGAGGGTCATGGCTATGCAGATCAGGAATAGAAATTCTGGATAGATGATCAGCCACGACATTCTCAGAACCCTTTTTATCTTTAATTTCAAAGTCAAATTCCTGGAGGAGTAAAATCCAACGGATCAGCCTTGGCTTAGCATCTTTCTTGGAAAGAAGGTACCTCAAGGCTGCATGATCAGAGAAGATGATAATCTTACTCCCCAAGAGATATGACATGAACTTATCTAATGCAAACACAACAGCAAGCAACTCTTTTTCAGTGGTGGTATAACTCAATTGTGCATCATTGAGTGTCTTGCTCGCATAATATATAACATGAAGAATTTTGTTGATGCGTTGGCCTAACACTGCCCCTACAGCAAAATTCGATGCATCACACATTATCTCGAAGGGCAGTGTATAGTCAGGGAGCTTAATGATGGGAGAGCTAGAGAGGAGGGTTTTGAGCTTTGTAAAAGCATCTTTACACGAATCATCAAAGTCAAATGGCACATCTTGACCTAGAAGGTGACATAATGGACGTGATATCTTGCTAAAATCTTTGATGAATCGATAATAAAATCCTGCATGGCCAAGGAAAGACCGTATTTGCTTAACTGATGTAGGTGGTGGTAAATTAGCAATCAGGTCAACCTTGGCCTTGTCAACCTCTATACCCCTTTTTGATATAACATGTCCAAGCACAATCCCCTGTTGAACCATGAAATGGCTCTTTTCCCAACTTAACACTAAATTTGTTTCCTCATAGCGTTTTAAAACTAAAACAAGGTTGTGCAATCATTCATCAAAACAAGCGCCAAACACCAAAAAATCGTCCATGAAAACTTCCAAAAATTTATCAATCATATCGGAAAAGATGGACATTATGCATCGCTGAAATGTAGCAGGGGCATTACAAAGACTAAAAGGCATTCTTCGATACGCAAAAGTACCGAAGGGGCATGTAAAAGTCATCTTTTCCTGATCCCCTGGAAAAACTGGCACTTGGTTATAGCCGGAGTACCCATCTAAAAAGCAATAAAACTCTTGGCCCGCTAATTTCTCTAAGATTTGGTCAATGAATAGGAGAGGGAAATGGTCCTTACGGGTATTGGAGTTCAGCTTCCTATAATCAATGCATACTCGCCAGCCCGTGGTCTCTCTTATTGGCACAAGTTCACCCTCTGAGTTTGGTTTCACCGTGATGCCCGATTTCTTAGGGACGACTTGGATGGAGCTGACCCACTCACTGTTAGAGATAAGGTATATAATTCCAGCATCTAACAATTTCACTACCTCTTTCATCACCACTTCTCTCATGTGTGGGTTCAACCGTCGCTGCCCCTCCCTAGAAGGTTTAGCTTGGTCCTCCAGGTTTATGCGATGCATGCACACAGAGGGGTCTATACCCCGGAGGTCAGCTACTGTCCATCCTATAGCTCGCCGGTGTGTGGTAAGGATCTCCAACAACTGGGCTTCCTGGTCAATAGATAGGCTAGATGAGATAATTACAGGAAGAGTGGTGTTGGGTCCTAGAAAGACGTATTTGAGGGAGCTAGGAAGGGTTTTGAGTTCAAGTGTGGGTGGGGATTCTATAGAAGGTTTAAGTGGTGGGGTGGTAGACACAGGGAGAGGGTCGGGGTGGGGTCCATGGGATATGTCCAGGGTATAGGGCAGGTACTAAATGGTGATGGACCTCCTCAAGGTCAGGTGTGCCCTCATATTGATCGATCCAGTCATAAAAAAGGGTGTGCTCGAGGGCATCCTTAAGCACAGCAAAGGGAAGGTACTCCTGGACTAGGTCATCTAGGTCGTCAACCATAAGGCACTCAGCTTCACTCGAAGGTTGTTGGGAAGCACTAAAAATGTTTAATTTAACTTTCATGTTCCCAAATGAGACGTTCATAAGCCCTGACCGACAGTTAATAGTGGCATCGGCTGTGGCTAGGAAAGGGCGGCCAAGGATAACAGGGATTTGGGACTTGGAGTTGGCAACTTGTTCCATGTCTAAGACGACAAAATCAACAGAAAAGTAGAACCGGTCAACTCCACCAAGAACGTCTTCTATAACACCTCTAGGTCTGCGAATGGATCGATCTGCTAACTGAAGGGTGATGAGGTGGGCTGCAAATCTCCTAAGCCAAGTTGTTCATACACGGAGTAAGGGAGAAGGTTGACACTTGCTCCTAAGTCCAAGGGAGCTCGGCTAATGGTATGGTCACCTATGACAATGGATATAACAGGGACACCTGGGTCCTTAAATTTAGATGGCATATCACTGGTCAGTAAAGAGCTTACTTGGTTAGTCAAAAAGACTTTTTGGGTGACATAGGATTTGGTTTTCCTCTTTTGGGTACACAGGTCTTTCAGAAATTTGGCATAGGCAGGTACTTGTTTGATGGCGTCTAAGAGGGGAAGGTTGATCTTTACCTGCTTGAACACCTCTAACATTTCCTCCATTCGTTGGTGGGACTTACTAAATGGGGAGGGTTGGTTGAGGCATTGAGGGAAAGGAGCCCTAGGGATATAGGATTTTTCATTGGTGGGCTCAGCTGGGACATCCTTCTGTGGTGGGAGACTAACAGGATCAGGCATAGTAGGAGTGGGTTAGTTTTGTTTATCAGGGGGAGTGTCCTCACTCGTAATGGTTGGGTCCCTAACCTGATTGTCAACTTGTTTACCATTTCTTAGGGTAGTAACGGCTTGCACCTGCTCATTTGGATAATGGGAACCGTCAACGGCGAACTGGCCTCTAGGGTTCTGCTGTGGTTGGTTGGGCAAGGTTCCTACTTCCCTACGGTTCATAGATTGGGCCAGCTGTCCTAATTGGGTTTCTATTTTGGCAATGGATTGTGTATGGGAATGGACAAGCTGGGCCTGGGTTCTTAGCTCTGCTCTTGTCTCCTTCTGTTCAGTTTTAATCTCGGTTAAGTGTGAGAGGAGCATTTGGCTCATTTGGCTCATCTGGTCTTCTAAGGAAGGTCGCCTATTGGATTGGCCAAAGGGAGCCGGTGCGGGTTAGTTGGACTGGGGTCGGATTTGGAATTCTGGTCTTAGCGCTGGATTGAAAGCTGGCCCCTGTTCAGGTTGTTTCCAGGCAAAATTTGGATGATTTCGCCACCCCTGGTTATAGGTATTTGAATAGGGGTTATTGGCTCTAGGGTATCCTTGTGCAAAGTTGACATGCTCCTGTACTAGGTCTGGATACTGGGAGGCAGAGGGGCAGTCAACTATAGTGTGCATAGGGCTAGCACAGATGGCACAGGCATCTTGAGAGGTCGGGGTATAAGGTGGAGTCTGTGAGAAAAACCGGTCAAACCTCTCACTAAGGGATGCCACTTGGTGTTCTAGGTTTGTGGTAGCTTTAACATCATACATGCCTCCCCTTGAGGCACTCCTGCCAGGCATATGGCCTTCAGATCTATAGAGGGTGGCACTGTGTAAAGAGTTTTCGCTCAGGTCCTCTAATAGATCCCAAGCATCATCCGGGATTTTCTTCATGAATGTGCCTCCACAGGAGGCGTCTATTAGGGTCTTATGCTGATCGCACACACCCTCATGAAATCTCTGTACTATTTGCCACTTGGGCACATCATGGTGGGGACATGACCGGAGTAAAGATTTCATCCTTTCCCAGCTTTCATGGAATTGTTCATTAGGTGTCTGGGTAAAGGTGATGATTTCATGGCGGATCTTATTGGTCTGCCCCACAGGAAAGTATTTCTTGAGGAATTCGGCCTGAAGTTCCTCCCAAGTGGAAATAGAGTTATGCTCAAGGGAGTATAGCCATTCCTTGGCCCTATCTTTTAAGGTGAAGGGGAACAACCTAAGGCGCACCTGGTCATCAGATAGTGTAAGTTTAAAGGTTTTGTTAATCTCTAGGAAATTTTGTAGGTGCCTATAGGGGTTCTCATTTAATTGGCCATGGTATGTGGGCAGCATCTGGATGATGTTTGGCTTAATTTCAAAATTAACCACGGTTGTAGGAAGTAGGATACAGGAAGGGGAGGTGTAGGCAGTGGGACGGTAGTAGTCTTGCAGGGTACGGGCATGGGGCATTAGTGGATTCTGGTTTAGGCCATTCCCACCCCCAAGGTTCATGTTGTCCGCCATAGGATGAATTTCAGGGATTGGTTTGCTAGGAGTTCTACAGATTCTATATAGGCGCTCAGGATCAAGATCAAAGGCAAGGTCGGGGTTCAGGGAGCGACGACCATGCATGCACAATAAAAATTAAACAAAACCTGTGCAATCCTAATAGCGACAACTAGCAAGCATCAACCCTAGATAGAGACAACTAGCAACCTAATAGCGACAACTAGCACGTCATGCAATCCCACAAAGAAAAGAAAAACACCAAGCACCCAAAGTTACTCTAAAAGAAGGTTAAGAGAGTGCAAACAGTGGGAAGGGATGGCCCTTCCAATGATGACAAAAATCAGCCTCCTCTCTTAATCCTGCAAAAGAAGAAGAACGAAATTAAGCTACTGAAAATAAATCTAAATTAAACTAAACTACTATAAAACTAACTATGCTAAGAATTTAGTAAACTATTGTGCCGTCCCCGGCAACGGCGCCAAAAACTTGATCGTTTAAATATAAACCCTTGCAAGTGCACAAGGCAATTGTACTACAGCGAGTATTAAAGGGTTGTCGAACCTCAGGGACAGATTAATCTTTTACCAAATTCAAGAGAAGAAAGTTACAGTTTTTGTTTAATCTAAATAAAGCTATGAACTTTAACTACTAAGTTGGGTTTTAATCAATGTGGAGAAGACCAAGGCTTCGAATCTACCACAATAACTAGTGTATCGTCTCTCTGTCTCTCTCTTTTGAATAAAAATTTCCAATTGGCTAGCATATTCCTCTCGGACATACACTTGTCAACTCAAAATATAGTGCTCTCCTCTCGGATGTAACACATAAAATAATTAAAACATGGAATTATGATCTATCTCTCTCGAGTATAAACCAATGAAATTTTATTGATATATAACACCTCAGTCTACTCACGTTCCTCTCGGATACGCAAGTATTCTTCGGATTGAAACTCACAAGAATTTACTCTTGTCTCTCTCGAGTACAAAGAACAAATCTTTATTGAATTAACGGTGATTACACAATAAAATCCATACACCAACTAGAGTAAAAACATAAGATGAGAGAAAAGAAACTACACAACCGGATTATTGGGCTTCATCAACGCCTTGGAAAGGTGTTTAGCCTCGCATCGGAAGAGAAATCACCATCGTGTTCTTCAAGTTCTTCATCTCCTTTGCTCTAGCCTCCAAGGGTTTCTCCAAGAGTTGAATATGTGGTGCCCAAAACGTTCTCCCATAAGGCCTATTTATAATAGTGAAGAGAAAACACGAAGTCCCCTTCCAAATCCAAGTCAAAATAGGTCTTATTTCGGTTTGCCGCATACGGCGATCGATCGCTCCGTATTGACGATCGTTCGCTGTCCGATCGATCACAATTCCTTCGTTATTTTCCTCCGATCGATCGCTTTGCCGATCGACGCCGTATGATACCGATCAATTGTAGTTACTGTCTTGCGCGGATCAAAAATTCCAGTAGATACGATCGATCATTTTTGTGCCGATCGATCGTTTCCTTTAATACACTGCTTTTGCGGCTCTGGCGATCGATCGCATTGATAGCCGATCGATCGTAGTTACTATTCATAAACTTCAAATGGCTATAACTTTCTGTCCTGAACTCCGAATTATACGTGGTTAATGGCGTTAGAAAGCTGACTTCTTCAACTTTAACATGAGACATGAATCAGTCCAATCTGACATTTGTACACGAAGTTATGATGATTTAACTATTCGAGTTACTTTTCTCCTCATTTCTGTGTATTACTCTTGTTTCCTACAAAAACCAAAAACTATATTAAAGTAGTAGTTATTCTAATCAAACACCAGCATAAATATAAGTTTATGAGATAATAAAATGCATATTTCAAGTATAGATCACATATCATTGCCAATAACTCTCCAATGCTTTTTTAAGTAACCCGCCGACATACCATGGGGACCCGGAGGTTTGTATGGATTCATTCTTTATGACTCTAAAGACCTCCTCTTTGGATTCATCTTTTGCATGGTTTCTAAGCAATTCTTGTTTGCAGGAAGCTTTTGCATTGATAAGGGAGAAGGCATATACTTTATCTTAAAATGAAAGGAGAATTGACTAGTGGCCTCAGTCTGATCAACAATACTAGTCTTATATACCTTCCTCCAAAGCACCTAACAGAAATCTTTTCGCTCAAGAAAACTGTTTACTAAAGCTAAATTACTGAAAAGGCTAACAATACTTATTTAAATGCTAATAGCTTCTATAGTCATTTGGGAAAATGGTGGCTAAGCTGAGGACTTCACATCATCGAGAACAAAATGTGCTTAAATAACTAATCAATAAAGTTCATACACCAAGTCAAGTAAGCTAGCTTCATATCATCTAACAAATTCAGAAAAAAAAAGTCATCCAACAAAATTAAAGTAGGCCTATCGATTGAAAACAACTTACCATTCAGCACCTATGCTAAGGCTAATCTAACCACTAATATAGTTTTCTTATAACCAAAATTAACCCACAAAACATGCTTTGAACATCATGATTCAACTAAGGAAATATTTTTTCAACAAAAGGGGAGGGTTGGGACTTTCCTATATCAGCTTCTAGCACTTTGATGTAAAATATTAGCTCCTTATCTTTGTATCCATGCTTCAACCTCTTAAGAACATCTAATGCATTAACCACATGAACTGAGGACCTGTTATGTATTGAAGTTCAAATAGAACATAAAATTACAGCACATTTTTCCTTCAAATTTTCTGAATCATTTTCAAATTAATAAACTAAACTCTGAGCACCGCACCCTTGTTTCTAATATTCCTTTGGTTATCCTTATATATGTTGCAAGATATTCACATACTTCCTCAATTAAATAAACTTTTTTTACCAGAAATAAGATGCAAAACAAACTTTGAAAAAATATCTTTTAAAGATGTCAAAGTATGTTGTTGTTTTAATTAATCTTCTTAATTTTACTCGCAAGTGTACGAATCGTGATTGGAGTATAGTCGCACAATTCTTACCAGGTCGAACCCACAGGGACTTGTGTTTTTGGAATTCTAATTCGAAGATTAGATGACTACCCTTGTTGAAGAATTAAATTGATTTGATTCACTACAACTATGACTAATCAAAGACTCAATGTAACTAAACAACTTTAACTAACAAATTAATCTAAAAACAATTAAGTAATCTATGAAAAAGAAACTAATTAACAAATAAAAATTAGAACTTTAATAAGGAATTTAAAACACTATCAGCACATGATAATCATAGGAATAATTATTCAAAATCAGCAATTGTTCTCACGATTATCTCGTAGAGAATTGAAATTCAATCTATTCTCCTATGGAAGATTTCAACATGAAAGCATATAAATTTTTAAATAGAATTTTGTATTCTCTTGCATATCAACAGATGAGATTCAAATCATTACGCGTATCCATCATTTAATAAATCACAAGTAATATCCAAATAGCATATTAAACATATAACTCAATGCAATTAATTTGAGAATAACAATCGTTAAAACGCATTAATTTGAAATAGCAATTGCATCACATGAATACTATTCCTACAACTAATCATGGCTTCATCTCAGCCCTAGACAGAAAATTAGCTACTCATGCTATGAAAATTAACTGCAAAAAATAATGAACTTCATTTGAATTAAAGATCAAAATAACTTACAGAAATTGTGGAATAATAGAAAATTAAGAAAAAGGGTATTGTTCCTCTTCCCTTCTCAATCGACTGCTAACAACAACAGTCCGAGCACTACAACTCCAAATCCAAGCAGCAGCAATTCGGAATGAAAAATCCAAAAGGAAAACAAGAACAAATAACAAAAATCGAAATTTGAAACTGATAAAATAAAACTCTGGTCGTCTTCTCAGTCGGACCAACACGAATAGAAAAACTCTCTCTATGCTCTGTTTATATAGAGCACCAGGAGAAGATGCCTTTTCCCCATTTAAGATGAGCCCGAATCGAGTAAGATTCTATCTTCAGCACACCTCTCCTTTGGACGAATCCCAAATCCGTCCCAAAATAAAAATCCGAGCTTTCCTATTTGAACCCATCTTCTGTTTTGGTTGTAGACTCTTGCACAAGCACGCTTTCTCCTCCTCTACTTGGCCTCCAACCTCGCCGTGAGCTCTGCCACCTCCATGCCGGAACCATCGCCGTTGATCGTCGACTCCTCCTCAGCTCGAGCCCAACCGTCGTCATCTTTCTCCGTCGCCATCAGAATCGCCCCATGGCCGCCGTTCTCTGATTTCGCCATCGCTCCACCTGCCGTTCATCGATCATGAGCTCAGCCGCCACCATCGTCGCTGCTTCGAATGACCGCCGCCATGCCCAAGTTGCGGTCGATCTCTGCCATGAGTGCTCGAGCCTCTGTTCTCTGGAACACCCGAGCTTCTTTCGGGTTTTCATTTTTTTTCTTTCGTTCCGACCCGACAAGCCGGTTCGATTCAGTTTCCTTTTTTTTCACTAGAGTTAAAACTTGTTATACCATCTTCATCCGCTGGATTGAATCTGAACGGCCCTTCACTTTAAATAAGCGTCCGTCTTCTCTTAAGTAACTCATCAACGGTTCAGATCTTCGATGCGTGTGATATCAGCTCTTGGGTCCGTCTAATGGCTTCACTTTGGCTATTCAGCAGTCTGGGCACTTGAACCTACAAAAATAAAACATGTCCCACATTAGTCACATCAAATATTTTACAAAATTACGGAACACATTTAAATTGAACCATTTAAAGCACATTATTTATTTAATTCCTAATTACTTAGAAAATTACTAAAACTCACTGTATTCCTTATTTTAACTAGAAATTAAGACTAACAAGCAGGTAAAAAGGCATATAAAAATGTGTATTTTTGATGCGTAACAAAGTACATATACAATCAAACACAAAGAAAAAAATACCACTTATAAAAACAATAAAATTATCAACACTTAAATCTGATGCAAAATATTAAACTACCACCCATGACGGGCTCAAGAACAATTCGGGACTACGGCGAACTTTAATTACATCTGTAATATTTGAATATAATATATAATAACAACATTAATTAACTATTACAGTATACAATATAATTTACCATAGTTAATTTTTATTGCCTTCTAAGATACAAAGGTATTAATTAAATTTTATATTCAAGTTTTGCTAATGTATCATTTTTAACATATAATATTGTTAATCTACGTTGTCAACCCTTTGTAAGATTTTATTTATTTTATCTTTGAAAAACTTGTCTAGGATAAGCTAAAACAATGGTATGTTAATACTATTGTATCAAAAATAAATGCATTTAGAAAAATAGTCTAATGTTTTTATTTAGTCCAGAGGTTTTGACAAGTTCTTTCATGACTTTCTAATTTTTTTAAATTAAAACATTAATATAAAAAAATGTCATGTTTAGACGAGTTTTCAAGATGTAGACATTTTTATCAAACTATCATCATCTAATAACTTTAGTGTTTTAGTGTTTTGGCAATTTACGTTTGTGTTTCTATTTATTTGTTAATTCTCGAATGTAAAGTATATTCGAAAAATGCATAGAGTTTTCTTCTGAAGGAAATATTATACATGTTTCTAGTTGGACCTCATTATAGTGATATATATTGTAACACCAAAAAAATCGGTATAGTTACTAAAACTGCTATTTTAGGGTACTGTTCTAAAACAGGAAAGTTTTGCTGCAAATTTTAATTTTTGTGAAATCTTATAATATGGCGTGTTGAATTATTATTTTGATGCTTATGAAAGAATCGATAAACCAGATTAGGCAGTTTACTAGGGCGCGAGGACTAGCCCTGGCGTTGGGCTTAACCTGGCGCTGAGGCTGGCCTGGCGCCAGGGGCAGAGCGCACCTGATGCCAGGAGTAGGGGCCAGGCGTCGGGGTGTGAGTACTAAGTGTTGTGACTCGTTTGAATTATTTTGATTTATTAAGTTAGACCTTAATAAATGAGAATTTATTTTTGGTAAGTAATTGCACGCATACCAGAAGCCGGAGAAGCATTGGTCGCCAGATGTGTTGGGCACCAGGGTCACCTAGGTGCCAAAGCAGAGCAGGGTCCCTGAGTCGCGTGGACACATGCCTAGGGGCATATGCACATGAGTGATTTGATGTGGCAAGGAGAGCAAATCGTGGAGCATAGCAATGAAGATTCCTAATTCAAACCGATTTGAATTTTAAATTGAGTTGAATTAGGAAGTTGCAATTTTGGAAATGGAATCGATTAGAGGGAATTGCAATTGGACACCAAAGGAATGCTTAGCATGACACTTTCCATTAGTGTAGATGGCGCCATGTGGCAAGGGAGAATATTGTACAAATCATGTTCAATTAGGAGGTTACTCATTCGGTTAAGGTAAGTAATCTAATTGGTTTAAATCCCTACCAAAAGGGGAATTGTAATTGATTGGGATAGTGGAATGACTACGTCCTAGACTGATGGCCTTCCCTTTTTGTGGTCAATTCGTGGCCCTTGGATGAAAAGGAAATCAAGGGTAGTGATTAGAGGATTAGATTTAAGACCTCTCCTATTTAAACCCACCTAAGGAGGAGCCGGCATCCCTTTTTGGAGCCTTGGGAGTCATGCTAGCAATTGAGTGCTCTCGTCTCCTTTTCCTTTCAGCCAGCAGCAACTCCTTGGTGGTGTGAGCCTTGGTTCGTGGGAATTCGCGAGCAAAGGAAGTGGTACGAGGAAGAGTCGAAGCGCGTAGAGGTTTCGGTTTCGTTTACAAGGTAGGATGCTTCTTTTTCCTACAAACCTTATTCTTTGAAAATATGATGAGATAACTCATATTATATGAATGATATTGAATGATTCAAAGCTGTGTCTATGCTGTGTTCATATTAGTTTTTTTTCATATCATGTATTGAGATTACATGTGAGTCAAACTTGAATTGTCGCACTAGTTTAAGTGCATATTCTACTCTTCATGCGTCCTAGTGCTTAGATTGACATCCCCACATGTTTTGACACGTAAAGTCATGTCTTTTATTATCCTTAAACATCATGTGATGATCTGTTCATATGGTTTGATACAACCCTTGTTCAATTCATACCGATTCAGTGGTAAGTTCTTGCTCAATTCCAAGTCATTACCCTAATTGATGATATCATATGAGATACCTTATTAAATCATTGATATTTGCTTTATACACATCTCCGTTATTGAAAGACAAATTCTTGGATTCATACTACAGTGTCGATGTCTATTTTAGTGTCCAATTTTAGGTGTCTTCTTTGGGTATTGGGAAGTGTATGGAGTTACTTAACGTATTAAGCAATTGGGTAATATAAAACACATTATATGATGAGAGAATCTAAGAATTCTAGAACCAATTAGGTTCTGTAAATAATTTAAAGTATCAGCAACCAATCTCAGTGAGTGTAATTAAATAGTTAATTAGGTTTAAACTATTAATTAATTGGAGTATATGATGATAATTGCTCCCGGCTAGGACTGTTCCTGCACCGATGAGCAGTAATCGAAAAAAAATAATTAATTATACAAAAATCAGAAAATTATGCCATATATTGGATTAAAAACTAGACATTCAGGGCTATGTGTGATAAAAATTTCAAAATGGAATTCGTATTTTGTATGATGGAAGTTGGTGGTCGATTGAAGTTGTCTGATATGCATGGGCCAGAATGCAGTATTATGTACTAAAACCCAAATTCGTATTATTACTATAAGTTATGGGTAAATATGGTATCAATGGCCCAATTTTATAATGTAAGACTATGAGGGTATTGGGTACAGTAATGTCAAATTATGAGTACGGGATATGGAGCTGAGATCTTCTGTCCGAAATTAATTATCTTAATGATCAAGATTCTTGAACGGTTTCATGTCCAAAGAGTTTCCTATTAAAAATTCCACACTTTGTATCCATGACTTGATATATTTTTGGAAATGTGGATCTTGCGTCAGTATTCTTGGGGATTGTCATATCTAAGGCTAGGTATGGTGACGATGTTCAATATTTGGATCTTTGATGAGTCTCAATTTGAGCTCTCCGATGTTGGTCACTCTAATTTCTTGAGTACCCCGATGTGAGTCAATTCGTATTTTATCAACGAGATTGTTGTCTTACTCCTCTGTGAGTCAGATTCGGGAAAATTATTGTCTGAGTCTCTAGATGAGAGAGCTCTTGTTATTTTTTTATATTAAATCATTTCGATGTAAACTATTTCTCCACTAAGAATCATTAATGAACACTCTTAGAGTGGAATCATAGTATGCTTACGTGCCATTGCTAGATCCTCTGTGATATCAGATTATTTAATGAACCTCTGTAGTTCAGCCGATGACGGCAATGCGTGCATTTTTAGACTATATGATATTACGGAAGGTCTGTACTCTCTGCCCATTGTGTTTGTAAGCACCGATGGGGCCAGCATTCCTAGACGTATGGCCAGGTTCCTCAGAAGAACCTCTAAGATGTTCTGGTATTGATGTCTATAGGGGAAGTGGACTGAGTTGAGAGCAGAAATTATTGTCTCATACACTTTGGATGTCTGGAGCTGATATTCATTTTGTCTTCTCCTTACGCACTGTACGTTTGGAGTTTTGAATTTTGATCTTATCTATTTCTTGACTGTTGAGGTCTTTGATGATGATTGGTATCCTGATAAGTAAACGCTGTATTTGCTAATCCTGATATTATTGAACTTGTCTTTACTCTTTATACCGTATTGTCAGTATTCCTGTAATTTCTTATTTTGTGGGTTTTTCTTGGCATTCTACTGGGTTTTTCCTATAGAATACTCATGCATCATTTGATGCAGGAATCAATAAGGAAAAGAACTGACCAGGTATTCTAAATGGAGATTTGTGGTGGATTGCAGTTGAAGATGCTATCTTATTATGCTTTATTTTAGTGATCTTTATAAACTTGTTGGCCTGTGTGCCGGATTGTGTTTGATTTTAAATTGGTCTGGTGAGACTTATTGGATGTAATAGTCTATGATTTTGTTATTCAAGATTTTAGTACGTGGAAATTATTTAGTCATGATTGAACCTGTATCTGTCCCATATCATGTTAATGGGGAATGAGAATGATCGAGTATTCGGTCGCGTCCCAGATTTCAACCTCTAGACTGTTAATGTATTGGTGCTTCCGCGTTCTAATTGCGGTTCAAAAATTTGGGGCGTGACATATATCTTAAGTTTGTACCAATATTTGCACATTCTAATGGATCTTACATATTTTAGGAATCTAATTAAATATTTGATTAAACTATCCACTTTCTTTATTTACTTCATTATGATCTTGACTTTCTTTTAAATTTTTTTGAGGGTTTTCATTACAATTTAATTTGTAATTTTTTTTCTATGTGATTACATTAAACATATTAGTCTGGAACTCTCTCTCTCTATAAGTAATAGTACATAAAGGGTATATATTAATAAGTTATTTCGTGACAATTCCATCTAAGATCTATACTTATTCTTCTGAAGGTAGGAAAAAAGAGAAAACTGATTTTTGAATATATTTAGTGTTAAAAATTATGGAGTCTTCCTTTTATTGAGGCCTTCAGACACGCCTGGTTGGCCTAAGGGTCAAGGGAACTGGTGAAGTTTCACCAGCCGTTGATCGTACAGAATCGACGGCGCACACGGATATAATGTGCACTCAGTCGAATCGAGGGTGTGGCGCTCGGTCAAAAAACGCATTTTTTTACCTAGCACACATTACATCCATGTGCGCCATCGATTCCGTACGATCGATGGCTAGTGAAACTTCACCAGCAGATCCCGACTCAGGGTCAAGCCTCCCTTAATACCACCTCAAGTAAAAGAATAGGCTCGTCCTCCAGAGATCATGAAGAAACAAAGCTTTGTCCTTGTGTTTCAAAGCTAAAATAAGATGTGTTTTCAAAGCTAGGAAGGAGACCAGAAGGCACTGCAGTACGTTATACAAAATAGAAGATATGGAGAAGGTGTTTGATGATGATGATCTGCATTTTGCTCCTTTGGCATCTAGTTTTTCAGTACTGGAAGAAGTAAGCCACAAAGAACACAAGCAGTGAAAGAATCTTAGCATTTTTGGCTACTTATAGGAAGGAAACTGTAACTTGACCTGTCTTTCTTTGACATGGAAATGCTTTTTGACATGACATGGCCCATGCTTTATCTTAAATGCTAGGACAAGACACCACTGGCTCCTCGTTCCCAGTGGTGACTAATCTACGGCAAAAGCCGTAGCGAACAAGAGGGCGTCTAGCGTGACCGATGCCCACGTGGGCCGGGATCATTTAATCTTGTATTGAAAATCGGTTAGCAAAACATTTCCCAGCGAACTATGCCACTAACCTAGCCACTGACATAGGGCTCCTCGGTAAGGTTATACTTGTCAATTTGGGACAAGAATTCTTGCTCGTCTTTGTTCGTCACATTCTATATCCAAACACAACTATGAAAATCTGAATTCTGCATCCAAAAAAAATTCTCATTCTTCACACAATTTCCTGAAATAATTCACAAGAATGTAAATGCCAATTCTTCACTCATTTTGCATCCAAACAGCTAGGACTGCTAAACGAGCTGGGCTCGGGCGGCCCACAACTGTTCGTTAATAGCCCGAGCCCGCTAAGCATTAATGGTCATAGCTCGTCAGGATATAAACAGTCACGAGCGGTTATTGGGCTATGAATATACTTGGGCTTCTTTACTAGTTTAGATTAGTTATGTTGTGCTGCCACTTATTTGGCTTATTGGGCTCAGTTGATGGGCTATTAAGTGTATTTTTCTTATTAGATTGTGGCACTTTTGAGTTCTTCTATTTAGCTCACTTTTTAAGCTCTTAGTATTACTTATTGGGCCATTTTAATAAGGAAATAGTTACCATGCACCAAGTTGCATAATGTGAACTTGGCGCGCTAAGTCCTATGATTGCAATTTTGCAGCCTCGAAGTGTTCACCGCACACTAAAGAGTCTTTCAGTGTGTGCGAGGCCTCAAACAAACGAGGATCTCTTAACAAAGTTATTGTCTTTTATCCCATAAAAATTGGCAGGCAAAAGAAGGAAAATGGTAAACTTTTCTATCAAAGGAGAGCTCAGGAAAATGGTCAATGAAAGAGATGATCTTTGTTGGAAAAATGTTGACTTGAATTAACCAGAATATGGGTTAGGCGATCAATCTCCTAGTGGACGTGATCAATCGCAGAAGGAACTGCGATCCATCGCCTTTGAGAATAATCGATCATAAGTATTGTGATTTTCGTAAAAGTAAGGCGCAATCGATTGCCTTTGGACTTGATCGATCGCATCGGTGGTTATCGTCGAATTTCCAGTTTTGGCTTCAAAAGTTGTGTCCTTTCATTCTAAAAATTATTTATATGATATCACTTATAAATAAAAATCGAAATAGAGAATAAAACACGAGGAAAAACTCACAGAATCTCTCTCTCTCTCTCTCAAATTCTCTCCAATCATTGAGCAATTGCATCTCCTCTGATCGAGTTTGAGTTGGTCTGATTTGAAGTGCATCTTTAGACCAACATAGTGGTTCATTGTATCTCGGGAGCGGATCACCAGTAAAAGTCTGAGTACGGAGTGTGGCGTATATGTTTCAAGGACAACGTTTAACGTGCCTCGAATCCAATCTCTTCTCTAGTCTTTTGGTATTTTGAGGAGTTTTCGTCAACGGGTTGATGGTACTCTTGCCCTTTTATCATTAATTTCTCCCAACAATCATGAAATAAATATTATCTTGTTGATTGAGTACTGCAATTATGGGTGTTGATATTTCTGAAACATGAAAAATTTGATGGAAAGAATTTTATGAGATGGCAAACAAAGATGAAATTTTGGTTAACACAATTGAATGCGTTTTATGTCATTACTGATGCTATTGGTAAAAAACTTGTTTCATTTGAGTCTGATAAAACTACAAATTCTCTTGAAGTTATTGAAAGTGCTAAATCTCATGAAAGTGACAAGTTAAAACAAGATGAATTATGTCATGGACAGATTTTGAGTGTTTTGAGTAGTGAATTATATGACTTGCATGTGAATACTAAATCTGCTAAGGAATAATGGAATACCCTTGAAAAGAAATTTGGGAATTATGGGATACCCTTGAAAAGAAATTTGGGAAGGAGCATGAAGGGGAAGAAAAATATGTTGTAGGCGAATATTTTAACTACAAGATGGTCGATGACAAGTCTATTAGAGACCAGGTAGTTGAAATTCAGAATTTGGTTGCTAAGATAATTGGGAAAGGTATTCCCGTTGACGTGGGGCTCCAAGTTCCAGCGCTTATCGACAAATTACCACCCTCATGGCAGGATTTTCAAATTACTTTGGAGCACAAACGGGACGCTATGTCCGTTGATGATCTAATGGTGGCTATCCAGATTGAAAAAAAGCATAGGGGCAAGATGAAACCCATTTAAGGTTCCTCTTCTCGGGCTAATGATAGTGCTCAAGACAATGTAGTTGAAGGGAAACCCAAGAAGAAGAACAAGAAAAATAGGAATCGCCCTATCAAACCAAGTTCAAATATCCAAAAGGACAAGAAGTCAAAGGTTTGTTGGGTCTGTGGAAAGCTTGGACATTTTGCAAACAAATGTAGGGAGAAGAAGGGTCAGGACCATAGCAATTATGGGGCTTCATCTTCCATTCAGGTTAACATAGTTATTTCAGATGACATGTTAGTGTTAACTAAATATGAAATTAACTTGGCATGTAAGCCTACTGATTGGTGGGTTGATACATGGCGTACCGTTCACATCGGTATTGATATTTCTTCTATTTTTTTCTATCAGGAAGTAAAGGAACGGATAGTAACGATGGATAACTCCTCTGAAGCTAGTGTTCATGGGTTGGGACTGTGGACATCCGATTTACATCGGGGAACACATTGACTCTCCACAATGTTTTACACGTGCGTGTGAAAAAGAACCTTGTTAGTGGAGAACTTCTTAGTCGAGTGGGTTTTAAACTAGTGTTTGAATTAAATAAAGTTATAATAACTAAACATAGTGTGTTTATTGGTAAATTAAGTTATGTGTGTGATGGATTGTTTAAACTAAATGTAATTTTTTGTTATAACTCTTTGTGTAATATTATGTATTCCATGGTTTGCTATATTGATTCTGTTCATATGTGAAATATGAGGCTAGGACATATGAGTTCACAAACTGTTAAGAGAATGATGAATCTTGACTTGATTCCAAAATTGAGTAGTGACACTCTTAATAAATTTGAAATATGTGTTCAAGCTAAACAACCTAGGAAACCATATAGATCCGTTGATCGGATTTTGCTTGATTTAATTGATTCAGATATTTGTGAATTAAATGAATTAATTACTAGAGGTGAAATGAGATATTTCAACACATTCGTAGATGATTATTCTCAATTTTGTCATGTGTACTTACTAAAGATGAGGCTTTTGAGAAGTTGAAAATTTATAAGATGGAGATTGAGAATCAAACTGAGAGGCAGATCAAAAGACTTAGGTCTGATCTAGGTGGGGAATATTGTTCTCTTGATTTTTGTAAGTTTTGTGAAGATCAAGGAATTATACATAAAACCACAGCGCCTTACTTTCTTCAATCTAATGGTGTGGCAGAAAGAAAGAATAGAACTTTGATCGATATTATAAATTCTATGTTTTCCTCTTCGGGTTTATCGAAATATTTATGGGGAGAAGTGATTCTTTCTACATGTGTAATTTTAAACTATGCGCATCATAAAGGGCAGAGTACACCCCTTATGAACTAATGAAAGGAAGAAAGCCGAGCTGAAATGTAACACCCAGAAAATTAGTAAGTATTTTAAAACCCAAATTTGACCCTCTTAATGTCTGATTTGATCGTGTTTTCCCTTGTAGAAATTAAAGTTGGTGAGAAAGCTTTCCAACGCCACCTATTATGCGCGATTTGGAGTTCGGAGTGAAAAGATATGAGAAATTGGATTTAGATTAAACGTGACAGCGATCGATCGCCATAAGAGCCGATCGATCGAAAAGCTTGAACCGATCAACGCCGTATCGAAACGATCGATCATATTTACTGTGATTTGTGAATGTTTTATTTCGCGTAAGGCGATCGATCGGCAGTAATGATGATTGATCGTTTAAATATAAACCCTTGCAAGTGCACAAGGCAATTGTACTACGACGAGTATTAAAGGGTTGTCGAACCTGAGGGACGGATTAATCTTTTACCAAATTCAAGAGAAGAAAGTTGCAGTTTTTGTTTAATCTAAATAAAGCTATGAACTTTAACTACTAAGTTGAGTTTTAATCAATGTGGAGAAAACTAAGGCTTCGAATCCACCACAATAACTAGTGTATCATCTCTCTCTCTCTTTTGAATAAAGATTTCCAATTGGCTGGTGTATTCCTCTCAGACATACACCTGTCAATTCAAATTATAGTGCTCTCCTCTCGGACGTAACACATAAATCGATTAAGCATATGGAATTGTGATCTATCTCTCTCAAGCATAAATCAATGAAACTTTATTAACATATGACAAATCAGAACACTCACATTCCTCTCAGACATGCAAGTAATCTTTCATATTGAAATTCATAAAATCCACTCTTGTCTCTCTCAAGCACAAAGAATAAACTCAATGAATTAACTTTAATTGCATAACAAAGTTTCATACACTAACTAGAGTAAAAACATAAGATGAGAGAAAAGAAACTACACAACCAGATTATTGGGCTTCATCTACGCCTTGGATAGGAGTTTATCCAAGCATGGGAAGAGAATCCATCATCTTCATCTTCATCATCTTCTTCTTCCTTTGCTCTAGCCTCCAAGGGACTCAAAACTCTATTCTCTAATGCCCAATAAGTTCTCCCTTAAGGCATATATATAGGGGTGAAGGAAAACCCTCAAATCCCCTTCCAAATCCAAGTCAAAATAGGCCTTATTTCAATTCTGCATATACGGCGATCGATCGCTTTGCGATTTATCACTTTTGTGCCGATCGATCGGTTTACTATTTATTTTGCAGCACGATTTTCCAATGGTCATAACTTTTCGCTCCGAACTCCGAATTACTCGCGGTCAGTGGCGTTGGAAAGCTGACTTCTTGAAATTTAAATGAAGCTTGAATCAGTTCAATCTGATATGTGTATACGAAGGTATGAAGATTTAACCATTGAAGTCCGTTTTCACCTCATTTTTGTATATTACTCTTGTTTCCTACAAAAACCAAAAACTATATTAAAGTAGTAGTAATTCTAATCAAACACTAGCATAAATATAAGTTTAGGAGATAATAAAATGCATATTTCATGTATAGATCAATGATTGATCGGCTGTAACGCGGTAGTGTAAAACAACGCATATGACGATCAATCGCCGTATAGCCGATCGATCGCCAGTTGCGGTTTTGTGATTTCTAGCGTTTTTTGGGGTAGATTTTCTTGGGAAAGATACCAAATCCCATTGGGACTTGATTTGCACGTCTTCAGTAGGATTGTGAAGCCTTCCCATTGGTTGAAAGTGTCCATGATTTGGAAGATTAGGTTAAGAATCGATTCTCCCCTAACTCTATATAAACACTAGAGAATTGGCTTGTGCTAACCCTAGAACGTCCAGAGACTTTTCTCTTCTCCTTCCCACGTTCACCCATCTCCTTCGAGGCTTGTTCTTATGGGAGTTTGCGAGAGCTTGGAGCGGGAGCTTTGGAAGAAGCGGAAGAGACGAATAACGCGTAGAAAGGCGAAATCTTTGGAGGATTAAGTAGGATGGTTTTTCCCCTCTTCTCTCTTTTGATTATATATGTTTTTGACAAGTGTTTTGATTCAACACCTTAGTTATTGTTTAGATTCTTGCGAGATGAATGAGTTGTGTCTTTAATTCTATGCGTAGTGCATCACAAATCATATGTGCATTCATGTGTCACTTCTAGATGGGAATTCGCATCTAAAGTCTAATGCTTTATTAATTTTTCCAGAGACTAAAGGTTCTGTTATTGTTTGGTTGATGATGATCCACATTGAGTTTGTGCCTTTAAGGTGTGTCTTACATTAATTGTCTTGTTTGGGGTGTATTAATGATTACAAACTATGTTATATATAGAAGAACACAAGAAAGGAGTGAACTTTAGTAATTCCATATATTTGTAGGTTCTGAAATTGGTCTAGGAGGGGAGCATATGGTCTGTTATTGATGTATTATTAATTATAATGTGTTATTAAGTAAGATAATCAAGTTTAATTAAGAGTCCTAATCTCGGCCAGAACTGTTTCTGGCTGACAGTCGGTAGTAAATAATTCATAACTAATTCAAATAAAATCAAAAAATATAAAATCAGTGGTGTTAGAAACTAGACTCCCGAGGGTATTATCAGTAAAAATTTCAGAAATTAAGTCTAATTGTACAGAGCACAGTAGCCGTCGGAAGAGGACTGTTGTGTAAGAGACAGTGAGTTGAATCTGAGAGAAAATACTAAGTATACAAATAACATCATGTAATATGATATGATAATGATTAATATGTCAATACCAGTAATGGGACTATATACTTATGGAATATCACAGTAAGAATTGGGTTAGATGTAATTCAATTATGAGGGATAATCCTTTGAACAAGTGATTCATAACTATCTATTTTAAAAGCATTGATGTCGGTTTGATATTCTACTTGGAATTCAAATCATCTAAGATCCTTGATTTCTTATCCCTGATATTTGGATTATAAACTCTAATGCGAATGAGGAATTCCTATCTAGGGCTGAGCATGAAAGGTACGTATTGATTGCATAGTACTCCTTGTGTGAGTTGTCATTATTCGAAGTGTTTGGGTTATCTTATTATTCTATGCTTCTCCAATGAGTGAGTTTTGTGTTGACCAAAGACTTTGATGCTTCTATCCATACTCCATGAAAGAGTCTATTCTGGTAAGAGATACCTTATGATCTTAGAGTGTTGTGACCTCTATTCCTTTGAGATATTGCTCATATTGATTACATGATTGTTTCTTCCACTGGAGACCTTGCGAGACTCTCCCCATGGTGGTTTCATAGTATGCTCAATTAAGCCATTGCTAGATCTTGCAAGGTCACTTATATTTATGAAATTGCGATTCCATACTGCCCGAAGGGAGGCACCATACGTACATTAGATTGTGGACATTACGGAAGGTCCTCAGTCTCCACCCATCGTGTCCGTAAGCACTAGTGGGGCCAGCATCCTAGACGCATGGCAGGGTTCCAAAGAGAGGACCCCTAGGGTGGTTCTGGTATATTATTTTAGTCACTTGCGAGCGACCGGTTCAGCGAGCAGAAATTGTAACTCCTTTCACTTTAGATGTCTGGAGCCTTTGTTATGATTGTTATCCTCTCCTTACTCATATGTGTAGTAGTAGGAGCCTTATTGATGTTTTTCCTATACTTGCGAGTTGGAATTGTTGTTGACTAACCTTGCAGGTGCATAGACCTCGGTTCAGTTTAGATGTTGTGAGATGTTCACCTTCCTTTGTTATTCTTATTCTCTTCATATTGCTTGTTTTAATTCAGTGGGTTTTTACATCCTACTGAGTGTTTCTATGAAATACTCATGCATCCTCTGATGCAGGCGCAAACGAAAAGTGAGATCAGGAAGTGCAGTAGTTGAATGGCGGATTGGAGGCGCTGAGAAGAGATTAAAGACGATTTAGTTATTTGCTTTGCTTTTATTGATGCTTATGACATTATTGGCAATTGTGTGCCATAGACTTATAGGTTTATTTTATTTGACTTTCAAAAAATGGATTATTATTAAGTAAATTCATTTCATAGTATTCACTGATGTCTATTATTGTATTACACTGATTGCGGGCATAATCGGTTACACATCCTTTTGAGATGATTGTAATCAGTTGGTAAATCGACTGTTCGGTCGCGTGCCCGGGATCTCTACCTCGAATTGTATCTCATTGATTGGCTTCCGCACTCTGATCGAGGTATGGGATTTTGGGGTGTGACATTAAAATTCATCAAGGTTTGGGGATGTCTTGCAAACGTGAAGATCCCAAATGTGAAGATGGATAAGCTAGGTTCGAAAACTTATGATACATTGTTTATTGGTTATGCACAAAATAGCATAGCATATCGGTTTTTAGTATTTGAGTATGATCGTCAAGATTATGCACCTAATACTATTAAGGAGTCTGATGATGCAACATTCTTTGAGAATATGTTTCCAATGAAGGAAAAGAGTAAGGTTGTTGTGCATAAACAAGATACTTCCGATCCCAGAATTGAAGATTTAGGTATTAATGTGGAAGTTAAGTGATCTAAGAGAACTAGAATAGAGAAGAACTTTGGAAATGACTTTTATAATTTTATGGTGGGGAATGAAGATCCTTTAACATTTAGTGAGGCTATGTCATCTAGTGATGCTTCTTTATGGAAGGCGGCGGTACAAAGTGAGATGGATTCTATACTTGTAAATGGGACTGGGTTTTAACGGATTTACCTCTGGGATTTAAACCAATTGGGTGCAAGTGGATATTTAAAAGACCCAGAAAATATTATCCTTATGGATCCATTGAAAAGTATAAAGCTAGATTATTAGCTAAAGCTTATAGTCAAAAGGAAGGTTAAGATTTCTTTGATACATATTCTCCTGTGACCATGATAACTACGATTCGAGTGCTTATTGCATTGGCAACTCATTACAACCTTGAAATCCATCAAATTGATGTCAAAACAATATTTTTAAATGGTGAATTAGAGGAAGAAATATATATATGGAGCAACTTGAAGGTTTTATAGTTCTTGGACAAGAAAGAAAAGTATGTAAGTTAGTAAGATCTCTCTATAGGTTAAAACAGGCTCCTAAATAATGGCATCAAAAGTTTGATAATGTTCTTCTTTTGAATGATTTTGTTATGTGTAATTCTGATAAATGTCTTTATTGGAAGCATGTTGGTAACTCTTATGTTATATTATATTTGTATGTTGATGATATTCTTATATTTGGTAAGAATGTGGATGATATAAAAAATGTTAAGGATTTCCTTAATGAGAATTTTGATATGAAAGATTTAGATCTTGCCAAGGTCATATTGGGCTTGATAATATTTTTAAAGTAATAGTTATGAGTCAATCACACTATGGGGAGAAGATTTTAAAGAAGTATGGTTACTTTGATAGAAAACCCGTCAATATGCCGTATGATTCTAGTGTAAGGCTGAAGAAAAATTATGAGGAGAGTGTGTCACAACTTATAGGAAGTTTGAATTATCTGGCTAACTGCAGTAGACTGGATATATCCTATGCTATGGGAAGACTAAGTAGATACACTAAGAGTCCGAATAAATCTCATTGAACTGCCATTGAGAGAGTATTCAGATATCTGAAGGGAAGTGTAAATTACACTTTACATTATTCCGGGTTCCTTCCTGTATTAGAAGGATACAGTGATGCAAATTGGTTTCAGATTCTAATGAAACTAAGGCCACTAGTAGTTATGTGTTTACACTAGGTGGTGGGGCGGTTGCATGGAAATCTTCCAAGCAAACTGTGATAACAAGATCTACTATGGATGCTGAGTTAGTAGCTCTTGATAAAATTGGAAGAATTATGGAATGGCTTAGAGATCTTTTAATAGATATATCCTGGTTGAATAAGCCAATTCCAGTAATTTTGATTTACTGTGATAGCCAATCAGCTCTTGATAAAGTTAATAATAAGAATCATAATAATAGGTCCTCCAGACATATAGAACTAAGGTATAAAATCTTATGCAAGTTGACTACCTTTGGGGTCATTACCTTAAGTTTCATACGATCAGCAGATAATTTGACTGATTCATTTACCAAAGGATTGTCAGCAGGACAAATCCAAAACTCATCTAGGGGAATGGGGCTTAAAGCCTATGACTAAGTCATCGTTAGTAGCAACCCATTGAATCTAAGGAAGGTAAAAACAACATAATGTGTGACTTGAATAGCACTATTTAAATATATTTTGTATGCTCATTCCCGTGTTCTGATGAAAGTGCTCTACTGCATATGAAACAGGTTGATGAAAGTCTTAGTGAGGTCAAGACTTATATGGCAGGGTATTGTTATGTAGATTACCCTCGGAAACTGTCACCTATGTGAGTGCTACTGAGGTCGCAGTTAAGGAGAACTTGGGCTTGTTCTCTAATATGCAACTGATGAAAAGATACAAGGCGCATGGCCGTAAAGCGCTACCCTGGTGATCTCGAAAAGGGAGTTACTCTATGTGTTAGATATGCCAAAGCTCTTGCTCCATGGTTCAAGCTCAAGACTTTGTTCACTTCAAACTTGTGATAGTGGCAGCTTATCAAACTAGGTGTAGGTTCAAACCCGCAAGGTACCTATCGCCGAAAACTTAGAGTTCTATTGCTCAATGTCTAATTCATGTTGTTGTCTGCATTCTAATCTGTTGACTAGTTTAATGTAAGTCATGGTGGGGATTGTTGGAAAAATGTTGACTTGAATTAACTAGAATATGGGTTAGGTGATCGATTGTCTTTGAGAACGATCAGTCGTAAGTACTGTGATTTTTGTAAAAGTAAGCCACGCTCGATCGCCTTTGGACATCCAGAAATTGTAGTTTTGGCTTCAAAAGTTGCGTCCTTTCATTCCAGAAATTACTTATATGATATCCCTTATAAATAGAGATCAAAATAGAGAATAAAACACGAGGAAAAACTTACAGAATTTCTCTCTCTCAAAATCTCTCCAATCATTGAGCAATAGTATCTTCTATGATCGAGTTCAAGTTGGTCTGATTTGAAGTGCACCTTTAGACCAATAGAGTGATTCGTTGAATCTGGGGAGCAGATCGCCAGTAAAAGCATGCGCATGGAGGGTGGTGTATCTGTTTCAAAGACAGCGTTTAATGCATCTCGAATCCAATCTCTTCTCTAGTATTTGTGGTATTTTGTGGAGTTTTCGTCAACGGGTTGGTGGTACTCTTGCCCTTTTATTATTAATTTCTCCCAACAATCTATAAGCATGGGAATATGGTTGCAGACTTTTTATATAACTTTGAGCTGGATAACTCATCTTCTACTTGGCTGCATATGCCACTACCATTTCTCTTGCCCATGTTGAGGGCGGACTATGTAAACTGCATATACACTCGTTTAATGAGTATCAAGGCCCAGGTAAAAATAAAATAGAAAAGGAGAAATCCTAGGTGTATGGTCTTTATTGTAAAAAAAAGAGAGAAGAAATAGATGAATTTTTTCCTCTTTTGCATGTGTCAAAAAAAAAGAAAATAGAAAAAGTAAAAGTGAAAAATATATAAACATGAAAAACAATATGCACGTGTACATAAACAGACACAAAAATACAGTAAAGAAATAGTAGTAGAAATTAAAATGTAAATAGGAGGAGCCAAGGCGAGTCTCCTGGACTCCGGAATGCTTCCAATTTGCGACCACGATTGCGACGCTTTGCCCTCGTTTCTCTGACTGATTTGTCCCCCTTCTCTCCACTCCACTCCACCCCATACCTTCGCCGTCTCCATGGCCCTGCTCACGCCGGAAGTCCAGCCCATGATGCTCGACGTTGACAAGCTCAGCCACGAGATCTTCTCCATCCTCGAGGCCCAGTTCCTCTTCGGCTACCAGCCACCCAAGCCCAAGTTCCATGCACAAGCCCCTCCGCCGCCGCCGACTAGCTCTGGCAAGGTCCACATTCTCTCCATCGCCGCCGCCGGCCCAACTGATGGTCTCCTCGCCGCTGCCTCCCTCGTCCACCTCGAGTCCTCCCTCCGCCTCGCCTCCTCCCTCCCTGACGCCCGCCTCGCCGACTTCTTCGACCTCGCCGCCGGCTCCGGCTCAGGAGGCGTCCTCGCCGCCCTCCTCTTCACCCACGACCCCGACGACCGTCCACTCCTCTCTGCCTCTTCAGCCCTCCGCTTCCTCGCCGACAATCGTCTTGCGCTCTCCCGCCCTCGCCATAAGTTCCCCTTCCTCAGTAGCCGCCATGGGTCCACCGCGCAGGTCTTCGAGAAGGCCTCCAGGGAGCTCACCCTCGGGGATGCCATCAAGCCGCTGCTTGTCCCCTGCTTCACGGGTTGTTATCAATTAAAAATGACCGGAGGGAGTAATAATTTGTCTAACTTCATGTGAATGCTTGAACATCGAATGCCAAAATTTTGTAAAGAGATCTTCCAAATCGGTTTGGATCAACAACCATAATAAAAAGGGTAAATAGCAGTTACACCCCCTAGATTACAATGAAAATGGATATATACTTCCTGCATTATGAAACCTGCACAAGGAATCCTAGAATTGGCCTTGGATTTAGGTGAATCCTAGAATTGTCTGTAATTAGTTGAAACTCTTAGAAATGGCCCTATACACGTGACAACTTCCATAGATATCAACTGAAGCTTGCAACTTGTCAAAGACGACCACCAAAAAGGACCCATTAGAAGAAGACTGGATCAAACCTTCTAGATGGGACATGTCTCATCATGCAATTCCAATTGAGATCAATTATGTAGTCTTTATCAATGTAGAAGATGTGCACACGGACTTAAGTCTTTCCTCTCTCTTTTTGATATGAAGACTCAAGTCTTTCCAATCTTGTAATTTAACAGATCTAGCCATAGGCAATGACTTATAAAAATCATGTGTTCCTCACATTGTTTTTGTTGGTTCCTTAATTTGAATTTCCTAATGATCAAATCTCATTGAGCTCAAATCCCTCTAACCAACCCAAAAATGAGTCTCCAAATGCAGCTACAAGAGTCATGGAGGTCTCATCATGATCAACATCATCTCCTAGATCTTCTTGCATTCCAAGGCCAGATAAGCAATGACCTTAATAAGGCTTTTAGCTCATGGAACTCTTCTCTCTATTTCTGCAATTTGCAAGGAGTCTCCTGTGGGCAACGGCACCAGCGAGTCATCACGCTTAGCCTTAGCACCCTGTGCCTGGAGGGCTGTATCTCACTTCACCTTGGAAACCTCTCTTTCCTTCGGTTCATCATTCTAATTTATAACAACTACTTCCATGGGGAGATCCAACAAGAATTCTAAGACAGTAATTTCACTATCCTTTCCTATTCCACCCACTGATCAATTTGAAAATGAGTGAAACCTATTGAACCCTAAAGACTTGTACTCCCTCTGTTCGGAATTATTATCATGTGAGGAATTTAAGAATGCTGAAAATCATTATGGTGGTAATAATTCCAGCTGAGCTGGGGTGTAACAGTGCCTCAAATCAAGGTGATTCAAAACGGCCTGCCCTCTGTTTGACATTGGCTTTCCAATTGAAATCCGATGGCTTATGGAACGGCAGCTTATGTTTTGAATCAAGGTGATTCAAAACATTACTACTAATCAAGAGTCCCGCTTATATATATGCAAACAATGCTACCTACGCCATTTTGGCGCCCCACTTTCAATCAGGCAGCCGATCTTAGTTTAAGCAGGGGAAGGCGGCACTACCCACCTCTTGCCTAGTGCTGTCAACGGGTCAGGCTTTTGCGGGCTAGAGGTTGGCCCTAGCCCTAGCCCTAACAAACTTAACCCTGGCCCTAGCCCGAGGGTCGAGCTTTGGGCTTTTTGGGTTTTTGGAGAGCCTAAAAGAACGCAAATAAATTTTTTGGGTAGGAGCTTCCCCTAACCTTGTCATGGTACTAACAAGCTGTTAAGCAATAATATATTATAAACTATACACGATTTAATGCTAAAAGGAGACGATGGGCATGTTAGAAAATCTAGACATAACTGTTTAGAGTTTGCATTAAAGTGTCATCATCATACATAGATTTTCACAAGGCAACATTGCCTCTTTCATATCGTTTGTTCAGCATACGCAACATGTATAAGTGTTAGATAATCTAGGAAGCACCGATACGGATATGGTGATACAATACGATACGACAATTTTTATATTTTTTAAAACACTTTAGGTCGGTCCTAGTGTCAAAATAAATAATAAGCATAATAAAGAATAACAAATACCTGTAACAATCCTAATATCCACAACTAACAAACATTGATCCTAGATAGCAACAACTACCACCTCAATAGCCACACCTAGCAAAAGCATGCATTCATATAAAATCAAATTAAGAGTGTCAAGTAGCTTAAAATTCAATTCTAAAAAAATAACAATTCGAGGGAAATACCAATTTTAGAAATAGGCGGGCGAGCCAGTGAGTAGGCGAGAGAGCTCTTTTTGCAATAGGTTCTTTCCATCTCCCAACCTGTCCAACAACAATTTGAACATTTAATCATTAGCCAAAAAAACACATGCCAAACATGAAAAACAAGGAATGAATTCTAAGCTCTCACCCTCCAACTCTATGCTCTTTTGTTCGCTTAACTGTTGCTGATGGGGCAATCAATCAGCAACATTCCTCTCATTCTATTTAGCACTACTAAATAAAGGTTCCCCTCCTCCTTTCTCATCCGGACTTGGGATCGGCAACGACGGAGTTAAAACTTTTTTTTGAAAACTATATTTAATAAAAAAATAAAAATTTTAAAAACTAATTTGAAATATCAATTTTAGAAAACCTTTGAACATAAAAATAAAAAAAACATACCTTAGCTATCTACTATTTTGATTCCGATTAATTCATCTTATCACTATTAAACCATCATCCAAATCAGTGAAACTGCCAACAACCGTTTTGCCACATAATCAATCCTGGGTGCAAATTAAATATTCAACTGTCTCAGGCAAGAAAGAACTTCTGTATTGGAAAAGAATATGCCCACCAGTGCTAAACGTGGATTCTGAAGCAATAGTAGTAATAGAAACAACCAAAATGTCTTGAGCCATTGCAGCCAATATTAGGAACGAGTTAACTTTCCACCAAGAAAAAATGTCTAAGTCAATGTTCCTGTTTTCTAGGCTCCCTCCAAAGTACAACTCTAGCTCAGATTTGTCGTTGTCAATGTTTACAGCATATCCTTCTTCTTCCAACCATTGCTGAATTTCTTCTTCATCATTTGAAGGAATGACAACCTCAGTGGAGGCCCTACCCACAACTAGACATATTTTGTTCTTGTATTGATCAAACAAAAATTGCATCAAAGAGTTATACTCCTTTCAAAACATAGTGCCCCCAACTCTCTTCCATGTAGCTAGGCCAAATAAAATTTCAACAACTTCCTCTTCTATCTAGGATCCAAAATCAAAGCAATGTCATACGTAACAGGTATATCACTCCAATATTCATCAAATTTACTTAACATTTTATAGGACATAGAACTAGAAAAATACTTTGTAGAAATTGTACCTCAAAGTATAACTTTTTTTATTATAGCTATTTCTTTCAAAAATAGATGAAATTGCAAGTAAATCAACACCACAACACAATTTTGTTACATCATAGAACTGCTTCAAAAACTTACAAACAGTGGCGGCATTTTCCCACTCATCATCAGAAGTTTATGCTTATAAGATGGATCTTCCTCCTCCAATCTTTTAAACACATCATGATATGGCAAAACAAACTCTAACATTAGATATGTAGAATTCCATCTAGTGGTAATATCTAAGCTAACACCCTTTCCCAAATTAATTTCCAATTCAGCTATCAGCATAGCAAACTTTTGATGACGGGCAGGGGAGGCCATCACATATTTCATAGACTCACGAACATGAACAATTACATCTAAAATTTCTTTCAGTCCAACTTGCACAATAAGATTTAGCACCTGGGCAGCACAACGTATATGAAAAAGAGACTCTTCTAACTGAAGAGACCCCTTATCTTTAAGGTCGTTTATGATATTTCTTTGAGCAATATCATTGTTTGCTACATTATCTAAAGTAATAGTAGTTACTTTACAATCAATTTTCTACTTTACTAGAGTAGCTTTAATAGCATTACAAATTGTCATTTTAGTATGACGGGATAGAATTCTAATAAAACTAATAATCTTCTTTTGTAGATGCCAAGCCCTATCAATATAATGCGCGGTAACACAAATATAATTAAACCTTTGATTTGAAATCTACAAATCAGAAGTAATACTAACTGTAGAAGAAAGGTTTTAGAAAATATTCATCAATGCAGCTTTCTCTTTTGTATAATTTTTTTGGCAATCCATTTTAATTTTGTTCTTAGAAACCATTTTGAATTGAGACTGCATAACTTAACAAAAATGAATAAAATCCTTATGCGTGACAATATTAAAAGGGTATTCACGCATTATAATTGCTCTTGCAAGAGCTTCCCTACAAGGTTATTAATCGAATTTAAAAGTAGAGACTTTACCAAAAGCAGTAGTAAGGAGTGGCTGTTTAGGATCCATGTTTGGTCCTCTTGGACAACTATCAAAATGCCTTGAAAGATGAGTTGTGCCATCAGTTCCTAATCCCACAAAGGTATTCTTGCAATAATTGTAAAATGCCCTGACTCTTTTTCCATTTTCATCAAAGCTTTTCTGGAAATAATCTCACACAAATGATCGACCCCTACTATGTTTTTTTCTAGTTTGCTTATTAGATGCTCCTAATTCTGAATGGGGAGTAGAATGGGGAGTTGTAGAGCTAGGTTTGGGGCACAATAGGTGTGAGGGTAGGAGTTGAAAAGGCTTCTTGTGTGGAAGAATTGACTGGTGTTGAAAAAGTGAGGGGGTGTAGAAGAGGTGCAGGGATTGAAAGAAGTAGCATGTGCAGGTGGTGATAGATGTGGGAAGGACAAAGATTCACTACCGTGGTGAGATATCTACTACACTAAATTCGACAAATAAGTAGATAAGAAATCAAGTACTCAGTAACAAAAAGAAGACAAGTATTATAGGCAATTAGTATGTAAATAACAGAATCACAGATTGCTAACAGATGATTGAATCCCAATAGATGACAAATCTAAATAAATAACAACAGATAACAAATTCAAATAGATGACAAAAGATGACAAATCTAAACACACAACAGATGATATAGTAGAGATGTTACTGTCGCTAGCAAAGGAGACGGCGGTTAGAAGAGAAGGCCGACGAGGAAGCCGTTGGAGGAGACGGCCGACGAGGGGGAGACTGCAGGTTAGAGCGACGGTCAAAGTGGCGGTCAGGGGAGATAGGGGTTCAAAGCGGAGGTCGGAGGAGACGTGGGTTTGATTCTATGCCCTTACCTGCTTTTTTGCGAGCCGGGTCATCGGGCTAGCTCACAAAATTGACAGCCCTACTCTTACCCGCTTATATGCGAACGATGCAACATGCGCCAATTTAGCCCCTGATTTCAATTGGGTGGAAGGCTTTATTACAATTGACGCCTCTGAATCAATGCGGCGTACACTCCTAAGAAGAAGTAACCCGAGCCATGCAAGCCAAAGCCAACCCTCATGACATGTCCTCCAACCTTCACGTAATTTCATGCAACGTTAAAACGCTCAACCACGTAAAGCAGCTGCACGCGCAGCTCCTCCTCCGCTGTCTCCACCCAAATACCTCCCTCTTCACCGCCATCCTCAAGCTCTACTCCCAGTACAACTCCCATGCCAACGTCTTCCATGTCTTCGCCCACCTGCGGCGCGCTCGGATCACCCCCGAAGCCTCCATCTATCCCATAGTCATCAAGGCCGCGGGGGCCGGCGGGCCCGCCGTGCAGGCTCATGTGGTGAAGCTGGGCTTTGCGTCGGATAAGTTTGTGCGCAATGCGGTGCTTGATATGTACTGCAAGAATGGGCTGGTTGAGGTTGCGGAGAAGGTGTTTGATGAAATGCCGGAGAGGACAGTGGCGGATTGTAATGTTATGATTTCTGGGTTTTGGAGGTGGGGGGATGGGTATGGTGCAAGGGAGGTGTTTGAGGGCATGGTGGAGAGGAGTGTTGTCACTTGGACTGCGATGGTTAGCGGGTATGCAAAAGCGGGGGATTTGGTAATGGCGAGAAGTATGTTCGATGAAATGCCGGAGAGAAGTGTGGTTTCTTGGAACGCGATGCTGTCGGGTTATGCGCAGAATGGATTGGCGGAGGATTGTCTTGGCCTGTTTGAGGAAATGATGGATTGTGGAGTTGTGCCCAGTGAGACGACGTGGGTGACTGTCATCTCTTCGTGTGCCGATTGTGGGTGTTTGGAGCTTGCTGAAAGGTTTGTTGGGTTGCTTCACAGGAGGAGGGTGGATTTGAATGGTTTTGTTAAGACTGCTCTGATTGATATGTATGCCAAGTGTGGGAGTTTGGTTACGGCGCAAAAAATCTTTGATGAGATGAAGAATAAGAATGTGGTTTCATGGAATACAATGATATCGGGTTATGTGAAGAATGGGGATGTGGTGTCTGCGAGGGAGCTGTTTGATAAGATGTCTGAGAGGAATGTCATTTCATGGAATACTATGATTGCCGGATATGCTCAGAATGGTCAATCGGCCCAGGCCATTGAGCTCTTCAAAGAAATGGTGGGGAGAAATGTAGGAGTGCAGCCAGATGAAGTGACAGTGGTGAGTGTGCTTTCAGCTTGTGGGCATCTTGGGGCGCTGGGTTTAGGTAGGTGGACTGTGGATTTGATTACAGAAAGTAACATCAAACTTACCAGTTCCGGGCATAATGCTCTAATTTACATGTACTCAAGATGTGGAAACATGGAAGAAGCAAAGAGAACCTTCAGCGAAATGCCATCAAGAGACTTGGTTTCTTACAATTCTCTGATTGCAGGATTGGCAGCTCATGGCCGTGGATTTGATGCCATGAAGTTGATGTCGCAAATGAAAGAAGAGGGCATTGAACCAGACAGAATAACCTTTATTTGCATCTTAACTGCGTGCAGCCATGCAGGATTGGCAGAAGAAGGCAGACTGATCTTCAACTCCATTAAGGCACCGACTGTGGATCACTATGCTTGTTTGATTGACCTTTTGGGTCGATTTGGAAAACTAGATGAAGCCAAGAATTTAGTAGGAAGAATGCCAATGGAACCTCATGCTGGAGTTTTTGGAGCTATTCTTAATGCTTGTTGCATCCACAAGGAGGTGGAGCTTGGGGAGTTTGCTGCAAGCAAGCTATTTGAGCTTGAGCCTGAGAACTCAGGAAATTATGTTTTGCTTTCAAATATCTATGCAGCAGCAAATAGATGGGAGGACGTTGACAGGGTTAGGAAGATGATGGGTGAGAGAGGGCTAAGAAAGGCTAGTGGTTGGAGTTGGATTGAGTTCAACAGGATAATGCATCGATTTATTGCAGGGGACAAATCACATGAACGCTGCCTGGAAATTTATAGTATCCTTGACAATATGGGAAAGAGGGTGAGAAATCTCGGTTATGTGGCTGACAAGGCCTGTGTCTTGAGAAATGTAGAAGAGGAGGAGAAAGAAGAAATGGTAGGAACCCACAGTGAGAAGCTGGCCATTGCTTTTGGTTTTTTGGTTAGTGGATCAGGAAACGTAATCAGAGTCGTGAAAAATCTGAGAGTATGCAGAGATTGCCATCATTTCACTAAAATTATCTCAAAATTGGAAGGGAGGGAAATAATTGTCAGGGACAATAGCAGGTTTCACCACTTCAAGGACGGAAAGTGTTCTTGCAATGATTATTGGTAAGGTTCTAAAATCCTGGATATTGGAATTTGGATACTCCTGTCGTTCTGCCGGTCTCAGATAGGTTACGTAAGTGATGAGAAACTCAAAATTGCAAATTGAACCATGGCATCTGGACCAGTTCCCAGAAAACATTTAGGAGTACCAGCACAAGGTTCTTACTAGTGATCAATGTGTTCTAAGCTTGCTACTACTGTATGGAACTTCAATCGGTCTAAGCTTGATAGCAGAGAGAATTGTTGAGCTTGATGCGTAAATTTGATTTTGATGTGCAATGTCAAAGTTTCTTTGCAACTCCAATTGGATCCGGAGGCATCATCATCAAATCAATAATCTGCATGCAAACTGCAATTCCTTGATAAGCCTAGACTGCTATCTTGGCAGAATGTACTGGTCATTATGTGTCCTTAATAGTGTTTGATAATGCTGAAAGGCGCTGAATGCTGAAAATTCATATCTGATGTGGCCTTTGAGAGCATTTGTTAAGGTTATGCATCTGAATATATGACTGCGTCAGGCATTTCACACGTACGTCCGAATGGTTATCGGATATTTAAGAAGACCCTTATTGGATCAGACCATTTTTTTAAGTGGTAAGCCTAAACTTACTGATCGGGGAGTTCTAGCCAACAAATGAATGCCCGAGATGATAAAATTAAGGTGCATCATCTCAAATAGAAAAAAAAAAGGTGCATCCCAAAGGAAGCTGTAATCCTGTCAGAACACCTACTGGTTGTGATGTGTACCTAAACCTTATCTTAAGTGATGGGAGCAAGAGAGCTATAGCTTATTACAATTCAATGCCTAAGATGATAGAAGAAGCTTCCTACCTGGAACCGAAATTCCTGAAGATACGCAATGTGTCATTGGGTATACTTTTATTTTCAGACAAAACCCTTAATTCCAATAGTGGGTGCCTCAGAATATATTGCGTACATGTAATGGTAACAAATAATGAAAAGCTGCAAACTGTATTCTTTTTAATTTTTAATTGTCAGCAACCAGAATTTGATCTAAATAATTTTTCAGTTCACTTGTATGGAGTCAAATGGATTCTTGCTGTGGATAATGTTTCAGATACGGTCAACTGGGTATGGATTGATTTTCTAAGTTCCAACAGTCCTTCCGGTTCTCCAATCTACATGGTTTTCTCTTATGTTGGTTGCTGTCTAGGTAATGGGTCTTTAATATGTCATCTTGATACACCAGGTGAATTCAGGCCGCCTTGTTTTCTCACCTGATGACGAAGATAAACTTGGTCCTGCTACATAAGGGTGAACTTAACTTGATCAGACGCAGAGGCATGGATTGATTTCATCAAACATGGAGTGCCAAATGGTTAACAGATTGGTTTAACAGACATGGGCAGCTTTTAGCAGAGAATTGAAGTTTTTTTTGCCGGAGATTCCAAACTGACACGTTGGCACAAAATTTTGAATCTATAACAAGCAAAAGAGATGTATGGTGGCTACTTTTTGGTTTTAAGTTCATCACTAGAGACTAAAACAGTAGTGTAAACTAAATAATAAAGATGTTCTCGCCCAATTCTAGGAAGTCACAGTGGTTCATTAAAGCAAGTACCCACATGAAAAACATATATAGATATTAAAAACATAAGGACTAACATATGGAGCTAAAGGATCTTCAGCATATGCAACATGGGTTAGCCACTTTTGCAACCAAAAAAAGAATTCGATTTGCAAATATTACACTGCTTCTCCTCTATTGCTGCAACCTGCAGCAGGAAAAATAACAGTTTGCCTTAATTCCATGACAGATTTGGTTTCGTTATTTTGCAATCACCAGGTCCGCGTCCCAGGTTCTCCCATGACATCATCCTGTATATTTGTTTATTTTCTCAAAGTTTCCTTTGTAAAAACTTCTCACATAGGAATTGGAAATAATGGAAAATGGCAGAAAATTAACAGCTAGAGATGCATCAGCATGCTGGTGGTGATGCGACGGTGTCATGCAGCAACCAGAAATGAGTGCCTCAACATAGAACTAACGACCTACAGAATGCACCATAAATTCAGATCATGTGCTACGTTGGCACCGCTTCATGCCTTGCCTTTTTTTGGACTTTGTATAATCTACAAGGAAATATATGTACCCGTTTTGTACTTAGTAGTTTGAACCTAGTTGTATACCCGTGAAAAGTTCATACTCCCTCCGTCCGGAATTAGTAGATACATTTAATTTTCCTAAACAAACTGATTTTAGTTCATTTTGGAAAACCAAATGTATGTACTAATTCTGGACGGAGTGAGTATTATTTATCTGGTTCTTGGTGGATTCGAACCACCTTCTTGGGAGATGAGTAATAAACCTTCCCAAGTGCTCTGCCATGCCTCTGCCATGCTATTGAGCTAACGAGCCTTCGTATAGTTTGAAGTACAGAAAGATAAAAGGTGATTCATAAAAGTAAACATTAAACATTGATACACGTGATTTTCATATTGTGAACATTGTACACAAGAATTCACTATATTGTTCACAGGAGATGAGTTTCCATGAGATCGTTCTCATATAAGGAGCATGAGGCCAATCTTTATTGCCGTTAGATTCCGATCGGAGGGTGGATATCAAATTAGTGGGTAGGTGAGTGTGTCACATCACGGAGTGGGTGAGATCATTATGGATATTTGTAGCCGTCAGATCAAGATCCAACGGCTACGATTCAAAGTGACCTCATATAAGCAATATGAGAGCGATCTCATTTAAACTTTTCCCTTGTTCACAGTGAACCCAAGCAACAAAGGATAGACACCTCTTACAAATTTAGTAATTAATGAGAGGCCCATTAAGAGTACAACTTAAAGAAGATGAGATAAGTATACTTAGCACTGTAATTTGATTGTTCAACAATAGCTACTTTTCTTCTAATTTGGCACCTCATTGATGTTGATCAATCATATGGAGAGAGAGAGAGAGAGAAAGAGAGAATTTTTTAGGTCCACATCTTGAAAACCTTCTTTATGAGTTTCAACACCGCTTCACTTTCTTCTTCGATCCCATTGAACATCTCACCTTTTTCTGTCGTCCTCACCAGACATTTAATGATAAGCAAATGTGATAATTCTACTAAGAGAGCTTGAATCCTGCCATATTGCGCTTGTTAACCCTATCTTCTGAGTTATACTGTAGCAAACGGAAGAGAATTGAACTGCATTTTTTTTCCTTTACATGCCTATTGCCCTATCTTTTGTATAATTGACATACTATTGAAAGTTTTACATGCCAATAAAGATATCGAGCAAACCATTCCTATATATCTTAGAAGAAAAATATGAAAAAAATAAAAAAGGAATGAGAATTGGCATATTGAAATTAAATCCTTAAATCGTCAAAAGTATTTTAATTAGAAGCTGATTTCCCATATATTGATCTAGATTCCTCAAAAGAACGATGCATTATCCTCTGACATATATTCACTACATGCACACAGGATTGCAGTGTGAAAAAATGGAAATTATTCTTTACATATGTGCAAGCATTGAGAGGTGTATCTATTCCTCAACATGTAATCTTATTTTTCATCGTTGGAGGTAAAACATGGACACCGAAATCCCGATAGACATATATCAACACATTAAGTACCAAAATTCCTGAATGCATGAAATCGAAAAAATAACAAAAAGTTCCTGCATACATGTACCAACACGTGTATACATTATTTACACGTATTCCTTTCCGTTGTACCATAGCCAAGTTCAGGCCGACCATGACCTTGACAAGAACTTTGAGACATCATTTTGTCTTTGATCATCAATTTTTGTCTTTTACATAACAGATGCCATTACATGTTGAAACTGATTACTAATAAGTGTGCTTATTGTTTTAAAAAAATTGAAGATTTATTCGACCAAACTGTATGTTTGGTCGATGGTCAAGACTACGGATGACCGTGATGATGGAGAAAGCAAAGATGAGAACATTGATTTTGACGATGAGAAAAATAGGATATTCACATAGAACGAAGATCTGATCAGGGCTCCGTCGACGAAGAGGATGTTGACATGGATGATTTCGAGCCTTCAATGAGCAAAATGGCCATCAATCCAGGGAAGAGTATTCTAGTCAATGGCCTTCCATGTCAACATATGCAAGGATGCGAATGGACAAGCTAGCAGTACGATAAAAATACGGGGAAATTATATAATAAATTATAATAAAAAAATTCTATTTTCAAGCACTGTAGTAAATAATTCCCGAACAGGTGCCAGCGTCAGCGTGGCGCCTGTGTGGCTTTTTTTTTTAAATACTGCAATATTTTTTTTCTCTTCCCCATACTACGAAATTCAAACTTTTTTTAACACCTAATGAGACAATATATATATATATATATATACACATTACATATATCACAAGATTAAACTTACATAAATAAATTAGACTATTAGAAACACTAAACACAATATTAAACTATTACAAAATTATATAAAGTATTACAAATTTACTCATAAAATTACAAGTGTCCAATCAACTCTCCTCAACCTATTCCTATCCCATCCTCGTGCTCGAGCTGGAATATCCTCGTGCTCGAGCTGGAATATCCTCAGGCTCAATGTTAGGTATAACATCTGAAGACGAAGGTGCCTGACGTAGAGCACTAAGTGCACACTGTTGCCGAGTATATACTTTCGAAGAAAGAGGCCTCTCAACTTGCTCCAGTGGGGCATCTGGAACAACTGGGGCATGTGGAACAACTGGTGAGGGGGTAAAACCCGTCGTGTTGGCTGAAGATGTAACAACGTCGGACGAAGCTGATAAAGGTCCTGGAACAACCTCCAGTCCTGAAATCTCTATCATAACTGGCTGAAACAATGACAAACTAGCAAGTACATGTCTAGAGATATCGTGTAGCGTCTGACATGCCGCTAGCAAGCTCTCATAGGATCAGCCCACCGAAGTGTTGTGAATGCCAGTAGCCCAGGCCCAACGCCAGCAGAGGGCCAGCGCCAGGCCCAGCGCCGCCAGCAGCCCAGCGCCAGCAGGCCAACAGACCGTCATGCGTAATTTCCGTTACTAGGATATTTGATTTATTGTAATCAGACCCGTTTAGGCTAATTGTTAGGAAACGGGCTGATAGAGAATAATTAGCGCCAATTAGTGGCCCATCAGAGTAGCGCCAATTAGAGTAGCGCCACTAATGGCCCATTAGAGTAGACAGATGGCGCCCTAGTCAATTACGCCATCTACCTCTTTATATTGGGATCGTCTTCCTCGTGAGGGGGGTATGCAATAAAGAACTTACCTTTCTCCTTACTCTTCTTCTTCTCCTTTTTCCTACTTGCCGCCAGGCAATCCCCTGTGGTCGCAGCGACCACAACATTGGTATCAGAGCCGTCTGATCCCGAGGTGATCATGCCTCCTCGCAAGCAGCCGGCTATGGGTGCTGGCGCCCAGCCTGAGCCAGACGTGACGCAGGAGGCTACCAGTCCACGGACGAATGCTGAATCTACACAAGAGGTTATGCTTTCTCTACTCAATTCGATTAACGTGCGGCTGCAGCATGTTGAACTCGCTCAGACAGAGATGAAGGCTGAAATCGCAACCCAAGCTACCCTCAATACCACTCCACTGCCGTCAGCAGGAAGGCCTGGCGGCCCAGAATGGCCAGGGGGCTCTCAGCCAATCGGCGGCTCCATCTTGGGTAATCCTTTCGGTCAGCCTATCCCACGAGGTATGCAGATTGGATCTATGCACTTAGACGCTGAAGGAGGCCACAACGGTCAGGAGTCATGAGGCCTGGAAGGTGTTCGTATTAATTCCTCATTGAACACGTACCCTCACAATATGCAGTTTGAGATGGAGGATGATATGGAGGAGTTCTTTGGGACTCGCAGGGGCCAGCGAGCCAGCGCTGAGCCTCGGTTGGCCCGGTTACAGTTTCCACGGTACAGTGGAGAGGAGGATCCTGTTGAATGGCTTTACAAGGCTGATAAATTCTTCGCTTATCAAGGCACTTATTCTGATGAAGAACGTCTTCGTGTGGCTGCCTTTCACTTGGACGGAGACGCCTCAGTTTGGTTTCGGGCTTACGAGAAGGAGGTGCGCCGCCCCACGTGGATGACCTTCTCTGACGAACTGTGCGTCCAGTTTGGTCCAAATGAGTTTCAAGATTTTAACGAGATGCTATCCACCTTGCGCCAAACTACTACGGTACCTGCTTATTATTCTGAATTTATGAAAATTGCTAACCGCTTGCCCGACTGGCCGATGGCGGCCCTGGTTGGCACCTTTAAGCGCGGTTTGAAGTCTGAGATTGCTGATGAAATGAAGCATTTTTTCGTGCCACACTATAAGGGATGTGGTGCGCCATGCCCGAATCGAAGAAGAGAAGTTGATTAGGCAGCAGAGAGGGGGTCGAGGGGGGTTGATGCCGAGACCATACACCGGCCATAACCCCGCCATGTCTCCAGCCCCTGGCTCTGGCCCAGGTCGGCCTCTCATACCAAGCACCAATAACCCTCCCATTCGTCGCTTGACACAAGCTCAGATGGAGGAAATGCGTGCCAAGGGACTTTGTTATAAGTGTGATGAGAAGTACGTGCCCGGACATCGTTGCTCTGTTCGTGGTAGTCTTCTCATCGAAGAAGCGGACGGCGGAGAGATAGCTAAGTACGACGAGGGAACTGGCCTCTACGATCAGGTACAGCCTGAGATATATGTCCATGCCTTCTCATGCACGTTCACCTCCCCGGACTATGCGAGTGCAGGGTCAGCTGAAACGCCAGAATGTTGCAGTCCTGATTGACAGTGGGTCGACTCACAATTTTATTAATGACAAGGTGGCCCAACGTCTAGGGTGCTATGTCTCTGATTCTAAGCCCTTTGACGTATTAATTGGGGACGGCAAGCATCTCCGCAGCATGGGGGTTTGTTCGCAGGTAACATTGGTCATCCAAGGGCATTCTTTTATTACTGACTTATTTTTATTACCCACGAAAGGGGCGGACGTAGTGCTCGGCGTCCAATGGCTGCAAGACTTGGGGGATGTGATATGGAACTTTCGGGATTTGACGATGGACTTTGAGGTGTCCGACCAGCGTATCTGCTTGCATGGATCGCAACCGGGAACCTTGCACACTGCACAGGAGGAGGCTCTTTATTTCGGTTTACACCTCAAGGGTTCTTTTTACAACAGTGTGCTATGGTTGATGTGCGCCAACCGGATCTACCAGCAGCCATGATCGATTCCTTACTGAACATGCGGAACTCTTCCTCGAGCCATCGGGTCTTCCGCCACCAAGGACCCATGACCACTGCATTACTATCATGCCTGGGGCTCCACCGGCCAATGTTCGGCCTTATAGATATCCTCATGTGCAAAAGACGGAGATTGAGAAGCTGGTCCAGGAAATGTTACAATCCGGCATTATTCATCCTAGTACCAGTTCGTACTCGTCCCCGGTACTATTGGTTTGGAAAAAAGATGGGTCTTGGCATTTCTATGTGGATTATCGGGCTCTTAATGCAATCACAGTCAAAGATAAGTATCCCATTCCGGTAATCGAGGAGCTATTAGATGAATTGGCGGGAGCAGCGGTGTTCAGTAAGCTCGACCTGCATTCGGGATACCATCAGATTCGAATGCAGCCTCATGACATTCACAAAACGGCTTTCAGGACGCATGATGGTCATTATGAGTTTCTTGTCATGCCCTTTGGACTGACGAATGCCCCGGCGACCTTTCAAAGCCTCATGAATGATTTATTCCGGCTTTATCTCCGCCGTTTTGTGCTCGTCTTCTTCGACGACATATTGATATACAGTTCATCATTAGCAAACCATCTCGACCACCTGAGGTCCGTATTCACTATTTTGCGTGCACATTCTTTATTCTTAAAAAGATCGAAGTGTTCCTTTGGCAGCCCACAGGTTGAGTACTTGGGCCATATTATTTCACATGCTGGAGTGGCTACTGACCCATCTAAGGTGGACGCTATGCTCTCTTGGCCGTGACCCACCTGTGTCAAATTTCTTCGTGGCTTCTTGGGCCTCACAGGTTATTACAGGCGGTTTATTTCAAAGTATGGGGTTATTGCTGGCCCACTTACATCTTTACTCAAAAAGGGAGCTTTTATGTGGTCGGACAAGGCCCAAGAGGCGTTCGATCTATTGAAACAGGCCATGGTCCAGGCCCCCGTTCTGACGCTCCCAGATTTCTCCTTGCCTTTTGTCATCGAGACAGATGCTTCTGATGTGGGTCTCGGGGCTGTCCTCCTTCAGAAAGAGTGGCCTATTGCCTTCTACAGTAAATCATTGTCTGGTTGGTCTCTGACACTCTCAGCCTATGAAAAGGAAATGCTAGCTATTGTGCACGCTATCTCAAAGTGGAGACCCTACTTGTTTGGGCGACGATTCCTCATCCGGACTGATCACCAGCCTCTGAAATACTTCTTGGACCAGCGGGTCTCTACTCCCTCTCAGCAGCGTTGGGTCAGCAAATTATTGGGTTATGACTATGAAGTTACCTATAAGAAGGGGGTCGATAACACGGTCGCGGATGCTTTATCGCGTCGACCGGCGGATGGAACCTTGTATGCATTCTCTATTCCTGGCTGTCCTTTTATTCCGGAAATCAAACGTGCCTATATTGATGACACGAGCACCAAGGACTTGATTGGTCGACTACAGTCTGATCCCCATGCTGAGCCTCCCTTCGCGTGGCGGGATAATCTTTTGTTTTGGAAGGAGCGGTTATGGGCGCCGGCCTTTTCGGATCTCCGACGCCGTGCGATTTCCCACTTTCATGATACTCCAGTTGCAGGGCATGAGGGCACGTTCCGCACTTTCAAACGAGTCAGTCAAAGTTTTTTGTGGGCCGGTCTCAGGAAGGACGTACATAACTATATTGCTGCCTATGATATCTGCCAACGGGCCAAATCTGCATCCTCTTCTCCTGCGGGCCTTCTGCAACCACTTCCTATTCCGGACAAGGTCTGGGAAGATATATCCATGGATTTTATTGAGGCGTTGCCTGCCGCCAGTGGGAAGACGGTGATTATGGTGGTGGTTGACCGTCTTTCCAAGTATGCCCATTTCTGTGCTTTGAGTCATCCATACTCGGCCCGCACGGTTGCCGACACCTTTGTGCGAGATGTTGCCAAGCTCCATGGCATGCCGCGGACTATTGTCTCTGACCGTGATCGGATCTTCATTTCTCAGTTTTGGCGAGAGTTCTTTAAGTTACATGGGACAGAACAGCACATGAGTACAGCGTATCATCCACAGACAGATGGCCAAACTGAAGTTATGAACCGATGTCTTGAGCAATACTTACATTGCTTTGTAGGGGATCAGCCCCGGCGCTGGCTGCAATTGCTTCCTTGGGTTGAGTGGTCATACAATACAGCCTATCACACACGTGCTGGCTTCATGCCATTCGAAATTGTATATGGCCGTCCTCCTCCCACCATTCTATCTTATGTGCCTCACCGCACCTCGATCGCGGAGGTGGATTACATGCTCCAGACACGTGATGAAGTCCTCCGCCAGTTGAAAGCCAACCTCGCGTCAGCACAGAACAGGATGAAACAGATCTATGATAAGCGACGTTCTGATAAAGAGTTTCAGGTGGGTGATCACGTTTATGTCTCTGTTATGCCCCAGTGCCAGACTTCCTTATTTCGGGCTGATCGGAAGCTGGTCCCGCGCTTTCATGGACCGTATGCTATTGTGGAAAGGGTCGGTTCGGTCGCTTATCGTCTATCTCTCCCTCATGGGTCCCTGGTTCACCCGGTGTTCCATGTATCTCGCCTTCGCCGTTTTGTGGGTGACCCACCACTGGCAGATACTGTTCCACCGTTGCCTCTCATGGGTTTTCCCAACACTGACGATCGCTTGCCCACTTCTCTCATTGATAAACGTCGCGTGCGTCATGCTGGACGTATTGTGACAGAGGTATTGGTCGCCTGGCAAGGCCAGCTGTTGGAGGACACGGAATGGGTCCTTGAGGATGAGTTTCTGCTTTGTTTTTCGTCCTGGTCGCATTGAGGACAATGCAATAGCGAAGCGTGGTGGAGTGTTGTGAATGCTAGTAGCCCAGGCCCAACGCCAGCAGAGGGCCAGCGCCAGGCCCAGCGCCAGCAGGCCAGCAGACCGTCATGCGTAATTTCAGTTACTAGGATATTTGATTTATTGTAATCAGACCCGTTTAGGCTAATTGTTAGGAAACAGGCTGATAGAGAATAATTAGCGCCAATTAGTGGCCCATCAGAGTAGCGCCACTAATGGCCCATTAGAGTAGATAGATGGCGCCCTAGTCAATTGCGCCATCTACCTCTTTATATTGGGATCGTCTTCCTCGTGAGGGGAGTATGCAATAAAGAACTTACCTTTCTCCTTACTCTTATTCTTCTCCTTTTTCCTCCTTGCCGCCAGGCAATCCACTGTGGTCGCAGCGACCACAACACGAAGCTCCCTCCGTCTGAGAGAATGTCTGTCTCACACAAGTAAGCGAGAAAGAAATAAATTATATGTTATCTACTAAACAACGCACAGAACAATAGTGAATTAAATCAAGTATGAAGTCAAAGATACTAACCAACGCCCGCTCAATGTTGCCCCTCGATTGATATAACATCTCCACCTCATGCACGGGTGGCATGATAAGTCTCATAGTGATCCTCAAGTACCATCTCATATATGCATTATCCACATCTCACTCCGTCATAGCAGGCTCCCCCTGAACGAGAGTGGTCGCCCGGTCATCCCATCTAGTAATGTAGGCTGCATAATGCGACCTCCAATCAAAACTCCTTCGGCCTCAGCGCAATAATCGTTCAATGAACTCCACAACAAGAGGGGGGAAAATATGCTCTAATCCAAACTGCAACATGACCCGATCCAGAACGTGCATCTCAAGGATGTCAACACATATAAGTGGCATCCTAGATAGCCAGACATGCGCTCCATCCGTACATACTCCGGGTAATAGCACTAACACATCATCATGATATGGTTGCCATATTACCTACACAACATATGATGAGGGTACTTAACTTTTTGTAAAATGTACACTCGTTATATTCATAACATGTGCAATATAAATGACCAATACCTCGCCGGGTCGTTGAGAGTCTAATTCAGATCTATACATCACCAGGACACTGTGAGGATTCACAGTTTTTATCTTCTTCGCAGTCCACCTAACATAAAGAAGATGAGAAATAAATTGTCTAAAATGTCAATACATGATCATCAAATACTTAAATAAATAACACATACACACCCAACATGAATCAAATATTATACTTATGATAAATATATTAGCGGAAGATTATTGATGGTTTACCTGAATGAGGGTGACGCACCCAGGAATCCCTAATGTGCTGGGTTCGCAAGCTTTTCCCAATTCTCAGTACAGGTAGGCAAGGATGGCACTACCCCATGCATACTGTCCCGCGGTGTACAAATTCTCTAACAAAAGAAGATACATGGGGTGCACATGGCTGCTGCTGCTATCTGCAAATATAGTGCTACCAAGCATATAGAGTAAATATGCTCGACATCAATCTCTGTGGCATCCTCCGGTAGGCAACTGAACTGCTCTCTCAACCATAAAAGACTGACCCTAGTTCGTCCTTTCAATGCTTCATGTGGAGGTACCCGTTCAAGAAGGTGCTCATATACCTCATTCCAGTCAATGCCCATAGTCGAGCAACTCACCGCAATGCCATCAACGCGCAATCCGAGTAATACAGCAACATCCTGTAACGTTATAGTCATCTCCCCCAAATGCAAGTGAAATGTTTGCGTCTCCCTCCACCATCTCTCAACTAGGGCAGTGATGAGAGCCCTATCAATTCTAATATACTGTAACAGTGTAAAGTGCCCAAATCCTGCCATCTCTATGTATGGCAATATGCGCGCATCAACTACCTAATGGCGCACGTTTTGCCAGTTCTCGGTGCATTCAATGCACCCGAGATCCTATACACATGAAAAGTAATTTACAATTAGAAAAGTAGTTAGGTATATGCAATATACAAAACTAAGGAGATAATGATTATGCACATACCTCTCCGTTCCATATGCCATCAGATCAGTGCGAGCTCTGCTCTGTAAGTACGGAGGGATCAATCGGTCCTAGGTCCATAATATCTACAAAGAAACCAACAATTAATAATAACTTCAAAGAATGTATAACTGCACCGATAAGTTTCATCTTCTCATCAAACTCGTCTACAGTAAGCACAGTTGCAGCTTCCCCTATCGGACTCATCATACAAGATCAAAACCTAAAATAGGTTGACAAATTGTAATATAGTCTTGGTAAGTCCAAGGTCGAACCACAGGGAGTGGATGTAGGATTATTCTACTTTACTCTAAACTACAATTTACTTCTAATTAAAAATTATTTAACTTATTCGAAAAGAAGTTTTAACTAATATAAAAGAGTGTAAGAATATTAAAGAACAAATTCTAAAATAAGGATTCTAGATCAAGGATATCAAAGCAAAGATGTTAAGGCAAAGAGTTCTATTTTCAATCACTATTAAATATCATACTTTGATTTTAATTATAACTCAATTGAAAGCAAATAATGATTCACTTCAATCGGAGGATACGATAATTAAATTAACATGAATATAATAAAGATAATTGATTGAATTAATTCTCTTACGCTCTCATTAGTAATAGCAGGGAATCACAAGCATTTGACATACCTTCCGTTAATGTAGAATCAAGTAATTATACATACTACTAACTTTTACCAAAATAAACTCTCAATCAATTAAACATTAAAGCTTCATACTTAAATCAAAATAGATATTTGATTAGCAATTGAAAACTGTAAACTTATGCCTTAACTCGAGGATTAGTTACTCATTATTGTAAGAAAATAAATCAGATTCGAGAAAAATTGCATTTTCGGCACTGTAGTAAAACACTGTTCATAATTATTGTAGAAGTTTCACTGTAGTGGTGCACTATTCATCTTCTTCCCATAACCCAATTACTGTAGCAGTTCTGCAGCACTGTAGCAGTTCCGAAATTAGTCCTTTTTCCTTTGTTTTCTTGCCCCAATAGATCCCAACACCTCCTCCAGCCTTATTGCCACCGGAACAACCTCCTTTTCTGGCCAAAAGTTCACCCAAAATCAGCCATTTTCCACCAAAACCGACCTTTTTTTAAAAAAAAACAGTCCTCTTCCAAAGTCCTCCCATAATCGACTGGTTTTATAGCAGTTCGAGAGCCCACGACTGATCAGGACTCACCCAGATTCGAGCCAATCTCCTTCATCTTCGTATTAATCCAAATCCCTACAAAAGCCCAACTCCAAAATCTAATCTGAGTTCATCCCAATCCAAACTATAAAACTGCCTCTTTCCGTTTCGGTTTGAGACCCATGCACGAGCACGACTCTAAAAAATCAAACGTTCCTTGACGCCTTCCAATCCGACCATGATTCTCATTTTCCATTCCGCCGTCATCGACCATGACTGTCTCGAATGGCCGCCGTTTTCCTCTGTATCCCACTCAAACAGAACTCGAGCTTGTTCTGTGATGTTCTTGCTGAACCACTCCAGCTTCGGCTCAGGTTTCCCTTTTTTTTTCTTTTTCTGACTGAACCAGTTCGGTCCAGTTCTTTTCCTTTTATTCTTTCTTTTTGGCAGTACCAAACTATTTAACCGATTTGATTCCTTTTTTTCTTTGTTTTAAAACCTGTTGTAGGAATCTCATTCGACGGATCTCATCTGAATGCCATGTACTTAAAATCAGCACCCGTCTTCTGTTAAGTGAATCATCAACGGTTCAGATCTTTTTCTGCACTTGATCTCTGTTGTTGGGCTATTCTGCACATCAAAAACCCGCATAATGCGCTCTTCTGCTGTCGATCTGCAATCCACATTTTTTAACTTACAATAATAAAATCAAAACAAAATTAGACGCATAATAAAAATATACTTCCTTAAATTCATTAATCATCTAAAATAGCTAATTAGAGCAATTTAATTATTAATCCCCTAATTACTATCCTAATCACTAATAACCCATTTTATCCATATTCTATCATTAAAACTACACTAGCAATAGGTAAATAAGGCATATAAATGTGTATATTTTATGTTTATCAATACATCATTTTTAAACTTCTTATGATAGTTTGCCTTGATGTGTCGCATACAATATCTGTGACAAAAATGCGGAAGTGGAAACACCCCTGGCACAGCTTTTTGTAACCCTTTATGACGATCAGATATGATAGTGATAGATATCCTATCAAGGACAACATGCTCTTTCAACATACGTAAGAACCATCTCCAGTTAGAGTAATCCTCACCCGAAACAAGGCTAAATGCAAGAGGAAACAAACCCTTGTGCCCGTCGTTAACAGTCGCCGCCAAAAGGGCTCCTCCATATTTGCCAGATAGGAAAGTAGCATCAACACTTATTACCGGGTGACAATGTTTAAAACCCTCAATACATGACCCAAGGGCCCAAAATGCCTTGTCAAACCATCGACACCCAACATCTTCCATTGGGGTCATCACCAACCTACAAACGGTTCTGAGATTGACATTAACTATTGCCTCCAAGTACATTGTCAACAATCGATAGGACTCAATCCAATCACCATTCACTGCTTTGATGGCCATATTCCTTGCCATCCATGCTTTTTTGTATGAAATATCTACGTGAAAAGTCTCCTTAATCCTCTCTTGAATCACCACTGGTGGGATATCTACTTCTGCTCTAATAGAGGGTAATAAATGCCGACAAACAAATGCCGCAGTACATTGTCTATGACCAGTGTCTAGCTGAGTATTTCTACAAGTGTGTTCGCCACCATACATCTTCACTTTAAAATCATTAATCCCCTTCCTTAATGATGCATGTACTCTCTATGGACAATCAGGGTATTGATATCTTGCTGTGTACTGTGTTGGATTTGTACGCAACACTTTATAACGAACATCATGCACTATTGAAAACTCCCTCAATGTGTGTACAAATTCAACTTTATTAAGGAATATTTGCCCCACATATATTACTTCCTCATGATATGTCTCCTCATGCAAACCCCGATTAATTGCCCCATCTATTTCATCATCTGTTAGTCGCGCCCATGGGAGCTCCTCTCATATGGAAACTCCTCCTCAAAATCATCCACGTTATCTGTAGCAATTGCGATGTCCACCAATTCATCTCCCTCATTATGAACCATCTCTTGGACACTATCCTCTCCCCGTACATCTTCAACATCAATAACCAATGAATTAGACACCTGCTCATCATTTTCTCCATCCTCTTCCTCATTCTCCCCTTCCTCTTCCTCAGCATTCATATTTCCCTCTTGCCAACCACTTGAACCAGTGTAAATATAGGGGTTATGAAATGATGTTTGTGTGCCAAACCATTCACCACCTCGTGCCATGCCAATATTCATCGCCTCATGAGCATGAGATGTGTGCCTACATTATACAAAACAAAATAACATCATGAATAAACAATTTATGATACCGTAAGTTGAATGGTTAAAATACATTTTTAAAATAAACTTACCTCAAACTAGGTGAAAGTTGGGATTCGTTGCACGCTAGTGATATAGACAAATCATCTTCTTCATTATCTTCCACACCCTTCTTCTAGAGTGTCCACTCGACCTATTTCTGCGAACACTCCTACTTCCGCCTTCACCATCATTTCTAAACCTAGGCATGCACGCCTCTTTTTCTACACATAGCTCTAAGCTAAGCACATGAGGCGTAAAATAGAGCATTTGTTGCATAGAATTATCATCATCAATTGGTATTACAGTAGTCCTTGATCCAAAAATAGGCATCTTGTACTTCATACGAATTTTCCACAATCTTTGGTCCCATTCCAGTTTGTTTACCATTTGCATCTCCAGTTCCTTGTAAGTACTTGGCTTATTAATAAATAATCTTACAGTTTCACCACCTTCGTATTCACCTCTATCAATTTTGCCAATATATTAACAAAAATGGAACCATTTCTCCCGCCATCTCTTCTCACAAAACTTTTAAGAAACATTATCAAATACTACATAAATATGACATAATCAATTTCATACAATCCAAAAGCTACATCAATACGTATTTCTATCAAATATTAAACATATATTACAGGTAGAGACGAGAGCGTTGGGGCGAGGAGGTGGCCGGAGAAGCTGCTGTCCGAAGCGAGGTGAGGCGGTGGCTTGGACTTGGCGAGGACGGGGAGGCAGAGCTGGCCAAGGCAGTGGCGAGGCGAGGCGAGCTGAGCCGAGCGGTGGCCGGGGTGAGGACGGCGAGGTGGAGCGGGCTGAGACGGTGGTGAGGATGTAGCCGAACAGCCGATGCGAGGCAGTGGCTGGGGCAAGTGCGGGGAGGCGGAGCGAGGCGACATGGTGGCCAGGGTGAGACGACAAGAGGTGAGGTGAGACGGTGGCCGGGGCGAGCGCGGGGATGTGGAGGCGGTGTCGAGGAGGTTGCCAGAGAGCCAAGGCGAAGCATCGGAGAGGTGGTGAGACGAAGTTAGGGCTCAGTGCGACGGAGCCCGAGCCCGAGATATATATGGAAACTGACGCTTTTTAGTTATAAAGAAAGTCGTCGATTGAATCGACGCCTTTCAGGCAGTTGAAAAAGAAAAGGGGATCGTTGAAAAAAAGCCATGCTGGCACCTGCGTGGCTTGTCAGAGCACCTGTTTAGGAAATATTTGGTACAGTGCGTCAAAATGGAATTTTTTTTATAATTTATTATAGAAATTCTCCTAAAAATAGCTATAAACTGTGGAAGCTTCGATGTGGTCTTCCTTGAGGGGGGTGTGTAAGTGTATTTTAAAGTAATTTACCCAAAAAAAAGTGTTTTAAATTAAAGTAAGTTCCCTTGTTTTTTGTTCGTATTTGTGTTTTACTTATGTTTTTTTTGCCAACAATATTAGTGATGAGTTGTATTGTAGAATTGATTAGTTTATATAACATTATCATGTTTCTGTGCTTTCTTTTTAGTGCAAATATTAAGTGATCCAAATATTCATTAACCAAATGTTTTAGCTTCTTTGTTCACCGCAAAACTATTCACTTGGAGCTCTCCACCTTCAAGGCCAAGTGCCTCTCTTTTGCTTTTGCCCTTTTTCCTTGTTTCATTAGGTGCACTTGTCCTTTTTTCATATTTGTATATTAGACAAGGAAAATTGAAAGGCCCTGAGCATATTAGAGTCAAGGAAAACTACTCACTTGGAGCTCTCCACCTTCAAGACCAAGTGCCTCTCTTTTGCTTTTGCCCTTTTTCCCTGTTTCATTAGGTGCACTTGTCCTTTTTTCATATTTGTATATTAGACATGGAAAATTTGGAATTAGAAAATAATTAAAATGTTAGGTTGCATATTCGAAAATGCGTGCCTGCAAACATTTGTGTGCCTACAAACTGACAGATTGCAATACGGTGGCTCGTGCATATAGAAGTAGGTAGGCACAGGCAGCCAAACGATGTATCCTGTGTTAGTCCATCTCCCAATCAACATTGGTTGGACCGGAAGTGCTCCGTGCACCCGATGCAAGCTGTAGAAGGATGTGCAGTCTATTCATGGATGTGGTGCCATGGTCATGCATTTCTCCCTACGGTGTTGTTGTGATGTCAAGCCCATGACATCAGCACATCTTCGTCAGCACGCCGGATATTACGATGGGCTTTCCTTGATTAGGAGTAGATTTGCTTTTGTATCAATTAGATGAATAAATGCATGTAAGCCTGACCCATTAGTGGTCCAATTAGTGGCGTGCCCTTAGGTGCCGCGCCCCCTTATGTCTTTATAAGGGGACCTTCGTCCTCTTCTCTTTTAAGCAATCAAACAAGTTCTAGTTATCTTTTGTTCCTTCTTCTTCCTTGCCGATCCGGTACCTTGTGGTCCTTATGGGTCACAACATTGGTATCAGAGCGGTCCCTATCCGTGACGGAGATGCCGCCTCGTAAGCAGCCGGCGGCAGCTAATGAGGCACAGCTAGATTCCGACAGGACCAATGAGGCCACTAGCCCAAAGAAGACCAGCGAGAACGACATGGCCGAGATCAGGTCCATGCTTGCGCAGCTACTACAGTTGCAGACCACGGCCAACCAAATAGGGGGGGCGCTGACTCCTCCACCAGTTTTTTCTACACCCAATGGTGAAACGTCACAGGCGTGTGGCTCGAGGGTTATGGTGGATCAGGAACTAGAATTCCTTCGCCGAAGCACACCATGCAAGGGGTTTGATTTGGATCCCACAACCAGGCAACCGATGAAGGCCGTTGGGGTGGAGGGGCACGAGGCATACCAGGTGTTCGACAAAATGCCTCTATGACAACGCCTCTTTGAAATATCCAACGGGAGATTGATGGGGACTGGGAGGAGCCACTTGGTCCTCAAGGGAGCTTGCATGGAGGGCCGAGCCCCGACTGGCTCGTCTTCAATTTCCATGATACAATGGAGAAGAAGATCCCATGGAGTGGATCTACAAGGCGGAGAAATTCTTTGACTATCAGGGAACTCATTCGGAGGCCGAATGGCTACGCATCACTGCATTTCATTTGGACGGCAATGCCTCAGTGTATTTCCGCTATTATAAAAAGGAGGTTCGATTCCCGACATGGGCATCCTTTGCTGATGAACTATGCGTGCAATTTGGCCCCAATGAATTCCAGGATTTTAAAGAGATGTTATCCAGCCTGCGCCAGACCACAACGGTGCGGGCATATTATACCGAGTTCATGAAAATTGCCAATCATCTGCCCGATTGGCCAGTGGCTGCTCTTGTGGGTACATTCAAGAGGGGATTAAAGCCAGAGATAGCAAATGAGATGAGACACTACCCTTGCCACATGACGAGGGATGTGGTGCGCCATGCTCGCATCGAGGAGGAAAAACTGGCTAGACAGCGACGAGGGGGACGTGGTGGAACAATACAGAGGACCCCTTTTAGCCCAGCGTTGGGACCAACACCAGCGCCTAGCTCCTCTGCCGACCGGCCCATTTATGCAGGAGCGGGCGCTACTCCAGTCCATCGCCTAACCCAAGCCCAGATGGAAGAACGCAGAGCCAAGGGATTGTGTTTCAATTGTGACGAGAAGTTTGTCAAGGGTCATCGATGTTCAGCCCCAGGAAGCTTATTGATTGTGGAAGTTGAATAGGACATGGTAGACCATGTCGAGGAGATGCCTCATGATTATAATGACGTGCAACCAGAGATCTCAGTGCATGCATATTAGGGCACTTTCACCCCATGCACTATGCGAGAACAAGGGCTTCTCAAACGCCAAGACGTAGCAGTGCTGATTGACAGTGTGTCTACCCACAACTTCATTAACGACAAGGTGGCACAGCGGTTGGGCTGCTATGTGACGGATCCCAAGCCCTTTGACGTTCTCATTGGAGACGGCAAGCATGTCCAGAGCTCAGGGGTATGTGGCCAAGCCGCCCTTACTATCCAGGGTCACACCTTTGTTACTGATCTCTTATGCCTGTCAACCAAGGGAGCCGATGTTGTCTTAGGGGTCCAATGGCTCCAAGACTTAGGGGATGTGGTTTGGAACTTTAAGGACTTGATTATGGATTTTGATGTCCAGGGGCAGCGGGTGCACCTGCAAGGGGCACAACCTGGTGCGTTACACATAGCACAGGCGGTAGGGTCCTTTTTCAGGTTTGCCGCTTAGGGGTTGATGCTGCAACAATAGGCAAGTATGGATGTTGCACAGGTCGATATTCCGGAGGACATGCGAATCCTGTTGGATGACCATCAGGACCTCTTCTCCAAGCTAACTGGGCTACCGCCAGCCATAACGCATGATCAATCCATTCCCATTCTTCCTGGTGTCACCCCGGCTAATGTACGCCCATATCACTATCCACACATTCAGAAGACGGAGATTGAACAATTGGTAAAAGACATGCTGCAGTCCAGTATCATTCAAACTAGTACTAGTTCTTTTTCTTCACCTGTTCTGTTGGTGCGCAAAAAGGACAAGACATGGAGGTTTTGCGTGGACTATCGTGCTTTGAAAGCAATTACAGTGAAAGACAAATATCATATCCCGGTCATTGAGGAGTTATTGGATGAATTGGCTGTGCTATGTTCTTTAGCAAACTCGACTTGCACTATGGGTACCATCAGATTCGGATGCAATCGTCAGATGTGCATAAGATGGCCTTTCGCACCAACGACGGCCACTTCGAGTTTCTAGTCATGCCTTTTGGTCTGACCAATGTGCCAGCATCATTTCAAAGTCTTATAAATGATCTTTTTTGTCCCTTCCTTTGGCAGTTTGTTCTGGTTTTCTTTGATGATATTCTCATCTACGGCAAGTCATGGGCGTCCCACCTGGAGCATTTGAGGTTGGTGTTATCTACTCTACGAGAGCATTCTTTATTTCTTAAACGCTCGAAATGTTCTTTTGGCAGCCAATAGGTGGAGTACTTAGGCTAAATTATTGATCGTAATGGGGTAGCCACTGACCCGGCCAAGGTTTCAGCTATGACCTTTTAGCCAGCGCCCACATATGTGAAGGGCCTTCGTGACTTTCTGGGCTTAACAGGTTACTACCGCCGGTTCATTCGACAATACGGCGCCCTGGCTAGCCCACTTACTGCATTGCTAAAAAAAGGGGCCTTCTCCTAGACGGCCGAGGCCCAGGATTCATTTGATCGTTTGAAACAGGCCATGATCACAGCGTCCGTCCTTCTCTTGCCGGATTTCACTCTTCCGTTTGTGGTGGAAAAGGATGCCTCGAATACGGGCCTGGGGGCGGTCCTTTTGTAGCAAGACCGACCTATGGCTGATATATGCAAAATATACATATTTTTATATTCCTTTCTACCTATATGTTAGTCGTAATTTTAGTTAAAATATAGATAATTAATGGTTATCAGTGTTAAGTGAGTAATTAAGAGTTTAATTTAACTCAGGGGCTTTTGAGTATTATTAACTCTCACCCTAGCTAAATCTCCCTTAACGCAGGGGCTGTTGAGTATCATTAACTCTCACCCTGGCTGAGTTTCCCTTAACACAGGGGCTATTGAGTATCATTAACTCTCACCCTGGCTGAGTTTCCCTTAACATAGGTGCTATTGAGTATCATTAACTCTCACCCTGGCTGAGTTTCCCTTAACACAGGGGCTATTGAGTATCATTAGCTCTCACCCTGGTTGAGTTTCTCTTAACACAGGGGCTATTGAGTGTCATTAGCTCTCACCCTGGCTGAGTTTCTCTTAATCCAAGTGCTTTTGAGTATTCTACAACTCTCAACTAGACAGAGTCTCTCCTAATCCAAGTGCTTTTGAGTATTCTACAACTCTCAACTGGACGGAGTCTATTATGGCTTTTACCAGCATACTACGAATGTCTTCACTCAGGTACTATTGAGACTACCCATCTCTCATCATGGGAAACTAATTTACCTCTCTTGGGCAAAATCTCACAAGGTTCTTATAACAAATCTCTGATGTAACTATTTACTCGAAGGAAAGGTATCCTCTATGAAGAAAATATTATTCTGATAACTAGCTCACGAAAGAAGTACAATAAAGATTTCGATATTCTTTCAAAAGTTTGACTCACTAAAGGAGTGCCAATGAGATTACTTTAATCTCTATCGTCACATAACTAACCATAGAAGTATCAAAATAAAGTGTCAACAACAGAAGTGTCACACATTGCCTTAACATAGGTGGAACTATTGCAATACTCAACTCGGTCATAGAAACATTGATCCAAACTTCAAGGTTTAAGACTTTAGTCAAAGGGGATGATGGTTCAGCTCCCAATTGAAAACATAATCTAGTCAATACTAACAGTGAAACACACAGGACTTGCTGAACACCAAACTACCCATCATTAGCCCATGATATTTAAGTATTATATTTAGTCTATTCTGCTGTAATTCTTTCTGGAAGATCTTGTATAACACATATTACGTTCATAGTATACTTATTCTAGCATAGGGTAATATTTTGCTAAAGTTTCTCCAACTTTTACCCTCAGTATTCTGTTTTTTACCTATCAGTTGGGTTCCGGCTCTTCCCAGCGTCAGCACAAATTGAACTACTCTCTAAAATTTTTACTGTATATTTACTACAGACTATTAGCACAGAAACAGTTCTGGCCGATATTGCCATATAGGTTGATAGAAGGATGTAAATAATCTGCTTGTGACGAAGTTACCATTGCAGTATCAAAACTCCAGTACGGTAACAAAATTGACAATTTCACAAAAAAAAAACAAAGTAGACAATCCAAACTAGTGATTATGAGCTCACTTGCTGGTGGGGCCACTTTTGTGGGTCCATCATCAAGGGCAATGTGGGACTAGCACCCCCACAATTCGGTTGTCCCTTTTGAACCTAAATCTTGGGATATCCAGTCAACTAGGTTGGGTTGCCATTATGGTGATTCTTAATTTATAGGCTTCAAGCCCATTCCCCTCGATGAATTGCTCACTTGTTCTTTGGTCAAACCCTTTGTAAGCGGATCCGCAATATTTTCTTTTGACCGAACATACTCAATGGAAATTATTCCACTAGAGAGCAATTGTTTTATGGTATTATGCCTCCGACGTATATGTCAAGACTTACCATTATACAAGTTACTTTGTGCTCTTCCTATAGCAGATTGACTATCACAATAGATACATATAGGTGGCACAGGTTTCCCCCACATTGGAATATCTTCTAAAAAATGACGAAGCCACTTTTTAATGGTTCTCATAGCTTGACTTACTTCGAGTGGGGTATTGCAGGATGCTCCTAATGAGAATCACTTATATGAGTGTGAAGGGGCCACTTCTATGAGGATTTTAAGGCTAAATCTTCTAGAGCACTCATGAAAACTAGGTTTGTTCGGGGCCAAAATGAACAAATTCATGAGAACCACAGTGTGTCTGAGAAGTGATTGTGTGACTTCTATTGTCTTGGTTTACACAAACGGCTGAACAGTTCAAGACATCACGTTCACTGATTAGCCAGTAAACCCAAATGTCTTCACAAGGGAAGGTTCAAAGCCGAAAGCTACCTTTCCCCCATGCATGATCTTCTCAATATTTGCTTTCACAAGTTTTTTGCATAGTTTTTGCATACGTTATCCAGCCAATTCTCATTCATGTGGGGGATTGTTAGAAGTGGGTATACTAACCCATGTTAAAACCCACTTATATTGATGTGAATGAGTGAATTGGGTGAAGGATGAATAGTCCCACATGAGTGAAAGATCACAGAGGGTATTGCTGGGGAGACAAGTACATAGCTTAGTGGTAAAATTACGCCTCGATTTGGAGACTTCTGTTGCGAATAATCTAATCAACATGTACGCAAAAACTGGCGATTTAGCTTCTGCGAAAATTGTATTTGATACGATGGAAGGACCGGATTTGGTTTCATGGAACTCCATTATTTCAGCTTATGTGCAAACTGGTCTGGAAGAAAGATCTATTCGTCTTTATGTGGATTTGTTACGCAATAGTTTAGTGCCAGACCATTTTACATTTGCTAGTATTCTTTGTGCTTGTGGTATTCTTTCAGACAGCTCGATTTTGAGTAAACAAGTTCATGCTCTCACTTAAAAACACAGTATAGGTGATAATATATCATTAACAGACAACTATACTCCCCTCCTAGATCAATTACAGACCCTAGGATTGTTTAGAATTACCAAAGTATACCATTTTATCATGTTACATATCATACATCAATTGACCCCTACATCTTCGCATATAAGAGCATGATCATAATCAACTCATGAATAGAAATACCACACATATTCATTACCAAACAAGGTCACATATTTGACATCAGAACTTGTATCATAAACATTCATATGATTGAAATAAATCACAAAGAATAATGGTAAAATCATCCTACTTTTCGTTTCACAAAAGTCTCGCCCTTTACGCGTCGTTCGCCTTCTTCGCTTTGTAGCGATGCCTCCACTCCAAGCTTTGGATGAAGACTCACACCAAGATGAGGCTTGAGAGAAGGGTGAATGTGGGAAGGAGAAAAGCACAAGATTTATAGAGCTAGGGTTTGATATGAATCGCACAAGCCCTCCCCTCTTATGGGTTTATATAGAGTTTAGAGTTTCCACCTCTTATGTAAATCCTTCCTTATCATGTACTCTTTCCTCCAATAGAAATCCTCTAAAATCCTCCAAAATCTACTCATGAACTTAATCTCCAAGTTTGGTTTGGATTTCATATCTTTTTCTAAAAAAAATCCACTCAAAACGTAATTTCCGTATTCAATCCGCCGTTGCGATCTATCGCGTACCCCAACGATTAATCACGTACCCCAACTGCATACCAAAATTCAAACTAACATAACTTTATGCTCTGAACACCGATTTGTGCACCGTTGGTGGCGTTGGAAAGCTCTCTTCACATAATTTAACTCCAAAGTGCAAAACATAGCAAAACAAGCATCAAAATTTAATATTTTTAGATCAATCAATTTTAGTAAGCACACAAATTTTTCGGGTGTTACAAAAAGGGATCCAAGAACACAGTGGCCGATGCTCTTTCGCGTCGGAACAGCATGGGCGCATGTATGGCACTATCCGTTCCGAGTTTCCCCTTCCTCTCCAACCTCCGGCAGGCCTATACGGACGACCATTACACACAGCGCTTAACCCGCGTGCATTCAGGAGCAGCCCATAGATGAGCCATCCTATTCTTGGCATGCAGCCGTCTTATTGCGGAAGGGCCGGTTATGTGTGCCCGACACGGGAGATTTGCGCCAACGTATAATTTCCCATTTCCATGATACATTGATGGCGGGTCATGATGGTGCATTTCGAACATACAAACGGGTAAGTCAAAGTTTTCTTTGGCCTGGGATCAGACGCGCCATCCAGGCCTATGTGGCCGCTTATGACACTTGTCAGTGTGCCAAGGCGGCAACCACTTCTCCCCACGGACTGCTTCAACCTCTTCCTATTCGAGATCGGGTTTGGGAGGATGTTTCGATGAATTTTATCGAAGCGCTACCGGTTGTACAAGGGAAATCGGTCATTCTAGTTGTGGTGGACCGGCTATCGAAGTATGCCCATTTCTGTGCATTGAGCCATCCATTCACTGCTCAGACTGTGGCGGAAGTTTATGTGCGTGACATTGCTAAACTTAATGGCATGCCGCAGACAATTGTGTCAGATCACGATAAGGTATTTCTTTCCAACTTCTGGCGCGAATTCTTTGCATTCCAGGGCACAGCGCTTCACATGAGCATGGCCTATCATCCCCAGACTGATGGCCAAACAAAGGTTGTAAATAGATGCTTGGAGCAGTATTTAAGGTGTTTTGTGGGGGATCAGCCTCGCAAGTGGTTACAGCTCCTTCCATGGGCTGAATGGTGGTATAATACGGCCTACCACACCCGGACGGGCTTCACTCCTTTTACAGTGGTATATGGTAGACCCCCACCATCGATTCTCTCCTATGTTCCCCAGGGTTCTTCGGTTGCAGAGGTGGATTATATGCTCCAATCGCGGGATGAGGTTCTCTGGTAGTTAAAGGCTAATCTGGCATCAGCGCAGAATCGCATGAAGCAGATGTATGATAAAAGGCGCATGGACAAGGAGTTTCAGGTTGGCGATTTGGTCTATGTGTCAGTCCTTCCCCACCGCCAGACCTCCTTGTTTCAGACGGATCAGGCCAAGTTGGTGCCCCGTTATCATGGGCCCTACGTTGTGGCAGAACGAGTGGGGGCAGTGGCCTATCATCTGGCCTTGCCTTCAGAATCTTTGGGTCACCCTGTCTTTCACGTTTCACGTCTTCGCAGGTTTGCTGGTGACCCCACATCGGTGAATATTGGAGGGCCTCTTCCAATTCCGACTCCAACTGCGTCAGATGCTATTGTTCTGGCATCTATCCTTGACAAACGTCGTGTGCGAAAAGCTGGTCACATTACTACCGAGATTTTGGTTGCATGGCATGGTAAACCGTTTGATGATGCTACTTGGGAATTGGAAGACGATATTATGGTTCGTTTTCCAGAGTGGTCGCCTTGAGGACAAGGCAAACAGCGGAGCGTGGTGAATTGTTGTGACGTGAGTCCCATGATGTCAGCACATTTTCGTCAGCACGTCGGCTATTATGATGGGCTTTCATTGATTAGGAGTAGATTTGCTTTCGTATCAATTAGATGAATAATGCTTGTAAGTCTGGCCCGTTAGTGGCCCAATTAGTGGCGCGCCCCTAGAAGTTGCGCCCCCTTATGTCTTTATAAGATGACCTTTGTCCTCTTCTCTCATAAGCAATCAAATAAGTTCTAGTTATCTTTTGTTCCCTCTTCTTCCTTGCCGATCCGATACCTTGTGATCCTTACGGGTCCGAACAATCGAGGCTGAAACCCAGGCACGCGACCAAACAGTAAAAAACACAACCAATTAAGCCATCATGAAAGGATGTGTAACCGGTCGTATCACAATTCATTGTAATATAGTAATCAAACATCATTAAATAAATATGAAATGAACCTACTTAATCTTTATTACAATAGTTGAAATTAACAAAGTCAAATAAAATAAAATTCAAGTTTATGGTGCACATTGGCCAATAATCTCATAAAGTATCAAATCAAGCAACTGAATAAAAGAAAGAAATCTATAATTTCTTCTCGACGTCATCAACACCTTCCTACTACTGCAACCGTCCTGTCTCAATTATCTTTTATGCCTGCATCAGAGGATGCATGAGTATTTCATAGAAACACTCAGTAGGATGTAAAAACCCACTTAAAAGAATCAAGCAGTATGAAGAGAAATATAGCAAATGGATAATTGATATTCAATGACATCCGAACTGAACCTAAGGTCTATTTAGCTGAAAAGAAAGGCCAGTCAACAACGGTTCCCGACTCACAAATATAAGGAAAGAATAATAAATAACCAAGACTCCGAACATTATACATGTAAGGAGAAATAAACAATCTTAATATCTCTAGGCATCTAAAGTGCAAAGAGATTCAATTTCTGCTCAATGAGTACCAACCATGTGGCTACTTCCCCTAGAGGTTCTCCCTTTGGAACCCGCCATGCATCTAGGATGCTGGCCCCATCAGTGCTTATAGACACAATGGGCGGAGACTGCAGACCTTCCGTAATATCATACAGCCTAAACGTACGTATGTGCCTCCCTTCGAGCAGTAAGGAAATCATGTTCCAAAAATATCGGAGATCGCCATGGATCTAGCAATGGCTTATGAGCATACTATGATTCCACCTCAGAGAGATCTTCGAAAAAAACTCTTAGTGGAGAAATAGGACAATGTCAAACTGGACAATGATTTAATCAACAACATAGGTCTCAACTTTCTGAGGATAAGGGTAACTCTTACCACAATGACTCACTCATGGAGTATGAATAGAACATCGAAGTCTCATATTAGGACATGACTCACTCTCAAGAGTAACAAGGAGATTCACATATCTCAGATGATAACAAAGCTCACCATAGAAGTAGAGATCAAACATCCAATACTTTTAATATGCATGCGTTCATGCGTTGTCCTAGATAGGAATATTCTAGAAAATAATTGAGTTTATAATATATATATATATATATATATATATCCAAAGTCAAATTCTAAGAATAGGTCTTTAATGATTTGATTTTCAAGTGGAATTTCAAACCGACACAAACGCTCGTCTGAAAACAGAAATTCTGGTTCACTTGCTCACTTAGACTTACCCCATATGATTAATCTTTTTACTTAACCAACTTTATTGTGATAATCCATCTTCAATAATGTAATGAATAATACTAACACTTTAACTTATTTCATACCATATCATGTAGTATTACTTATGCATTAGTGTTTTCACTCTGATTTCAACACACTGTCACCTGCATGACAGTCTCCTTCCGACGCTCCCATAGTCTGTACAGTAGGACTTAGACTCCAAAATGTTTAGTGAAATTAGTCTTACCAACCATTGAAAAGGGTCTTTCATGTTCTATCAGTCCTCTGATTTGTGCATGCAGGTGTCCGGAGTTGGTTGTCTTGTTTGATGAATACTTACATTATTAAGGTTATACTAGTATAAGCATGTTCAGGTGGTAAAATACACATTAAGGTATGTAAATTACAAAATTCCAAAACCATTAAGGTTTTGTAATGGATCTAGGGAGTTTATAATTAAGGTCAGAAGGGCTTTATTAATCAAAATAGCGGATGATTAGTACTATTAATCATATGGAATTAAGATTAATGCACTCGGCTAGAACTGTTTTTGCGTCGACGATCTGTGATTAAAGAATCATAACTAATTACAAAAAGATCAGAAAATTATGCCATTGGTGAGGTTAAAAACTAGACTCTCAAGGCTAGTCACATTAAATATTTCATAACTTAGGTCAAACTATGCGGGCAGTGGAGATCGTCGGAATTGAATGGTTATGTATAAAATAGTGCACTGTAATTATGTCAAAATTTACTAATACTTACTAATACAAAAGAATATGATATAATAAGGATACAATAACCCTTATTATGCATTATCATACATCATCATCATCATACATCTTATCCCAGCTATCTATCTGGGGTCCGCAGCATGGATTATATACCACATTTGACTCTTATCGGAATCAAAATAGTACAAAATCCATACAAAGAATTATAGTGGCAAGTTTTTACGCCGGATGCCCTTCCTGATGCAACCCTCTGAGGAGGGGACAACTTATTTTACATTATAAGAGTTGTAAATGATTAATATAGTAAGAGTAATCCAATTAAAAAGATTGATATTGTTGAGTAATCCTAAGTGGCTTTGTGTTCCAAATGTCTTTGGTTTGTGTATACAGCTTTGAGTCAGTTGAGTTTTCAATTAGGGTCCGAACTCTCGAACCCTATTATCCTGTTTTGAATTTCGACTCGTGGTTCTTGTATTTAGTTGATTTCGGGGGTGTTGCTATTTAGGGCTACACAAGGTGTAAGTGTCACACCCCGAATTTTAAAACCTTGAATAATGCGCGGAAGCACTAACTCAATTAAGGTCATGAGGCTGAAACCTGGGCCGCGACCGAATACTCAACACATGCAATCCCATTCCAGAATGCTTAACCAATATCCATTATACAAAAATCTTAAATAATAAAACAAACTACACTATTACAATAATCCAGTCAAAAATTCATTAAACATCAAAATAAATTCAGCACACAGGCTGATAAGTTCTCCGCGAACAAAAAATAAAAATGATAAATAAATCCACATTTTATCAACTTCCGTCATCGAGCTCCAAACACGAACCTTGCTAGTTCTTCTCCACTTTAATTCCTGCATCGAGAGATGCATGAGTATTTCGAAAGAAATACCCAGTAGGAGCCAAGAAAAACCCACAACAGGTAATAAAATAGAATACTGTAGAAATGAGCATTAAAGACACGGTTAAGAATATCAGGTAGAGTAAATACAGGGTTCACTTACCTGCTCAAAATTATTATCAAATACCATCATCGGTCAAGAATGAATAAACATAACTCAGTTCCCAAACGTACAGAGAATCAGGAAGATCAATAAGAATACTGACTTCAAACATCCAGAGTGTCGGAGACAACAATTTCTGCTCTCTGTTCAGTCCACTTCCCCTATGGACATCAATACCAGATCATCCTAGAGGTTCGACAGAGGAACCCGGCCATGCGTCTAGGGATGTTGGCCACATCGGTGCTTACGGGCACAATGGGCTGAGACTGCAGACCTTCCGTAATATCATACGGTCTAAAGCGCACGCATTGCCGTCATTGGCTGAACTACAGAGGTTCATATATCATATGAGATCACAAAGAATCTAACAATGGCTCGTGAGCATACTATGAATCCGACTAAGAGTGTTCATCAGAACTCCTAGTGGAGAACCAGTTTACATGGAACTAAATTCATCTAGAATCAACCAGGGTTCTCTCAAACAGAGACCCAGACCATAATCATCAATGAAAGACTCTCACAGGAGTAAGACAATAACTTTATCAAGGTCTTACTTAAACTCTTAGAGTGATCAACATCAGATGACTCCAATCATGACTCATCAAGAATCGAGGTACTGAATCACCTCAACGCACTTAGCCTCTAGATATGACAATTCCCATGCATAAGAATTTAAGGTCACCAATATCAGGAATAGGTCAAATGTGATGTACAAAGTCTTTTGGATTTGTACGAGAGAATTCCTTGAACGATAGATCAATCAAAGATTTAGACTCAAAGAGACAATTAATTTTGGACAGAACCCATGACTCACTGTTCATACTCATATAATCTGATATTATTGTACCCTGTACCCTCAGAGTCTTACAATATAATAATTAGGTCATAATACTATGTATACATATACGTATACTCATAGTGTATAGTATCCAGTCGATTTAGGGTTTTAACATGAATACAGTGTTCTGCCCCATGCACAACAGCTGACTTCTAACCATTACCAATGCTTATCCAGTATGTTTTAAATTCTAAAATTTTTATATCAGTTAGCCTCATCTGTCTAGTTTCTAACCCATCCAATTTCATAATTTTCTAAGTTTTATTGAATTACTTATGAATTTCCGATCACTGCTGGATGGTGCAGGAACAGTCCTGGCCGAGAGCAGTTATCTTAATCCCCTTTGATTATCTGATGCTAAACTCGCAATTAATCACTTACTAACATCATATACACACCCTCCAAAAATTTTACAGAACCTCCTCAACTCTGAATCAATATGATTTTCTTAATTTTAATGAATAACTATTCAGCTTATTAGGTTATACGACCATCTCTTCACCAATCCCGAAAGAACACGAGTAGGACAATTAATCACAGACACTGGTCAACACCAAATACAATCAGACATGAATCCCAGAAGGTAAGCTGAAGCATTAGAGGCAATAGAATTTAATTTCATAAGAGTTAGATCAAGAATTGTATAGGAAACTCAAATCGATTATCAAAATTGGATCAAGAGTACTAGTATAGTATGAAACGACTCGATCGATCAATAAAGCTGCCATCTTTTAATGGACAGCATGAGATATGGCATACAACAGCAAGTTATGACAAAGGTTGAATAATATAGCCTCATGGGAATGCATTCTAGGGCTTCGTACGTGAAGAACAAACACGTGATACACAAAAGAAGCATTTTTTATCATGCATTAAGCATACGTGTATATTCAAGACAATACTTTGCATGAAACCATATTAATATCCAATCATCGACATCATGACATTATTTCAGCATGTAAGAAGAATCATACTCATGAGAATTCAGAGAATCAAGTTGCAGTGAAAACAGTGCATCCTACCTTTTTGACGATTTGAAACTTCTACGAGAGTTTCGATCACCGATTGCACCACAATTGACCTCGACGAATCACCACCACCACGACTCCACGAGAGAGAGGAACGGCTGCTGACTTGAAGGGAGAAGAGAGGATGAGACTACTGCTGGTTGCACTCTTCCCAAGGCATCCCAAAAGAGTGGCTGGTCTCTCTATTAGTGAGTTTAAATAGTAATTACCCTATTACCTTTAGACGAATCACCACCGTGGATCCTTATATTATCCAAGGGCCACAAATAGACCAAGATAAGAGAGAATCTTCAATTAGAACGTGGTAACTCCTCCATTACTCATCAATTACAATCCCAATTAGTTAGGAAATTAAGTGCAATTAGTTGGTTTCCATAACTAACCCACAATCTCCGCCTAATTGAATTCAAATTTGATACGGTTTTAATACTTACCTAGGTAAGATCTCCACCGTTGATCATCTTCCAATCCAACGATCACCATATGGTCCAGCAAATAAGATCTTCAAATTGCCATGACGTGCTCCCCTTTTTTCTCTCCATTAGTTAGGGTTTCTCCTCAATTAGTGTGATTCAAAACCTTAATTTTTCACTTAGGGCAACTTCCTTATTTAAGCCAATCTCTCACCATTGATCTCCTTGCAATCAAAGGCCACAATTTCATCCACAAAAAGGAAAGGTCATCTATTTTGGACGTGATCAATCCACAATCCAATTTAATTACCATCCTTTTTTAGTAGGAGTTTAAATCCAATTAGTTGGTTACCTAAATTAAGGTTGTAACCTCCCAATTTGACAACCGGTTTCACTCTCTCATATCTCCACATGGTGCCCTTATATTAGTTTGGTAACTACCTAGGTTGCCCCACCAATCACGTCCAAAACTCCCTCTATTAGATTCCTTAATTACCAATTAACAGAATCACAAATCCAATTAACACCCAAACAGGATTTTTGAGCTAGATATTTATTCCTTTTAAAACCGGATTTGGAAAGAATTCGAAATTCCCTCTTCTCCTTGATTCTCTCTCCCCTAACCAAATATTCACATGCCAACCCCGTGCACAGTGCCCACGGCGCTTTGTCCACGTGGCTCTGTGATAGTTTAAAATTAAACCCTTGCAAGTGCACAAGGCAATTGTACTACGACGAGTATTAAAGGGTTGTCGAACCTCAGGGACGGATTAACATTTTACCAAATTCAAGAGAAAATAGCAATGTTGATTCTAGACTAAGAAAGCAATGAACTTTTAACTAAACTAAGTGACAATTAATCAATGTGGAGAAGACCAAGGCTTCGAATCCACCACAATAAACTAGTGTATCGTTTCTCTCTCTCTTTTGAATAAAGATTTCCAATTGGCTAGCATATTCTTCTCGGACATACACTTGTCAACTCAAAATATAGTGCTCTCCTCTTGGATGTAACATATAAAACGGTTAAAACATGGAATTGTGATCTCTCTCTCTCGAGTATAAACCAATGAAAGTTTATTAATATATAACACCTCAGTCTACTCACGTTCCTCTTGGATGCACAAGTATTCTTCGGATTGAAACTCACAAGAATTCACTCTTGTCTCTCGCGAGTACAAAGAACAAACCTTTATTGAATTAACGGTGATTACACAATAAAATCCATACACCAACTAAGTAAAAACATAAGATGAGAGAAAAGAAACTAAACAACAAGATTATTAGGCTTCATCTACGCCTTGGAAAAGTGTTTAACCTCGCATCGGAAGAGAAATCACCATCGTGTCCTTCATGTTCTTCTCTTCTTCTCTCCTTTGCTCTAGCCTCCAATAAAGCTCAAAAGTCTATTCTCTGATTTCTCCAAGATAGCCCAAAACGTTCTCCCATAAGGCTTATTTATAAGAGTGAAGAGAAAACACGATGTCCCCTTCCAAATCCAAGTTGAAATAGGTCAAAATCGCGTTTTCCGCATACGGCGATCGATCGCTCCGTATTGACGATCGTTCGCCTACCGATCGATCGCAATTCCTTCGTTATTTTCCTCCAATCGATCACTTTTTCAATCGATGCCATATGATACCGATCGATCGTAGTTACTGTCTTGCGCGATTGAAAAATTCCAATAGATACGATCGATCGTTTTGTGGTCCGATCGATCGTTTCCTTTAATACGCTGCTTTTGCGGCTCTGGCAATCGATCGCGTTGATATCTGATCGATCGTGGTTACTGTTCATGAATTTCAAATAGATATAACTTTTCGTTCCGAACTCCGAATTGCACGTGGTTAGTGGCATTGGAAAGCTGACTTCTTGAAATTTAACATGAAACTTGAATCAGTCCAATCCAACATTTGTACACGAAGTTATGATGATTTAACTATTTGAGTTATTTTTCTCCTCATTTCTGTATATTACTCTTGTTTCCTATAAAAACCAAAAACTATATTAAAGTAGTAATTATTCTAATCAAACACTAGCATAAATATAAGTTTAAGAGATAATAAAATGCATATTTCATGTATAGATCATGATTGATTGATTTTTCTAACTATTTTTACTCGCAATCGCACGAGACTCAGTATAGTCTAGTGGTAACGAGGTCGAACCCAAAGGACTTGGACTGATTCAACTTAATTCTAATGAAAGATTTGATTTTTTATGAAACTAGTTATAACAGAATGAAAAGTTCTAATTTAACAAAGCGATGAAATTTATGAGAAAATAATATGATGAGAAATATACTAAGACTTCGAATCCACCCAAACCAAATAGCTATCCTCTCCGTTAAACCCGTACAATTCCAAGTGATCAACTACCCGTGCCCCTCTCGAAGTCACGAATAATCGTAATGTGTGCAGCTCTCTCGAACATGCAACTAAACAATTAAATCTATCTTAATTAATCTCCCTCTCTCGAGCAAAGACCAATCATAAAAATGCAATTTTTATTCAAATAACACCTTGGAATTCGCTAAGATCTCTCGAACATTAACAAACCCTTAACTAACAATTACTCTACCCTCTCTCGAGCAACAGAATAATCATAGCAAAATAATAAGCATATGGAATAAAAATCACAACTTTAGAATTGCAAATAAGTATTGAGAGTCAAACAATCAGCAGGGCTTCATCTAGTCCTAGTACAATGAAATTTAGCTAGACATGAAAAGAAGGGAAGAAAAAGCCTGATTCATCGGATTATCGAAAATACTGTTCACCGAAGTACTGTAGCACTGTTCACTATTCATCATCTTCCCCGGCGAACTCGCGTACTGTAGCAATGTGAATTAGTGCGAAATCTGGCCCTTTTCTCCTCCTATCCTCTTCTCCTGCTCCTCCGTCGAAAACCTTGTCGAAATCCGGCGTGAACAGCACCCAAAGGCTCGGTTTTTCCGGCCGGAAGTCCGACGTCAAAAAGTTCTGTTTTCTCTGTCAAAAGTCCCCCTTCTCGTCCAAAAACTCCTTGTTTTTATAGACCTCGACTAAGAGAGTCCTTCTCCCTGCTTCCTCTTTGAGATGAGCCCAAATCCGCCTGAAAAAAATCTAATCTTTCCTATAGTTTCTGAGTTGAACAAAGTTCTGTTTCGTACGAGTCCCTATTGAGCACGGCTCTTCGTTTCCAAATCCTATTCCAGCATCGACTTCATCTTCTGCACCGCCACCGGACCTCGCCTACAATCTCATCTTCTCCGGCATCGTCATGCTCGCCCCGCCATGAAAGCCGCTTCTCTGCCGTCGCCGTCTCGAGCTTGCCGTTTCGATTTCCTGTCGAATCCGCCGGAATCCGAGCTCCCTCTTCCGCCGTGACCTCGCCTAGGCCGCCGCCGATTCAAGCATCGCCTGATCTTGCCGCCGTCCGCCGTCCACCGCCCCAGCTCATCTTTTCCGGCGAGCTCCAAAACAGAGCATCGCTCTGTTTTCTGGAACGGAAGACCCGAGCGCCCGAGCTTCGGCTCGGGCCGGGTTTTTTTTATTTTTTTATTTTATTTTAACTGAACCAGACGGTTCAGCGCTCCTTTTCTTTTTTTTCTTTTTCTTCTTTAAAACCCGTCGTCATAATCTCAGCCGCCGGATATAATCTGAACGGATCTTCTCTTTCATTGTGTCTCTTTCGCGCGCGATATTTCAAATGATCATAACTTTTTGCTCCGAACTCCGAATTGCGAACAGTCAGTGGCGTTGGAAAGCTGACTTCGTGTACTTTAACATGAAGCTTAAATCAGTCCCATCAGAGATATGCAATCGAAGTTGTAAATATTCAATCATTAGAGTCGCGTTTTATCCCATTTCTGCGTTTTACTCTCGTTTCCTACAAAAACCAAAAAATATATTAAAGTAGCAATAATTCTAAACAAACACTAGCACAAACATAAGTTTATGAGATAATAAAATACATATTTCATGTACAGATCACACCCCCAAACCTAGATTTTGCTAGTCCCTAGCAAAACAAAACAAAATAAAATCAAGCAAACTAAGGAACTAATGCATAAAAGTAAACACCACTTTCGTAGGGAACACGATTGCATTGAGCATATGCAACAAGCCGTTAAACCTCTAGGTGGCCCTAGTAGGACGAGTATTGTCTCGTGAGGGTTTGCAGCCATGCTACCCACAAACATGTATTTATGGAAGTAACCTAATTAACCTAAATGTAAAAACAAATCAAAAACACTGCAAAACAAACAAACCTATTATCCCTTCAAATGCAGACTACAATGCTTAAGAGAATTAACCACACGTACTTGGTTCATAATCAACAGGAATATAGAAGCCCTCAAGTAAGTGGTTTTATTCCACACTTTCATCTTGGAAATTTCTGCTCAATATGATATAGCATTATACTGTAAATAGTAAAAGTGTAGAACATTGTAGCAATACATTCTAAATTTCTGTTTTACACATATCCAGTGTTACCCATTAACCAAAGAACATCAGAATCTACGTAGTCATCCCAATCTTTAGGTTCATGATAGCACAGATCTGCGCGCCTCATTTGGGTCCAACATTCTAGATTTGAGAGGATAATACACCACAGACTTTACTTTTTTTTTTTTTTCGCTAGGACTGTGTAAGGCCTGACTTCAAGATGCTTAGGTTTAGCAATGACTCAGGCCAATGACTCCCAGCCAGTTGGCTTAGGGCATTAGGTTTTAAGAGACCGCTTCGGGCCTGAGCATCAGCCTAAGTTAATCCTATAAAGTCAAGCAGCCCCTTTCTTTCATTTTGTTTTCATTTTTTCGCATTTTTTTTTATTTTCAGCATTCATATTTTCAGCACATCTTTATTTTGTCCAGGCTGTATTATACTCTCAACCTATTTCCGGTTCCAGCCCTTGCCATAGCCAAGTAAATGGTCTATCATGATCTTTTAAGCTCAAAGGACAACCACACATCATCCAATGACTCTGACTAAAGACATCCCACTGAAGATTAGTATTCAACAAATCTCTAGAGGGTATTACTTTATGTAACTAGTGTGTGTGAGTGAGTTTTCTTAGCTCAAGCACAGGTTCCAAGAGGACTGTAACAGAAAGATACTGCTCAGTTAAGTTCTCTATCCTCCAGTATACTTACTCACACTTCCAATGTAAATTAATCTCTTAAGAATTGTAAAATGCATCATCACGGGATAAACTATCAAAACCTATAAAAATACTAGCAAACAACCTAAAAACTATTTTTTTTTTCGTTTTTTTTTTATTTTTTTTTTTATTTTTTTTTTAATTTTTTTTTTCAATTTTTAATTTTTAATTTTTTTTTTCATAAACAGAAACATATGATAAACACTTCTTTTCTACACCCCCAAACCTAAACTAAACATTGTCCTCAATGTTGACCAAAATAATACTACAATGAAAAGTAAAAGCAAAGAAGTGAGGAAAGAAGTCACCTGAATGGAGAGCCTCATGGTAGATGTAAAGCATGAAACACATAAGCAAAGAATGAGGAGATAATATAAGTATAGAAAAATTAAATACACCCCCAAACCTCGTCGGTAGCATCCCCACAAAGGTAATAAATAGCCTACAATAACAAAAACAAATAGAAAACAAACAAGAACATAAAATTTGGGTTGCCTCCCAAGAGCGCTAAGTTTTACGTCTTCAGCCAGACGTAACCCCAACAAGTCAACCTGGATCAATTAAATGATTGCCCCACACACTCCTATCCTTGTTACTTAAGTACGGATCATATCGTGGAATGAAGGGGTGGAGTGGTGGGTGGGTAAGCTTTGGGAATAGAGCCCCCTTCATTGGCCATGGAAAGAGGTCATTAGAGAATTTTAAAATGAAGGGCTCCTCTTCCACATCACCCAATTTGGCCTTAGTGGCCTCCTCTCTTAACACATTTTGGGGAGGACTCTCAAATGATGGATTGACTGGGCAATCGATAGAACACTCTAAGTCACGTTCAACAATCAAAGGGGAAGGTTGGTCTAAACATTGTATGGGTGGTGCTTCAGGAACAGAAGGTTCCATTAATATTGTCGTAGACAGTGACTCCCCAAAGATTGAAGATTTAAAAATTGGTTCTAACGACTCATTCACTTCTTCTTTAATTTCTACCCCTCCTTGCTCATTTCCTGCACTGTATCCAACCTCATTTTCAAATTGCTGTGCACTCCGAAGGGTTGTAACATTTTGCACATGGTCAGGGGAAAAACATATCCCCTCTTCAACAAATTGGCCCATCGGGTATTGTGGTCGGATAGGTAAAGTGTTTACTTCATTACTAACGCCCCTTGCACTACTATAAATCCCAATTAGAGTATCTAACATTGACAAGATATTATCTTCAAAGCTAGGATTCCATGTGGGTTGGGCATATTGGAGTTGGGGTTGTGGTGGTGGTGGAACAGGGCATGACATACCTTGTAATGGTGGAGTAGTGATTGGTTCAAACATTGCCCTTTCATTGAGTGTGTGCCAAGAAAAATTAGATTGATCATCCCACCTATGAAGACCTTGGGCCGCACGTACATGATCGCGCACCAATTCCGGATACTCATGGGCCGAAGGGCACTCCACTAGGGTATGGGTAGGGCTTAAGCAAATGGCACATGGTTCTAAAATAAAAGGGGTCGTGGGTTGTAGGGAAGATATGATACTCCCAAAGTTGGATTGATTTTCCCACCCATGGTTATAAGTATCAAGATATGAGTGACATGGAGGGAATGATACTTCAAAGGGAGTGGTAGTAGGTGTGTGTGAGGAATAATAATCATTAAAGTACATGTATGGGTTATTATGGCTAAATCCATAGGAAGGTGAAGTCATTTTTTTTTTCTTTCACCACATAATCACCAACACCATAACCACACTATCACACATCCACAACACAAATCAACCCTAGATATTCACGACTAGCAATCAAGAGTTCTAAATATTGACAACAAGCAAACTTAGCTATTGACAACTAGCACTGCATGCATTCACAGAAAATAAAAAGAAAAATATTAAAAACACCTAAATCTACTTAAAAAGAAAGGTTGATAGATTGCAAACGAGGGGAAGGAGTGCCCTTTCCAACGTCGGCGAGTTCCAAGTGTCACTATCTGCCTCTCCAAATTGACTCCTACAAAGACAAGAAAATAAAGTATCAAAATCCTACAAGAAAAATATGAACAAAATAGAATTAAGTCAAACCGTTACCAAGTCCCCGGCAACGGCGCCAATTGATTGATTGATTTTTCTAACTATTTTTACTCGCAATCGCACGAGACTCAGTATAGTCTAGTGGTAACGAGGTCGAACCCAAAGGACTTGGACTGATTCAACTTAATTCTAATGAAAGATTTGATTTTTTATGAAACTAGTTATAACAGAATGAAAAGTTCTAATTTAACAAAGCGATGAAATTTATGAGAAAATAATATGATGAGAAATATACTAAGACTTCGAATCCACCCAAACCAAATAGCTATCCTCTCCGTTAAACCCGTACAATTCCAAGTGATCAACTACCCGTGCCCCTCTCGAAGTCACGAATAATCGTAATGTGTGCAGCTCTCTCGAACATGCAACTAAACAATTAAATCTATCTTAATTAATCTCCCTCTCTCGAGCAAAGACCAATCATAAAAATGCAATTTTTATTCAAATAACACCTTGGAATTCGCTAAGATCTCTCGAACATTAACAAACCCTTAACTAACAATTACTCTACCCTCTCTCGAGCAACAGAATAATCATAGCAAAATAATAAGCATATGGAATAAAAATCACAACTTTAGAATTGCAAATAAGTATTGAGAGTCAAACAATCAGCAGGGCTTCATCTAGTCCTAGTACAATGAAATTTAGCTAGACATGAAAAGAAGGGAAGAAAAAGCCTGATTCATCGGATTATCGAAAATACTGTTCACCGAAGTACTGTAGCACTGTTCACTATTCATCATCTTCCCCGGCGAACTCGCGTACTGTAGCAATGTGAATTAGTGCGAAATCTGGCCCTTTTCTCCTCCTATCCTCTTCTCCTGCTCCTCCGTCGAAAACCTTGTCGAAATCCGGCGTGAACAGCACCCAAAGGCTCGGTTTTTCCGGCCGGAAGTCCGACGTCAAAAAGTTCTGTTTTCTCTGTCAAAAAGTCCCCCTTCTCGTCCAAAAACTCCTTGTTTTTATAGACCTCGACTAAGAGAGTCCTTCTCCCTGCTTCCTCTTTGAGATGAGCCCAAATCCGCCTGAAAAAAATCTAATCTTTCCTATAGTTTCTGAGTTGAACAAAGTTCTGTTTCGTACGAGTCCCTATTGAGCACGGCTCTTCGTTTCCAAATCCTATTCCAGCATCGACTTCATCTTCTGCACCGCCACCGGACCTCGCCTACAATCTCATCTTCTCCGGCATCGTCATGCTCGCCCCGCCATGAAAGCCGCTTCTCTGCCGTCGCCGTCTCGAGCTTGCCGTTTCGATTTCCTGTCGAATCCGCCGGAATCCGAGCTCCCTCTTCCGTCGTGACCTCGCCTAGGCCGCCGCCGATTCAAGCATCGCCTGATCTTGCCGCCGTCCGCCGTCCACCGCCCCAGCTCATCTTTTCCGGCGAGCTCCAAAACAGAGCATCGCTCTGTTTTCTGGAACGGAAGACCCGAGCGCCCGAGCTTCGGCTCGGGCCGGGTTTTTTTTATTTTTTTATTTTATTTTAACTGAACCAGACGGTTCAGCGCTCCTTTTCTTTTTTTTCTTTTTCTTCTTTAAAACCCGTCGTCATAATCTCAGCCGCCGGATATAATCTGAACGGATCTTCTCTTTCATTGTGTCTCTTTCGCGCGCGATATTTCAAATGATCATAACTTTTTGCTCCGAACTCCGAATTGCGAACAGTCAGTGGCGTTGGAAAGCTGACTTCGTGTACTTTAACATGAAGCTTAAATCAGTCCCATCAGAGATATGCAATCGAAGTTGTAAATATTCAATCATTAGAGTCGCGTTTTATCCCATTTCTGCGTTTTACTCTCGTTTCCTACAAAAACCAAAAAAATATATTAAAGTAGCAATAATTCTAAACAAACACTAGCACAAACATAAGTTTATGAGATAATAAAATACATATTTCATGTACAGATCAGATCACTCTGGCCCTCAGGTGTTCCTGCGCTTGGTGCGTGGCACACAGATGGACGACTCTGATGTCCCGTGAATGAAGTGTGCTGAAAAATATTGTACAACTCTTGTACCACATCACTAACTCAATTTAATAACTTAAAATACTCAAATGTGTCTCTACACACTGATCTCATACCCTGGCTCCTGGTCCCCACTCCTGGCGTCAAGTGCATTCAGCCCCTTGCGCCAGGCCAGCCTCAGCGTTAGGTTGAGCCCAGCGCCAAGGCTAGTCCACGTGCCCTGGTGTACAGCCTAATCTAGTTTATCGATTCCACTCTTCTAAAAGCATCACAAAACCAATTCGACACACCGGATTAAGAGATTTCAAAACAGGCAGCAAAACTTTCCTATTTTAGAATAGTTTCCTAAAATAGCAGTTTTGGTAAACTTACAGAATTTTCAGGTGTTACAGTAAGTTGTCAAATGTATTGAAAACCTATTGATACTGTCACGCCCCGAAATCCCATACCTCGATCGGAGTGCAGAAGCCAATCAAAGAGATACAAATGGAGGTAGAGATCCCGGGCGCGAGACCGAACAGTCGATTTCCAAATCAACCGATTACAATCATCTCAAAAGGACGTGTAACCGATTATGCCCGCAATCAGTGTAATACAATAATAGACATCAATGAATACTATAAAATGAAGTTTGCTTAATGATAATAATAATCCATTTAAGAAAGTCAAATAAAATAAACCTATATGTCTATGGCACACAATTGCCAATAATGTCATAAGCATCAATAAAAGCAAAGCAAATAACTAAAGCGTTTTAAAATTCTTCTCGACGCCTGCCATCGGCCATTCTACTACTGCACTTCCTGATCTCAATTTCCATTTGCGCCTGCATCAGAGGATGCATGAGTATTTCATAGAAACACTCAGTAGGATGTAAAAACCCACTGAACGAAAACAAGCAGTATGAAAAGAATAAGAATAACAAGGGATGGTGAACATCTCACAATATCTAAACTGAACCGAGGTCTATACACCTGCAAGGTTAGTCCATAACAATTCCAACTCGCAAGTAAGGAAAACATCAATAAGACTCCTACTACACATATGAGTAAGGAGAGAATAATAATCATAATAAAGGCTCCAGACATCGAAAGTGAAAGGAGTTACAATTTCTGCTCGCTGAACCTGGTCACTCGCAAGTAACTAAACATACCAGAACCACCCTAGGGGTTCTCTCTTTGGAACCCTGCCATGCGTCTAGGATGCTGGCCCCACCAGTGCTTACGGACACGATGGGCGGAGACTGAGGACCTTCCGTAATGTCCACAATCTAACGTACGTATGGTGCCTCCTTTCGGGCAATATGGAATCGCAATTTCATAATTATAAGTGACCTCGCAAGATCTAGCAATGGCTTATTTGAGCATACTATGAAACCACCAAAGGGAGAGTCTCGCAAGGTCTCCAGTGGAAGAAACAAACATGTAATCAATATGAGCAATATCTCAAAGGAATAGAGGTCTCAACACTCTTAAGAACATAGGGTATCTCTTACCAGAATAGACTCTCTAAAGGAGTATGGATAGAACATCAAAGTCTTTGGTCAACACATAACTCACTCATTGGAGTAGCATAGGACAACAAGACAACTCACACAAGGTGTAACATATAATCAATACGTACCTTTCATGCTCAGCCCTAGATAGGAATTCTTCATTCGCATTAGAGTGTTATAATACCAATATCAAAGATAAGAAATCAAGGAATTATCCTTCATAAATGAATTATATCTAACCCAATCCTTACTGCGATATTGCTTAAGTATATAGTCCAATTACTGTTATTAACATATTAATTGTCATTATATCATATTACATGATGATATTTGTATACTTAGTATTTTCTCTCATATTCTGCTCACTATCTCCTGCACAACAGTCCTCTTCCGACGGCTACTGTGCTCTGTACAGTAAGACTTAACCTCTGAAATTTTTACTGATAATACCCTCGTGAGTCTAGTTTCTAACCCCACTAATTTTATATTTTTCTGATTTAATTTGAATTAGTTATGAATTATTTACCACCGACTATCAGCACAAAAACAGTTCTGGCCGAGATTAAGAATCTTAATTAAACTTGATTATCTTACTTAATAACACATTATAAATGATAATACATTAATAACAGAACATATACTCCCCTCCTAGGTCAATTACAGAACCTAGAATTATCTGGAATTACTAAAGTTCACTCCTTTCTTGTGTTCTTATAAAGATAACATAGTTTATAAGCATTAATAACACCAAACGAGACAATTAATGTAAGACACACCTTAAAAGCACAAACTCAACGTGGAACATCATCAACTAATCAATAACAGAACCTTTAATCCTCTGGAAAATTAATAAAGCATTCAACTTTATATGCGAATTCCCATCTAGAAGTGAAACATGAAAGCACACATGATTTTATGATATACTACGCATAGAAATAGGGACATAACTCAATCATCTCGCAAGAATCCAAACAATGACTATGGTGTTGAATCAAAACACTCATCAAAAACAGATATAATCAAAAGAGAGAAGAGGGGAAAAAAACCATCCTACTTAATCCTTCAAAGACTTCGCCTTTATACGCGCCTCTCGTCTCTTCCGCTTCTTCCAAAGCTCCCGCTCCAAGCTCTCGCAAACTCCCCCAAGAACAAGCCTCCAAGGAGATGGGTGAACGTGGGAAGGAGAAGGGAAAGCTCTCTAGACGTTCTAGGGTTAGAATAAGCCAATACTCTAGGGTTTATATAGAGATGGGAGAGAATCTATTCTCAAACCAATCTTCAAAATCATGGACACTTCTAACCAATGGGAGGCTTCAAAATCTTATAGGAGACGTGCAAATCAAGTCCCAATGGGATATGGTATCTTTCCCAAACAAATCCACCCAAAGATAAGCTTGAAAACACAAAACTGCAACCGGCGATCGATCGGTCTATACGGCGATCGATCGTCGTATGCACAGTTTTAACACTATACGCCACTGCCGATCGATCGCTACTACAGCCGATCGATCGCTTTATGCGAAACACAAAATTCACAAATTCCAGTAACTACGATCGATCGGTTTGGTAAGGCGTCGATCGGCTCAGCTTGCCGATCGATCGGCTCTTATGGCGATCGATCGCGGTCACGATTAATCAAATTCAATTTCTCATATCTTTTTACCCTGAACTCCAAATCGCACATAATAGGTGGCGTTGGAAAGCTCTTCTCACCAACTTTAATTTGTATAAGGCACAACACAATCAATTCAAACGTTAAGAGGGTCGAATTTCGGTTTTAAGATACTTACTAATTTTCCGGATGTTACAGATACTCCTATTGTGAGCTAACTGCTGATTGAGATATTGGAATTCTCATTGGTACTCCTATAGTGAGTTTTATTCAGATAGAGATAATGAAGTATTGGTAAATGATACCTTGAATTCCAGAGTGTTGCGACCTCTGCCTTATGAGATATTACTCAGATTGATATTGATTATTTCTCCACTAGAGTCCTTGCGAGAATCTCTCCGAGGTGGAATCATAGATTCAGAGTGATTTCTGATTTATATTGAACATATGTAGTTCAGCCCAAAGAGAGGCACATACGTACATTTTAGATTACAAGATATTACAGAAGGTCTTGTAGTATCTGCCCATTATGCCCGTAAGCACCGATGGGGCCAGTATTCCTAGACGCATGGCCGGGTTCTAAAGAGAAAACCTTTAGGATGATTTGGTAAGTATCCACTTACGAGTGGAAAGATCAGAGAGCAGAAATTGAAAACTCTTTATACTATGGATGTCTGGAGTCAGTATTTATTGACATTTTCTCCCTACACTTTGGATATTCGGAGTCTTGACTATGGTAACTTCTTTCCCTACACTTATGGTTGTTCGGAGTCATGAATATTATTACTCTTTGCCCATACTTGCGAGTATGGGTAAGTAGTTGGCTGTCCATCGGAGAGGGAATCCCAACAACTATGGGTTTCACATGAGGAGGGAAAAAACTCAATAATTCTCTCCTTCCCTACTCATGTGGGAACTCCCCCATACTACACATGAGGGCCAACCTCACCCATATTGGCCCAACCTCTACAAAGCTCATGTTTTACCTGAGGGACAGTCTTAGTCATCATATTTGATGGATTTTTGTCGATATGGATCTTCTTCAACTAAAAAAATTTTCGTTTCCAACACATCTCTTATCCAATGATACCTCACATCAATATGTTAACTCATAGAGTGGGAATTTGCATTCTTGGTCAAATAGATGACACTTTGACTATCACAATGCACAACATAATTGTCTTGTTTTAAACCCAACTCCTTTATGAATCGCTTCATCCATAACATCTCTTTAAAAGCTTCAATAATTACAATGTACTCAGCCTTTGTTGTTGACAATACAACACACTTTTTGGAACCTTGATTGCGATGACATGACTCCCCTTGCAAAAGTGATCAGATGCCCCAAAGTACTCTTCCTTTATTATCTCTAAAGCATAAACATACTTTAGAAGAACTTCTTAAATACTGAAGAAGCCACTTTGTCGTATTTCAATGCCCATTCACTAGGTTTGAAAGATGTTTACTAACAAAGCTAATAGTATGCGCAATATCATCCCCGATATTTATTTTATAGGCCTCAAGTCTTTAATGACAAATGACTTGTTTAACTCATGCTTCAACCTAACAATCTTATTAGTATCATGTCCAACAATCAATATATTATCAACAATATAATAAAATCACAATTACCAAACCTCTTATTGAACACATAATGAGCCACAAATAGTCAAGGTTTTTGTGTATTCATCGCAGTGTCTAAGGTTTTGGCTAATACTAGGACTAGACCGCACACATTAAATCCACACGCGTCAAAAAAAGATAAAAAATGGCCTCATATTGACCCACATATTTTTATTGAATTGTGATAAGATCTTAGAATACGTTAAAGAGTAGCCCGCGCGCACTATTAGGGAGGCAGTTGCCACAGTTGCGAATTAGCATGACCCACATGATCTAACGGCTGCTTTTTCTAAAGCGTACTGGGAGAGGTTCCAAAAAACGAAGAATATAGGCAGAGTACAAATTCAAAGGCTTTGGCCTAACACGTGGAAGCTCCTAGCCGTGCCTCGTGGAGATCGCAGGAGTAATTCAAGCCCTTCACTTCTCAGGAGAACAGAAACAAAAAGAATGATTAAAAAAACACAAAGCTTGTCCGGTTTGAAGAAAGTTGGCCGTCTTAAGCCAACGACCTGGGTGCCGAGATCAGAACATCTCCCCTCGGTCCTTCTCCACACTCGCGTCCTAGCCATGGCTTCCGACTCTGCTGCAGTATGCCCATATTTTCCTTCCTCTCCATTTCTTTTCTCCTTCCTTCATCATGAAAGTGGTGTAATGGACTGATTGAACCATCCATTTCTGTTTTCTGTTTTGTGGGTTTCTTTTTGTTACAGGCGCCACCTCCTAAGCTGCAGCTCTACTCCTACTTCCGCAGCTCCTGTTCTTGGCGCGTCCGCATCGCCCTTAACCTCAAAGGTCTCCTTTTCATTGTTTTACCGATTGCTTATCATCTTTTTTGTTCTGTTTCTAATGTTTTTTGTATGCAATGCTTGTGAATTCTGTCTCTAACAGTTCTCTTTAGTGCTGAAAATCTGGCTGATCAAGAGTATATATAGATTGTTAGTTACTGGATTATGCTAACTTGGATTTGCAATCATAGCTCTATGTTGTTTTTCTTTTACTTTCTCTTCTGCTGCTTCGCTATAAATTTGTTTTCCTCTTAGTGGTGGGTGAAATTTTTTATGTCTACTGGTGAAATTGGTGTGAATAAATTATGTCTCTCTGTAATTGCTGATAATATTGGTACTGTTGCAGGGCTGGAATATGAGTACAAGGCTGTAAACTTAGTTAAAGGAGAGCAATTCAGTCCAGGTGAGAAAAGATGACCTTTCTTTATGATGTTGGTTGCTTAGTACTTAGTACAACATTTCTACAAACAGCTAGAAGGCACTATATTACTAAGGAGGGGTATTTTGTAAATGTCTAATTTAAGTTAGTTAAGACAGCTAGAATAAAAGGGGTAGTTAAGTCTTTGCATTCCTTAAATGAGTCTATAATAGGAGTTTGTAAGAGAGTCAGTGGATGATATTTTGAGATTTCCATTCTCTAGAATCATTGTTCTAGGATTTAGCTTGTGGATTCAAGTCCCTAGTTGTGGGTTCAGCTGGTTCTGATGTAAAACTCCTTTGTGGATTCGAAGAGTCCTGATCAATCAGGCATTGTAATCATTTCTTTTCCTTTTCAATCAAATACAAGGCTCAAGTTCTCCAATCCCTACCAAGTTGCTGCTTCAGTTTGGTATGAGAACATGGCTGAGCAGTCTTCAATGGTTGCCAATGATCCATTCAATTTACAGACTTTGGTGAGGGTGATCCAGCAACTAGTCCAACAAGTGCAAAATTTGGCTTCAAATTTGGAAATTTTGCAAAAACAAGAGCCAGATCCGAGATTTCATGATAGGGTCAGCCCAAGACTATTGCAACTGCTACAAAAAACAAACAGGTTGGTCCAAACAGCACTAAATCCTGTTACAAATGCAGACAAGAATTGCCATATCTCTAGTGATTGTCCACTGAGAAAGGGTGATCAGTCTAGAAGGGGAGCTACCATAGCTATGGTGTCCAATATCAAGAGGTGTTAGCTTCTGATCCTAGTCATGCAGAAGAGCCTGAATATCTAGAAGTGTATGGGGATGAAGAATTTGAAGGAGAAGAACCCACTTCTTCAGGCTATGTGGTAAGAAGGATCCTATTATCTTCTAAGCAAGTTGATGACAGCTAGAGGCATAAACTTTTTATTACTTCTGTAAAAGTTCAAAACAAAATTTGCAAAGTTATCATAGATGGGGGCTGCACAAAAAATATTATATCTAAAGCAGTAGTGGATTCCCTCAAGCTACCTACACAACTACATCTCAAACCATATGCTTTGGGCTGGATTTCTAAAAGAGGAGAATTCAAAGTAACTGAACAATATAGAGTTCCTATTTCTATTGGAAAGGCTTATTCAACTGATATAATGCGTGATGTAGTTAATATGGATGCTTGTCAAATTTTGCTTGGTAGGCCTTGGCAATATGATACTCAAGCAGTTCATGAAGGTAGAACCAATACTTACAAGTTTGAGCATAAGGGGTAGGGAATTAAATTGATGCCTCAAATAAAGACTAAAGCATCTACACATCAGCTGTAAAAGAAGAATTACTAGCAGCCAAAGGGAAGTACTGGTCAGATTTTAAATTCTAGTCTGAAGCAATATTCTAGTAAGGGGCAGAACAAAGTGTAAATAGTGGGCAACATTCAAAGGGATTTTGTAGCAGAGAAGTCGGCTTACCTGGTGGTTATCAAAGAGGTTATCAAAGAGATGAAAAAACCTGAAGCTAAGATGACCAAATTGCTTCCTTTTCCTGTTCAACAACTTTTTAAAAAGTATACTAACCTAGTCTATGATGAATTGCCTCTACAACTATCTCCATTGAGAAATATTTACCACATAATTGACGAAATACCTAGGTCCAGTCTACCACATTTAGCTCACTACAAAATGAATCCAACAGAGCAGTCGGAGCTGCAAAGATAGGTTGATGACTTGTTGTCAAGGGGATTAATTAGGGAAAGCCTAAGCCCATGTGCAGTCCCACCTTATTAGTCCCTAAGAAAGATGGCAGCTGGAGAATGTGTGTAGATAGCCGAGCTATCAACAAGATTACTATTAAGTATCGACATCCTATTCCTCAGTTAGATGATATGCTCGGCATGTTAGCTGGTTCTAAGGTCTTTTCAAAGCTGGATTTACATAGTGGTTACCACCAAATCAGAATTAGACTAGGTGATGAATGAAAGACCACTTTTAGAACGAAGGAAGGATTGTATGAATAGTTGGTCATGCCATTTGGTTTATCAAATGCCCCTAGCACATTTATGAGATTAATGACTCAAGTACTTAAACCATTTCTAGGCAGATTTGTGGTGATCTACTTTGATGACATTCTAGTGTATAGTAGTGATGAGAAGAGCCACATTCAGTAGCTGACTGAAATGTTTGAGGTACTGCATCACAATGCCCTCTATGTTAATAAAAAAGTGTACCTTCAGTAACAATTGGTTTTTCTTGGGTATATAGTCAGTGCAAAGGGTTTACAAGTAGATCCTTCAAAGACTCAAACCATACAAGACTGGTCTGTCCCTAAAAATACTGCTGATGTCAGGAGTTTCCATGGTTTAGCAACCTTATACTGGAGGTTTATAAAGGATTTCAGTACCATTGAAGGTCCCCTAACAAAGTGTTTTAAAAAAGACAGGTTTCAATAGACACAAGATACACAAAACAATTTTGAAAACCTAAAGCATAAGCTGTCTCATGTACCTGTCCTAGCTTTACCTGACTTTTCTAAAGTCTTTGAGGTGGAGTGATGCCTCAGGAATAGGCATTGGAGTTGTCCTATCACAAGAGGGTCGACCTATTGTTTATTTCAGTGCCAAGCTAAATGGAGCAAGGAGGAAGTGGTAAGCTTATAAGCTAGAGCTTTATGCCTTGGTTCAAGCCCTTAAACACTGGAGACACTACTTAGTTTTCAAAGAATTTATCCTTCATACTGATCATGACTTCCTAAGACATCTCCAAAGCCAAAGCAAACTAGACATATTGTATGCAAGGTGGATGACTAATCTGCAAGACTATACATTTGCAATAAGACAGATATGACAAGTTAAACAAAGCAGTAGATGCCTTGAGCCGAAAATTTACTTTGCTGACTACTCTCATAACTGAGGTCTTTGGTTTTGACTGTTTGAAAGAGTTGTATGTTAAAGATAAGGACTTTAAAGAACCCTGGTTGGCCAATTAGAATAGGCAAATTCCACATTCAGATTTTCATCTAGTGGAGGGCTTCTTGTATAAAGATAATTAGTTGTGTATTCCTTTCCATTCCATCAGGCAGCAACTACTTCAAGAACTGCATTTTGGTGGGCTGGCTGGACACTTTTGGTAGAGACAAAACTAAAGCACATGTCAAAGAGAGATACTACTGGCCATATCAAAAGGGATGTGGCAAAGTTTATCAAACATTGTGGTGTGTGTTAAAGATCAAAAGGGCATTCCAACAATACTTGCCTCTATTCTCCTTCACTTGTTCCTACTCTACCTTGGGAGGACATTTCTATAGACTTTGTCCTTAGGATTGCCTAAAACTCAAAAAGAGTGTAGATTCAATCTTTGTGATCATAGACAGGTTTTCTAAAATGGCACACTTTCTACCCTGCAAGAAAGAAATCATATGATGCATCACATGTGGCCGTACTGTTCTTCAACTTTATTGTTAGGTTATATGGACCACCTAGATCAATCACTTCTGATAGAGACAACAAGTTTTTTGGCCATTTTTGGAGGATAATTCGGAAGAGATTGGACACCCAACTACAGTTTAGCAATACTTGTCATCCACAAACATATGGCCAAAATGAGTTGGTGAATAGGTCCTTGGGTAGCCTTTTGAGATGCTATTCAGGTTCTACTCCTAAGTAGTGGGATGCATTTCTGGCCTAAGCTGAGTTTGCCTATAATTCTACTCCTAATAGATCTATTGGACTGCCTCCATTTGTTATTATTTATGGCTATGTTCCTAAACAGCCCGTGGATTTGGCAATGCTACCTAAGCATAATGGAGAGAATGCTGCTACTGTAGACATTGTTTCCCGGATTGACCGTTGTTCATCAAGAAGTTAGAGAGGCACTTCAAAAGTCCAATGCTACATATAAAGCCAGAGCTGACCTCAAAAGGAGGGAGTAGATCTTCTAAATTGGTGATTTTTGTTATGGTGTACCTCATAAAAGAGACTCCTTGTAGGCCATTATCACAAATTGACTCAGAAGAAAGTGGGACCATATCAAATCATTCGGCAGATTAACAAAATGCTAATGTCATAGACCTTCTTGCTTATATCTATTTTCAAGACATTTAATGTGACTGATCTTACACCATATGCTGGGCTACTTCCTGCTGATTCATCACTTTCTTAGCTCGAGGATGAGCTTCTCTTGAGAAGGAGGGCCTATCAGGCTGCTTAGTACTTAGCAGCATTTCTACAAACAACTAGAAGGCACTATATTACTAAGGAGGGGTATTTCTATAAATGTCTAATTCGAGTTAGTTAAGGCAGGTAGAATATAAGGATCTTTTCATTCCTTAAGTGACTATAAATAGCTATTGAGTTTGTAAGAGAATCAGTGGATGATATTTTGAGATTTCCATTCTCTAGAATCATTGTTCTAGGATTTGGCTTGTGGATTCAAGTCCCAGGCTGTGGATTCAGCTGGTTCTGATGTAAAACTCCTTCGTGGATTCGAAGAGTCCTGATCAATCAAGCATTGTAATCATTTCTTTTCCTTTTCAATCAAATACAAAGCTCAAGTTCTCCAATCCCTACCAAGTTGCTGCTTCACTTTAGTACTAGTATGTATAAGAAGCCGTCATTTGCATCCGTCAGTACACAGGGACATTTTATTCCCAGAGTCTGAATAACAGTGTTTTTGCAAGTCTCAACTAATAATAATGGGATTTGAAATCAAACTGTATTTGTAGCTTCTGGTTCGGCCACATTCTTAAGAACAAATGGCAAATTAAAAAACAGCAAGATTTACCATCTTTTTTCTTTTGTCCTTCCTCGAGTAGAGAATAAATAGCATCTTAAAAATTACACAAGATTTTATGATCTTTATTTTATGCACTCACCTACCAACTTTACACATCTTTCTTTTCCATTACATGGTACTTTTTCTTTCCTTTCTTACTGTTTGTACATTAGATAACTGGTTATTGTATGTCATCATCATCATCATGTGCCTTTTCGGCTTAACCTAGCTATATGGGTTTGGTGACATGGACCATATTTGACTCTTATCAGAATCAAATGATGGTACAAAACCCATGCAAAGAAATATAGTGGTTAGAATATGTCATATGTACCATTTTTTGTTTGATTCCAGAGTTCACAAAGCTGAACCCGTTGGGCTTTGTGCCGGTATTGGTGGATGATGACCTTGTGCTTGCTGATTCCTTCGCCATTATATTGGTCAGCAAATATTAGTCTTTTTCGTTTTGTAATTGTTCCAATCTAGAACTAATATGCTGCACAGCAATTAGGAAAGAAACTTGCTTGATGTAGATTTTTTATGCTTTTGACAGTATTTGGAAGAGAAGTATCCACAAAATCCACTCTTACCTCAAGATCTTAAGAAGAAAGCTATTAATATACAGGTAAATCTACAATCCAATTCATGGCTTTCAGGAGCCTAGTTGCTTGAGCTATTTTCATTACTATATGGCACTACACAGTGTACTCATTTTGTGGTATTTGAGTATTTTTAAATCATTGAAATCTAATGGGCTCATCGATTGTAGATTTCTTTCCCCCTTTATGGTTTGTTACTGGCCTTTTTAAAAAAAAGTACATGTAAGATAGGTGCCTTTGAACTTCTTGCTTTTTTTGTTAATGTCTTCCTTGGTTTACTTCTTAATCAATGGGACTGCCAAGTTCCAACCAAGGAATGCCGTATCGGATATCGGTGATATATTGGTGGGCCAAAGACATAAAATATTGCAGATATCATGTAAGAAAATATCGGTAGTCTAAAACAGGTTTAGAACAAGTATTTTCACGATCCAGTATCTATGCACTATTAATAACCTCAAATATATACAAAATCATGATAATGCAATTATAATAGCATAATTCAAGCTAAATTATAATGCATGAACTTCATGTACTCTCATTGTACATTTCCGTATTTACTTTGAAGATACTTTTAACTCCATGAAAGTCATTTGAGTTTTATTGAAGACTTGTGATACAAAAATATTAGCTTCATGATTTTAGAATGTATATTAAAGACAAAGGGAACAAGTAAGTATACTAATGAAAAAGAAAGATAAACTACTTTTTATGGCTCTATAAAAAATATTCACCTCTTTTTTTGGCTGAAGAAGAGGGTGTTGTTATCCCATAAAAATTGCTACATGTTGTCTTTAAAACAGATTTTATTGGTTAGATTACTACATAAATAAGCTTCCATGATGGGAAATATATATGTGGTGCAAAAAGCGACAGCAGAGTTTTTTCTTTAACAAGAGGACAAAATTCTGGGAAGTACATTGTGGAAATTTTACTTTGAAAAAGAGAATTTAAAAAAGAGGACAATGGGTATTTTTTTATACAAAAGGACAAATGGTATGGACCCACGCCCAATGTGAAAAGAAGGCTGATATGTCAGTCCACTCCTTGTCTTTTTGTGGAAGTCGCGTGAAAAGATGCTCAACGCGAATTCCAAAGGCAAAAGACACGAGAAATTCAAATCAAAAGTTCGATATAAAAACAATAATTACGAGATATCGCAAATACCTCCGATATATCGGGCAATATTTAGAAATTAACATAAAGGGGTGGAAGATTAGTTGTTTTGGATGTTCAGATAAAGGGGTAGAAGAAGTGAAGTTCGGATAAAATGGAGCCTAGGATCAAGTGGTAGAACTTGAAAGGTGAGATGCTCAACGCTTTTGTGGAGAGGTTGAGAATTGAAGGAAATTTGAACTTAAACGAGGAACCAATATTGTTTTGTGGGGTAATATGGTTAATTGCATTAAAAAGTGGAAAAAGAAGTACTTGGTGAAGTGAGGAGAAGGGATGTCAATAAAGAAATATGGTGGTGGTGTGAGGAAGTTTAAAGAGTCAACAAGGAAAAAGGGTATTTCTTTAAGGAGTGGAAAAAAATGTAAAAATCAAGAAAATTGGGAAAGATATGTTCAGGTAAAGAGAGAGGTTAAAAAGATAGTGAGTGAAACTAAATTTAAGGCATTTGATGACTTATATAATAGGTTAGGATCGAAGGAGGGGGAGAGGGACATATATAAGATAGCTAAGTCAAGAGATAGGAGAAGTATGGACTTAGAGCAAGTTAGGTGTATTAAAAGTGAAGATCAAAGGGTTTTAGTGAAAGATGAGGAATTAGGGAGAGATGGCGTGAATATTTTGAGCGTTTATTGAGTAAAAATTATAGCAGCGGGATAGATTATGAGTCTAGTCCTGTTAAAGGGATAACTTATTTTAGGAGATTCTCCGTAGAGGAGGTAGGAGCTGCGTTAAGAAAGATGATGAAAGGCAAAGCTCTAGGGCCCGATGACTATTAAAGCATGGAAGGCACTAGGAGGTCTTGGCTTAACTTAGCTGACTAGTTTGTTTAACAAAATTTAGAAGTTTAAGAGGATGCCGGAGGAGTGGAGGAGAAGTACCTTCATACCCTTGTATAAAAATAAAAGGGACATCCAAAGTTGTACAAACTATAGAGGTATAAAAGTTATGGGATATATTATGAAATTATGAGAGAGAGTAATAGAAGGACATTTGCGAAAAGTAACTAAGGTACCAGAAAATTAATTTGGTTTCATGCCGAAGAGGTCAACAACGGAAGCTATATTTTTATTACGAGTTAGTAGAGAGGTATAGGGATAGAAAACAAGACCTCTATATGACCTTCATAGATTTGGAAAAATACTACAACCGAGTACTGAGAGAGCTCATTTGGAGTGTTTTGTGGAAGAAGGGTGTCATAACAGGTTACATAGATATCATAAAGGATATGCATGAGGTGGTTGTGACTAGTGTACGAACTATTGAGGGGAAATCAAGAAGTTTCCGATTACGGTAGGTCTTCATCAAGGGTCAGCCTTAAGTCCTTATCTTTTCGCTTTAATTATGGATGAGCTCACTAGACATTTACAAGATAATGTACCTTGGTGTATGCTTTTTGCAGATGATGTAGTTTTAATTAATCAGTGTAAAGTGAGTTTGAATGTGAAACTGGAATTATGGAGGGAGGCTCTAAAATCAAAAGGTTTTAAAATAAGTATAACTAAGACAGAGTGCATGGAATTTAATTTTAAGGAAGGTAGAACTATAAGTAGAACCGTAGTTGAAATCGATAGGCAAGAAGCGTCAAGGTGTGATTAATTTCGTTACTTAGGTTGATAGTGATGTGGTGCATAGGATAAATACGGAGTGTGTAAAGTGGAGGGTGGCCTCGGGCGTGTTGTGTGATAGGCGTGTTCTAAAAAGGCTAAAAGGCAAGTTTTATAAGACAGCTATTAGGCCTACAATACTTTATGGAGTGGAGGGTTGGGCACCAAAGACAAGTCATATAGATAAGTTGAATGTAGCCGAAATGAGAATGTTAAGGTGGATGGGTGGGATAACTATGAGAGATAGGATTAAAAATTAATATATTTGTGAGAGTTTAGGGCTAGGTCTGTTAGGGGAGAAGCTGAAGGAATGTACGTTGCGTTGGTTTGGGTATATGCAAAGAAGACCAATAGATGCCCTATGTGAAGATTAGAAGTGTGAGAAGATTAGGAGTGATGCATGTAAGCGATGTTAAAAGAGGGAGAGAGAGACCTAAGAGAACTTAGATGGAGTTAATAAAAAAGGATTTGACTTCACTATCTCTCACAACAGAGGTAGCTCAAAACAGGCTTAAATAGAGGAGTAAGATCTATGTCGCCGACTCCAAATAGTTGGGAAAAGACGCTACTTGATTATGATTATGATTTAGAAATCAACATGTGTAGATCAATAATGGCACGAGAAATAATTGTTTCTTGTGTTATCACACATCATTAAAGGAGAGGGTGTGGGATGGCATTGGAGGAGGGTGAACATCAAATTAGAATGGGTAGTGTGGGTTCACGACATCTGAGATATATCTTTATCTTATTCTTCACAGATAAAACATAAGAGGCTTCCTCTCACATATATCTGTGATATTACAACATTGCAGATATGTGTGATATCACGAAGGCTGCATTGCAATCTAAATCTGTTTACTACTAAATCCGGAAGTGTATCAACGATTCGTTTTATTAATTTTTTTGTTCTTTTATTTGTGTTCTCCAAATTTTGTAACTCTGGGATGTTTACAATCCGATCAGTTAGAAGTCCAATTTTCTATCTATTTTGTTAAGAACTATAAATATGCTAGTTTTGGTTTAATGTTGATATAGTTGCAATAATTTACTGATTCATTGCCTGACTCTAAACCTGAATTCTTCTGTACTATGGAATCTCATAATTTATGCATGTACATATTATAATTTATGTACTCTTGTCTTTTCCTTTTTTATAGTATTTCATATTGTTTCTCAATAAATATGGAAAATCTGTTTGTGTTTTTCTTATATATCAAATTGCAGAGGCTGATTTTTATCTTCATCTGATTTTTTTAGGCTGCTAATATTGTCTGCTCTGGCATTCAGCCTTTCCAAAATCTCGCTGTCCTGGTATTCCCTTTTCTTTTCATTTTTCAATTTAGCTGATATTTTAAACACTTAACCAGTCTTACAATATCTTCTAGTCTTTTATTTATTATCCTTAAAATTGCTGAGAAAAAATGTGTTATTTATCCATATGCAGAACTACATAGAGGAGAAATTAAATGCTGATGAAAAAATAGCATGGGTTCGTTATCACATTGGAAAAGGCTTTGGAGGTAATTTTATAAATTGCTTCCAATTTGCTCATGCAAGAAGTGTCTGACTCGCAATAACAACTAACCATGTTAATTTTTTTTTTGTGCTTGAATTTGTTCGATTTGCTTTGGTGATAAATCAATTTGACTAATTCATATGAAACATGTTGGGATGAGCTATGAGAGTATAGAAAGCCTTGCCCGTGCTGAACTTTCTGGGGCCCAATAGCTTTTGGTAAAGTGAATAGGAATATGGTGGACTGCGTTTAAGTTAACTCTCAGGACCAAATGTAACTGGTATTCATTTTGATTCCTCAAAAGATTTGCTTTCTCCTTCCTCCTTTCTTTCCTGATTCTGCCATTGGCTCAGAAATAAGACATTGTTTAACAGAATTCATTCATGTTTTTTTCTCTCTTTGTATTTTTGCATTTTGGAAGATCATATAGATGATTTATCCCAGTGCATGTTATCTACTCTAACTACTACTAAAAGCTCAAGCTGTTAGAGAAAAGTAACTCCTTATTAACACACTAACACCACTCCCGCACTTGCCAGCACCACTAAGCATTTCATGTAAACATACTCGCAAAGCTCATACATTCAAGGGGAATATTCTGCTCTCAATGACTTGAAGATGCAATCTGGGATCTGGCCTCCTCTCCTAAAATTTTAAGCTGTTAGCGAAGGAACAATTTTATCAGACTAATCATCTGTTTGAGATATCCATATCCATACATGAAAAAGATAAGGAAGTTAAAATAAGAACAAAATTGGATCCACATTTTATGATCCAAAGCATAGCACCAAAATATACATGTGCCTGGATTAAACCTCTTAAAATTGCTTATTGTTCTTGCCCTCTATGCATAGCATTTTTGGGATATCTAATACCAGATATGTGAAAGTATCCTTTAAAGATAGCTATTTTGTAGTTAAATTTTGAATTGATTAAGCATTTGATAATAATTTGATGCCTTAAGGCTAATTCCATTACAGTACTTTTTTTTTGCTTCGTGGTTTTGGGCATTGGCTCTTATATCACTTCCCTGAATAAAGAGGAAAAATTACAACAAGTCCCAAAACTAAAAGAAGAAGAGGCTACAAATATGATGTATCTTTTAATTTAGAAAACACAGACAAAAATGATCTGAAGCTGAAACTAGGAGCACATCTCCTTGATAATTCAAGCAAAGGCTAATGGCTCTTTTTCTAGGAGATGTGACCGTTTCTTTGTTACCATATAAAGTAGAATGAGAAGGTGCATATAACAGTCATCAACAGGTGTCCCGCAGCCACATTATTTATACCTTAGCTAAGAAGAAAATCAAGCTATTAATATTGCCGAAGGAATGGGGGAGGCAAAGCAGCTTTAAAACTTATTTGATAATTCATCTTGAGTAGGAGAAATCTTAAAAGTGATGGCTCGTGCTCTCTAAATCACTCTTACAAAGAACACATCTATCATCCAAGTGAATTTCACACTGTTAAATCTTGTCTAAGTAGGCAATTCTGTAGGGCATACCGCATAAATTAGTCAAGAAAAGCTTTGGTGATAAAGGATGTGGGATAGTGTGGGCTGAAGCAATTGAAAACTTTGCAAAGGGGATGGAGCCCATGTAATCATTGTGAGCTGACTTGAGAGTTGGAAGGAGAGGAGCAATGAAACTCAACAGCCATGTAATTATCATGATCTGAGTTGAGAGTTGGAAGGAGAGGAGCAATTAAGCTCAACAATTGCTGGCTGTGGCTACTCAAATCATCAAGTATGGTATTTCTTTGCCAGATTGCAATGCAGACTATTGTTAGATGCATTTCATACCTATCCTATTTAGACAGAAGAAGGGACAAATATTGGACAAAGCCAATGTCTACTTCCAGTACCTGGATTCTGAGCTATGTAATTAACTTGTCATTTTTATGTATAGATCCCTAACTTGATCTCGTTGTTTATTTGCAGCTCTTGAGGAGCTGCTGAAAGGCTATGCTGGGAGATTTGCCACAAGCGATGAAGTTCTGATGGTTTGTTTCTGTGATCTATCATTTCTTTGCATTTTATTATTATTTTTATGGTAAATCCATTTCCTTAGATGGACTTCATTGCTCAATATCTGATATTCAATAAGTGGATGAAACTTCAGTTAAACAAAATACTTACACAATCAAGAAACTTCCTGAATTTTGAGAAAAAAATTCAGGTGACATTAGAATGTAGGTGAGTGTAACTAGGAATCCACCAAGGCCTTAACAATTGTTGCTGCGGAGGCCGCACTTACTGGCATTGTAAATCTCGGGCTATCAACAGAAGATGCTGATTTGCAATTGTCGGTGGCATTCTAATTATGCTTCTTGCCCCATCACTATGGATTGACACACGTTGTGTGTTTTCTTCACACAATTCATTATGGTTTTGTACTCCCTCCATCCTGTTTTAGAATATCCATATGGAAAATAGGACAGTCCCGTTTTAGATGCTGCATATAGTCAATTTAAGTGGATTTTCAACCTCTCGTTCCCCCCATTAGCTGGAGTTTCCACCATCGAATAAAAATCAACATGTTTTGAGATGGAGCTACTAAAACAGGTCAGAGAGTATTTGTTTTCTTTTTTCTTCATAGTCATATGTTCATAAGAATTTAGTGGATTGTACCAACTTTTGAGGATATAAATAAAAAAGAAAGAAAGCTTAGTGCTGATATTTGAAGAAATCTATTAGTCGTGAGAATGCACATAGGTTATATTTTCATCTAGTATTTCTATCTGCAGCCGCAGGTGCATTAACTAATGTGTGCTAAGGGAATTAGCTAAAAATTATATCATCTATGATATATATCTTGATTAGTTTTGAATTTTTATCTGCAGGCAGACCTTTTTTTGGCACCCCAGATTCATGCAGCAATCCATAGGTTCAAAATGGACATGGTAAGTACTGTCATCTCTTTGTTTATACAACTACTATCATCTCCTTAGAACTTGTCTTGTCAGTGGCAAGCTCCTTGGCACCTATTGGCCTATCTCTATTGGCCGTTTCACTTTAGGTTTGCAAGCGTCCACAGATCTCACTTGCTTGGTAGCTGATCAGCAATTACTGAACTTCTCTTCTTTATGAGAAGGCTAGAAGCCGACGATCTCTTCGTCAAGTGTTATATTAGCATAGAAAGCTTTTATTGTGAAGAGCCTATAGAATCAGTTGGTTTTGGAAATATTTTGTGTTGGAATTGTCTTGCTCTGGGCCTTACACCGAATTTCTGGAATTGTTAAGAATAGTAATTATTAGACTTATTGTAATTACGATGATGATGTTGAGTCCATGTGAACAAGATGGTAGCAATGCTTCCTGCCAGATTGTGAGAAGAATGATATGGAGTGATGAGATACCCTCCCATACTTAACTATATATTAAACTATAGATCAAAATTCCATGGAATGGGTACCTGGAATTCTCTAAATATAGCGATACATTTGCAGCTGGTGGGTGACGACTCAATCACAGAGAAAGACATAAAGAAACATAGAAGAGAAGAGAAGGGCCCCGAGGCAGAGAGATTAAAGAGAGAACTTTATAACATGACCAAATCTCCTCTTATGCTCTGCTGAGCTACATCTTATATAGAGGATAAGGGAAAGCTCTATGGCAATTCCTTATTTAACAAGAAATTTTAAAAAAATACTAAACCTAGTCAATTCCAAATTGTATTATTGAATTTGATTGTATTAAATACTAAAGGTATTCAATTCCAAATTGTATTCTTCTCCTTATTTAATAAATGCTCTACATCAGATGGTATCGGAGCTCTAGCCATGTTGGATTGACTCTGGTACCCATCTCAGGTGATACGCATCGTGTATTTCACCAAAGGCCTTCAGAGAAATCTAGTGCCAAACTCGAGGACGAGTTCTTTTCAAGAAGGGGTGTATGTATGTTGTAGAGCATCTATTAGATAAGGAGAAAAATACAACTTGGAATTAATAACCTTCAGTATTTAATACAATTAGATTGAAGAATACAATCTGGAATTGACTAGGTTTAGTATTTTTTTAAGATTCTTGTTAAACAAGGAATTGCTATAGAGCTCTCCCTTATCTTCTATATAAGGTGTAGCTCGATTTAGCATAAGAGGAGATTTGGTCATGGAATAAAGGTCTCTCTTTTATCTATCTGCCTTTGGGCACTTCTGTTCTATGTTTCTTTGTGTCTTTCTCTCTGATTGGGTCGTAACCCGCCAGTTGCAGATTTATCTTTATATTTAGAGAATTTCAGGTACCCATTCCATGGAATCTCGATATATAGTTTACTATATAGTTATATACGGGAGGGTATCTCATCTTTATCTCATCACAAAAAAAGTGCTAGAGAGGAAACGTCCTGGGGTAGGTACCAGACGACATACTCTGTTTGAAACTACTGGCGGCAGTATAGAGTTCAGTGCAACAAGACTTTGAGGATAGGAGAGCTGGAACAAGTGGCAACACAGCGAAATGGTGTGGGATTGGACGCTCTGATACCAAATGATGAGATACACTCCCATACTTGACTATATATTAAACTATAAATTGAGATTCCCTGGAATGGGTACCTGGAATTCTCTAGATATAAAGATAAATCTGCAACTGGTGGCTTACCACCCAATCACAGAGAAGGACATAAAGAAACATAGAAGAGAAGAGAAGTGCCTGAAAGGAGACAGATAAAAGAGACAACTTTATTCCATGACCAAATCTCCTCTTATGCTCTGCCGAGAGGAGAGTTCTATGACCAACTTTATTCCATGACCAACTTTATTCCTTATTTAACAAGAAATCTTAAAAAAATACTAAACCTAGTCAATTCGAAATTGTATTCTTCAATCTAATTGTATTAAATACTAAAGGTAATCAAGTTCAAACTATATTCTTCTCCTTATTTAATAGATGCTCTGCATCATGGAGGCTCACCTTCAGTATCTGTGAAAAAATTAAGACAAGACAGCAACAATTGAGAAGAGACGAAGAAGAAGAAGAAGAATGGGAAAGATAGATAAGTTAAGGACAGACAAACCACAGAAATTGAGGACACATAGACAAGGAAATTCTGAATATGGCGAGAGACAAATCTGTTATCTTCCAGCAATTTATCTTGCAGCTAATCTGTGAAATAAATACGTTATCTTCTACACTCACCTCTCAAGCTGTCCAACTTGGACGTTGCAAGTTACCAGGCAAGGTTGGTGTTCTTTGGATTGTATTGCTTTTTTGACAGAATGTATTCAGTTGTGATTTTCATTAGTCATGACCTTTCCTCAAATAGATTTACAATCCCATCAGTTTGGGCCAGGCTTGGAAGCCATAAGTCAGGCTCCTTGTGCCTCTTGAAAGATAGAAAGCAAGCAGGAGCAGTGGAAGTGAGTGCCCAAAACAAAGTGTGTCCTTTTGTAACCAAATGGAATACATCAGTTGGCAAATGTGGATCATTCTAGAAATAATGAAGTCTACCACAAGCCATGAGAGAAGTTCTCATGGTTTTGACCCATTGGAGATAGTTGGATCTATTCACTTATTACTAGAAGGGAATTTATTGTGGCACAAATCAGAAAAAGAGTGTCTTGCATCAAAGAAATGTGAACGAGTGCCATATAAGTTTTGGAAGATATGGCAATCAATTCAAAGGTAGATCACGAATTCAAGTATAATGCTTCAACTTGAAGGAGGGCAGACACCAAGATACTGAATAACCCTGACATCAATAGTTGAAGGTAGAGGATGGGTGGTCCTTAATGCATGCTCCACACTGAAGTACTAAGGAAGCATCACAATATGTAAAATTATAACCTTACAAAGGTAATCAAAATAAAAAAGTGGCAGCAAAAAAGCTGCAAAGAAAGGGTTGTGAGAGGATTGATGAGTAAAAAAACAAGACCTTTTCAAGCCTTGGTCAGGTAGTGATAAGAAGAGAAGATAAGAAGCTTGAAGATACTCTGATTGCTGATACCATGTAAAGAATTTAGACAATACGTTGAAGATGGTTGTGTTGTATCACTGCCACAAGAAGCATCTGTCCATAGACTAACTTTTATTTTCCATAGAATTATATAAACAATTACTTCTATTGCTTCTAGATGCAATAGTTATAATTTTAGTAGAAGAGATATATTTAAGAAAAGTCATCCAAAACCTAAGGACAAGGAAACACTATATTTGGCAACAGAAAAATCTGCTATCTTCCGTTAAATCAGTGTGGCAAGTCTGTTATCTTCTACAATCATTATCACATGTGGGAGAATTATTGGAATAAAATAGTATTACTGAAAAGAGAAGACTATATTACGTAAGAGGAAGATCGAATCTTTAGATCACTACTTCACTTTTCTACTCCTTTTCCCTACTCCTTTGTGTTGGCACAAGTTGATTGGCCCTTCAACCATGAAACTACTCCTCGCCACATGGGTTCATGTTGTGGTTTGGTGCCACATAAGCAGAGTAAGAAAATGGAGTAGAGAAGTGGAGTAGTAATATCATTACCCTACCTTTATATGTAGATCATATCGCCTATACAAGCAATGCCTAAGAGGAAATTTCTTGACTAACAAATAACTTACCCTCTGTAAGATAAAGAACCCCCTGTAAGATAAAGAATCAACTCTAAGAACTTAACAAAATTATGAGCAAATATAATCTAAGTGTATGCATTTTCTTTGAATATTGGCAGTCAGATCCGCAAGATGATGAGTCAGCAAACCCACTGGCATGGATTAGAGTGAAGGGTAACATAAAAAATGGGAAAAAAAATGATAATTTGAGTTCATATAATAAGAGATGACATCTATTTTTGACCATACGTTTACCATAACTTTCTCCTCACATTCTGAAAATGTAAGAAACAAGTGCTGAAACTCAATTACCTATAGTGATAGGTGTAGGAAGTATTGAGATATAACTTAACGGGTTTGTCATCTCATAGCTGAGGTGTTTAATTCATGGATTAAATTATTTTTTCATGCCTTGTCTTCTGCAGTCACGGTTCCCTCTCTTATCAAGGCTTAATGAAGCATACGATGAAATACCAGAGTTTCGAGCTGCTATGCCAGATATGCAGCCAGATGCACCGAAGTCTTGAAGGTTTGAATTCCCGTTGACGAAGTTCTATCTTAGCTGTTTAATGTGAAGCTAATAATCATTAACTGTAAATGCATAATAACGAACATATTGAATTAATCAATTTAGCTGGCTTGGTTTGTAAGAGAAATTCTGATAACTAAAAGAGAGGCCAAATATGTTTAGTGTGAATTTCTTGTTTTGTCCTTTTTATTAACTCTCTCTATGCCCAAGTGAGAACAACACGGTCTAGGTTCATGGATGCATACTTTGGTGATAGAATAATTAGAATTAGGACCCATTGTGGCTTAACAACGGGTCTATTTTTCCCCGACAAACGGAGTAATATATAGAAAATTTTACCCTTATACATGAAGACACAATATTTGGGACTTACCAAATACTCCCTCTGTCCTGAGTTATTATTAGCACAAGGCTTTTGCACATGAACTAAAATTCACTTGTTCAGCCTAAAATTCACTCGCTCAAAATGGGTTGAATGGATTCTCATTTGGCTGCACAAATGTTCTATTTTCCTTTAAATGTTCCAAAACTGGCTTGAAATGCATCATTTTGAAATAGATCTGATGTTTTGGACAATGTGGCTTTGTAGGAACTCGGACACCCCTCATTATCAGAAGAAGAGCAAGTGTTCTTGGAGGACATGGCCTGGATCATTTTGAGTTTCCCATTCTGGAGTGACAGTGAAGGCCCGCATGATGCCAAACACCAAAAATAAAAAGTGGCAAAATGTCCTTTTTGTTTGCAAAATAATTGCCAAATAGCATTTGGATTTATTATACAACAGTATTTTGTAACTGATTGAGTGCATACAATGACATCTTCTAAATAAATGAAGTGACTAGGCTGACTTCCACTCTAAGTTGTGTAAAACGATGATCAGTGCATCATTATCAGCTTAATTTGACAAGCAACATTGCTAATGCGATCTTCCAAGTTAAAAAAATATGACAAGAAAATGATTGAAAAAAGTGAATTTACCAACACAAATTTCAAACATTCTTGTATAAAATTTATCTTGTTTTTTGGCAGCAAATGAAAAATCTCAACCTTTTGAGCGCACCCCACTTATCTTCCCATACTGAGAAAAAAATGTACTCCCTCTGTCCTATTTTAGATGCTCCATCTGCAAGAGAGGACAGTTCTTTTTCGATGCTCCGTATGGCCATCTTAAGTGGATTTTGAACATTTCTTCACCTCATTAAGGGGCCGTTTGGGGCGTGATTAAAAGTGGATATATTGCTATACCGTAGCATTCATGTTTTTTCCGCTTTTAGTTGTTTCACGCTGGATAGTGAAAAAACTGAAATGTTATAGTGGGCGTGGAAAATCTACTGTGGATATTTTGGTTTTTTCACGCCCCAAACAGCGAGAATCTAAAACAGGACAGGGAGTAATTTTAGGGCCCGTTTGGTTAGCCCAAAGAAGCTGGGCTAACCAATGGCAGCTGATGTAATTTCTGAAAACTGACAATGGTACTTAAAAAAAAACAGAAACAGAGCCATCATGATTTAAAACAGCCCCTGTCAGTTTTTGAAAATTACACCACATGCCATCATTACTTAAATTCCAAACCAAACACCAATTCTACTTCATTTTGAAAATTCAACTTCACTACTTCTAAAAGTCATAACCAAACGGACCCTTACTCTCCCTGCCGCTTCTCACGTCTCATCCCACACCTGACTAGTTTTATTGATCACAATCCATGTACCTTGAAAGTTCCATCGGGAGGGACGGGTAACACCAAGGTGGGTCTAGCGGCAACACAAAGGAGGGTCTAGCTGCACAATGAGGTGGGGGTGTGGAGGAAAGCAAGAAATGGATATAACGGGAATACTAATAGGCATAAGGCATTCTATGATCAAACAATATGGTGGGACAGTGAGAAATTTTTTTAAGTACAACGGCCTGACCACATCACGTTTATGTCATGTCACCAAGGAGCAGTCGATTTCCAAGATCAATGATGCACAATGGTTTATATGTGCGCTCAACTCCTTGGCATTAAATAGCTGAGCGCACACATAAACCGTGTGCGCAGTTGAGAGTGGCAGCTCTCTGCTGCCTTGAGTATTGCTGTTCGTGGGAAAACCAAAAATTATCAAGATACCTAAAACAAAGAGCTTGGATGGCATACTCCCGTCCTATTTTAGTTGTTTCATCTGAAAAAGAGGACAGTCCCATTTTAGATGGTTCAGTCGATAAATTTAAGTGGATTTTAAGGGGCTGTATGGATAGAGAAAGAGAGGAGAACCTTAGGGTATATTTGGTTAGAGAGAAAGAAAAATGAAAAAAAAATTAAATGAGAAAAAAGAAGAAAAATAAATGTGGGGAGTTGGACTTTTCTCTCATTTTTTTCTATTTGAGAAAAAAAATATAATTAAAATTTTTTGCGGTCCCATGAGAAAGAAAAATAATTTTTAGCTGTCTTAAAAAAGAAAAAAACTTTAATTTTTTTCCCTTTTTCTTTTCTTTTCCTGCTAACCAAACACACCAACATTTGCGGTTGAATTCATTTGACAATGAAAGTGGGAAGAATTTGGTGCATTACCTCTAGAGCAAATTCAGCAATTCAGTGATACTGGCGAAGAAATAAAAATTTTAGATGAATTTTCAATTCTTCAATCTTCACTATTCCAACCCACTTCTAAACTTGGCAACGAATGCCTCCCCTATTTACTACCCAAACAAAATTAAGGTGAACTTTCAGGTGAATTCACTATCCAAACAACCCCTAAACCTTTTCTTCCCCCATTACTTGGGGTTTCCACTTTCCACCACAAAATTAAAATCAACATTTACTTTTTTAGATGGAGTATCTAAAACAGGACGGACGGAGGGAGTACAAGGGGTGCATTTGGAAAGCTGAAAAACCAATATTTTAGCCCTAAAAGGTGAAAATTTTCACCTTTCAGGGTGAAAAGTGTTTGTAAGCTGAAAAGCTGAAATGTGGTCGGTGACGATGATAGGTGAAAATTTTCACCTTTCACCCCTGAAAGACTGATTCTCCCTCGAGTGAGAATCAGCCTGATAAAAAATCACAGGCTGCTGCTCCCTCTCATTTTTTAGGTTTTTTTCCTTTCTCCTTCCTTTCATCGCTCACTCTCATCCCAGCTGCCATCACTCTCACGCGACTCCCCCACCCCCAATAAACCATTTTTCCCTCCCTCTTGCAACTCCTACTGCCGCACCGTCGTTGAAGACCGTCCCTTTTCATTGACGTTCCAGTAAGCACACGGCCCTGGTTGTTTGAATTTTGAATTTGAATCTATCTTATCGTATGCCTTTCTCCCTGTAATTTTTCCCAGAACATGTACTTTAAATTCTCATATGTGCGATCTCATTGGATATTACTGAAGCTCTAAAAAAATAGATAAAGGATGCATGTTCGTTGACGATTAGAAGAATGAATATGATGCGGGTGAATGCATATGTACTGCCTCTTCGTTTAACGATTTTCGGTCGATCTGCTTCTTTTTGGCCAATTTTAACAGTTTTTTATTTCTTCTGTTTTCACCTCTTACATGATCTCCTTTTTTATTAATCAATACTTCTTCTTTTTATTAACTCCGCCATTGTGTCTGACAATGCCCGGTCCCAAGTCCGGAGAAAAGGAGGAGGGTTAGCGTCAAGTTGACAGCCGGCTATAAAAACTCCGTCAATCTCTATGGATCTTACACCAAACATTTTCGCTAGAGCTAGGGCGTTTCCTGGAAGCGACGCATTGTGCCAAAACCCGGGTGCAATGATAAGTAAGCAAGGGTTGGCTAGGGCATTCCCTGGAAGCGACGAATTGCAACAACGCCCGGTTGCAATGAAAAGTGGGCAAGGGTTCTCGCGTTGGTCTGGACGAGCGCGAGTAAAGAAGCTAGTTCATGAGTGTAGGATTAGAGTGGCATCGTGGAATATTGGGACCTTAAAGGGTAAGGGTATAGAGTTAGTGATCGTTTAAAATTAAACTCTTGCAAGTGCACAAGGCAATTGTACTACGGCGAGTATTAAAGGGTTGTCGAACCTCAGGGACGGATTAATCTTTTACCAAATTCAAGAGAAGAAAAAGATGTAGTTTAATTAATTCTAAAGAAGGCAATGGACTTTATCTAATCTAACTGAGATTTAATCAATATGGAGAAGTATCAAGGCAGAGAATCCACCACTAGACATGCAATTACTACTCTCAATTATTATTAAGCATACATTGACATGATATAGTAATTTGTGTTCATGGTCAGACACACAAATCACAATGAATTCACTCACGTTCTTGGTCGGACACGAGAGTTCATCCACTAAAAATTAATGTAGATAATTCTATCCTTGGTCGGGCATAAAATTATCATTTGGGCTAATGATCCTATCCTTGGTCGGGCATAGAATTAACACCAGCCTACTTTTAGCTAAGCGCAGGAATTAAAAAGATCTAATTTCATGCAAATCAATCAAGTCTATGGTCAAGCACTCAAAAGAACTCATGAAATCGCATTAAGCATGAATCATAATCAACTTTATAGAATTAAACTATCAAGAGTAGCAATACACATCTAGGGCTTCATCAAGCCTTGACAAGGAATTTAGTTACACATAGAAAGGGAGAAAAGAAAAGCCTGTTTAAGTAGATCCATCGTCATGAATCCTTCTTCTTCTTCTTTGCTCAAGACTCCTTCTCTTGCTCCTCTCTAGCCTCCAATAAAGCTCTGGTTCTCCAAGGTTGAATGCCCAATACGTTCTCCCTTAAGGCATATATATAAGGATGAAGGAAAGCCCTCTAATCCCCTTCCAAATCCGAGTCAAAATAGGGTTAAATTGCATTTTCCGTATGCACCGATCGATCGCCCGTATAGCACGATCGATCGCCTTGCGAATGCAGCCGAACGAAGCCGTTTTCCTTTGTTAATTGCTTCCGATTGATCGTATGGCGAACGACACCGGACGAAGTCGATCGATTGTTTTTACTGTCTTCAAAACTTCGTGCTAGGCCAAAAATTCCAGTAGATACGATCGATCGTTTTGGTGTCCGATCGATCGTTTTCTCCAATGTAGTGTTTTTTAGCGGAAGACGCGATCGATCGCGTAAGGAGGCGATCGATCATTTTTACTGTCCAGAATCTTCAAATGGCTATAACTTTTTGGTCCAAACTCTGAATTGCACGTGGTTGGTGGCGTTCGAAAGCTGACATCTTGAACTTTAACATGAGACTTGAATCAGTCCAATCTGATATTTGTACACGGAGTTATGATAATTTGACCATTGAAGTCCGTTTTCACCCCATTTTTGTATATTACTATTGTTTCCTACAAAAATCAAAAACTATATTAAAGTAGTAGTAATTCTAATCAAACACTAGCATAAATATAAGTTTAGGAGATAATATAATGCATATTTCATGTGTAGATCACACCCCCAAACCTACATTTTGCTAGTCCCTAGCAAAACAAAACAAAATAAAATCAAACAAACTAAGGAACTAATGCATAAAAGTAAACACCACTTTCGTAGGGAACACGATTGCATTGAGCGTATGCAACAAGCCGTTAAACCTCTAGGTGTCCCTAGTAGGACGAGTGTTGTCTCGTGAGGGTTTGCAGCCATGCTACCCACAAACATGTATTTATTAAACTAATTAATCCTAAGTGCAAAAATAAAGCAAAAATAAAAACATTGCAAAACACACAACCTATTATCCCGACAAATACATACTACAATGCTTAAGAGAATTAACCACATGTACTTGGTTCATAATCAACAGGAATATAGAAGCCCTCAAGTAAGTGGTTTTATTCCACACTTTCATCTTGGAAATTTCTGCTCAAATATTATATAGCATGATAATGTAAATAATAGAAAGTGTAGAACATTGTAGCAATACATTCTAAATCTCTGTTTATACAGATCCAGTGTTACCCATTAACCAAAGAACATCAGAATCTACATAGTCATCGTAATCTTTAGGTTCATGATAGCACAGATCTGCGCGCCTCATTCGGGTCCAACATTCTAGGTTTGAGAGGATAATACACCATAGACTTTTTTTTCCTTCTTTTTTTTTTCGCTAGGACTGCGTAAGGCCTGACTTCAAGATGCTTAGGTTGAGCAATGACTCAGGCCAATGACTCCCAGCCAATTTAGCTTAGGGCATTAGGTTTTAAGAGACCGCTTCGGGCCCGAGCATCAGCCTAAGTTAATCCTATAAAGTCAAGCAGCCCCTTTCTTTCATTTTGTTTTCATTTTTTCGCATTTTCATTTTCAGCATTCATATTTTCAGCACATCTTTATTTTGTCCAGGCTGTATTATACTCTCAACCTATTTCCGGTTCCAATCCCTTGCCATAGCCAAGTAAATGGTCTATCATGATCTTTTAAGCTCAACAGACAACTACACATCATCCAATGACTATGACTAAAGACATCCCGCTGTAAATTAGCATTCAACAAATCTCTAGATGGTATTACTTTATGTACTAGTGTGTGTGAGTGAGTTTTCTTAGTTCAAGCACTTGTTCCAAGAGGACTGTAACAGAAAAGTATGCTCAGTTAAGTGTATCTATCCTCCAGTATACTTACTCACACTTCCAATGTAAATTAATCTCCTAAGAATTATAGCATGCATCATTACGGGATAAACTATCAAAACCTAAGAAAAAGTACTAACAAACAACCTAAAAACTAATCAAAATTTTATTTTTTATTTTTCTGATTTTTTTTCTTTTATGCACGCACTATTCCCTCCCCCAAACCTATTATGAACATTGTCCTCAATGTGAACAAAATATAGCATGACAATGAGCATATAACAAAGAAAATCAAATAAAGGAGAGAATACACCTGAATACGTGGTTTGCCTCCCACCAAGCGCTAAGTTTAACGTCTTTAGCCAGACGAAACTCCTTTAGTTCAACTTATCCAGGGTCTTTGAATCCAACGTTCAGTCCCTCAGTGGTCCTACTACACACATTAAAATTAATGAAAGAAGGAGCAAATGAATCAGTGGAACAAAACCATGGGGGTGCACCATCCACCAGAGTATCAATCAGATGAACTGCGTAATAATCATCTGGTGGTGGATGTTGTTGTTGGGCATTAAAAACATTCAGTTTGACATTTAAATTTCCAAAAGACAATTTCAGCACCCCATCCCGACAGTTTATAATAGCATTGGATGTCGCCAGGAATGGACGTCCCAAAATTACTGGAATTTGACTACCAATGTTCGGTACAGGTTGTGTATCTAAGACAATAAAGTCCACAGGAAAGAAAAATTTGTCAACCTATACCAAAACATCTTCAATAACACCACGCGGAGTTTTAATGGATCGGTCTGCAAGTTGTAGTGTTATTGTAGTCGGTTTCAATTCCCCCAACCCAAGTTGCTCATACACAGAGTAAGGCAACAAATTTACACTCGCCCCCAAATCTAATAATGCCCTGTCAACAGTATGGTCACCTATAACACATGAAATTGTTGGACATCCTGGGTCCTTATATTTCGGTGGAAGGTTATGTGTTAATAGGGAACTCACCTACTCGGTAAGGAAGACCTTTTTAGTCAAATTAGATTTAGCTTTTCGCTTTTGGGTACAAAGGTCTTTCAGGAATTTGGCATAGGCAGGGACCTGTTTTATTGCATCTAACAAAGGAAGATTGACCTTAACCTGTTTAAACACCTCGAACATCTCCTTCATCTTATGATGAGATTTATTAAATGGGGAGGGTTTGTCCAGGCATTGTGGGAATGGTACCCTGGGAATGTAAGATCTCTCTTTCTGGGCCTCGGGTTGGGTATCCGGCTGGGTTTTAGAACTAATAGGTATAACTTTGATGGAATTGGGTTCTTTGTCTTCCTCATGGGAAGGTGTCTCACTCGAAAGGCTAACAGATGGATCCTGAACCCTGTTGTCAATTTGTTTACCGCTCCTCAAGGTAGTTATGGCTTGCACTTGCTCAGGAGGGTAATGGGAGGCCTCAGCTACAAACTGGCCTCGAGGGTTTTGTTGGGGTTGGCTAGGTAAAGTTCCTGCTTCTCTACGGTTCATGGCTTGAGCTAGCTGTCCCAATTGGGTCTCGATCTTGGCAATAGATTGTGTATGAGAATGGACTAGCTGGGCCTGGGACTTTTGTTCATTTGTCAGCTCAGTTAAAACCGTAAGCATGGTGGATTGGGTGGCCATTATTTGGCTCAGTTGGTCTTCAATTGTTGGTTTCTTATTAGATTGGCCAAAGTGCGGGGCTGAGGATGGTTGATAAGGTTGATGTTGGTTTTGAAATTCCTGTCTTCGGGCCTGATTAAAAGTAGGCCCTAGATTAGGTTGCCTCCAAGAAAAATTAGGGTGATCACGCCACCCGGGGTTATAAGTGTTGGAGTATGGATTGTTGGCTCTGGGAAAAGTTTGTGCACTGTTGACATGCTCTTGTACTAGGTCTGGATATTGGAAGGCTGAAGGGCAGTCAACAATGGTGTGCATAGGGCTGGCACAGATGGTGCAGGCATCATGAGAGGTTGGGGTATAAGGTGGAGTCTGTGAGAACAACCTGTCAAATCTCTCAGTTAGGGATGCCACTTGGTGTTCTAGGTTTGTGGTAGCTTTAACATCATACATGCCTCCCCTTGAGGCACTCCTGCCAGGCATATGGCCTTCCGATCTATAGAGGGTGGCACTGTGTAGAGAGTTTTCGTTCAGGTCCTCTAGGAGATCCCAAGCATCATCCGGAGTCTTTTTCATAAATGTGCCTCCACAGGAGGCGTCAATTAAGGTCTTATGCTGATCGCACACACCCTCATGAAATCTCTGTACTAATTGCCACTTGGGCACATCATGGTGGGGACAGGACCGAAGTAGGGCTTTCATCCTCTCCCAGCTTTCATGGAATTGTTCATTAGGTATCTGGGTGAAAGTGATGATTTCATGGCGGATCTTATTGGTCCGTCCCACAGGAAAGTATTTCTTGAGGAATTCGGCTTGAAGTTCCTCCCAAGTGGAAATAGAGTTATGCTCAAGGGAGTACAGCCATTCCTTGGCCCTATCTTTTAAGGTGAAGGGGAACAGCCTAAGGCGCACCTGGTCATCAGATAGTGTAAGTTTAAAGGTTGTGTTAACCTCTAGGAAATTTTGTAGGTGCCTATAGGGGTTCTCATTTAATTGCCCATGGTATGTGGGCAGCATCTGGATGATGTTTGGCTTAATTTCAAAATTAGCCACGGTTGCAGGAAGTAGGATACAGGAAGGGGAGGTGTAGGCAGTGGGACGGTAGTAGTCTTGCAGGGTTCGAGCATGGGGGATTAATAGATTCTGGTTTTAGACCAGTACCATCCCCGAGGTTCATGTTGTTCGCCATATGTTGGATTTCAGGAATTGATTGTCTAGGAGTTCTCAAAATTCTGTAGAGTCGCTCAGGATCAGGGTCAAAGGCTAGGTCAGGGTTCAGGGAACGACGACCATGCATGCACAAATAAAATCAAACGAAACCTGTGCAGTCCTAATAGCGACAACTAGCAAACATCAACCCTAGATAGCGACAACTAGCAACCTAAATGCAATCCCACAAAGAAAAGGAAAACACCAAGCACCCAAATTTATTCTAAAAGAGGGTTAAGAGAGTGCAAACAGTGGGAAGGGATGGCCCTTCCAACGATGACAAAAATCAGCGTCCTCTCTTAATCCTGCAAAAAGAAGAAGAAAGCAATTAAGCTACTAAATAGAAGTCTAAAGGAAACTAAACTACTCTAACACTAACTATGCTAAGAATTTAGTAAATTATTGTGCCGTCCTCGGCAATGGCGCCAAAAACTTGATCGTTTAAATATAAACCCTTGCAAGTGCACAAGGCAATTGTACTACAACGAGTATTAAAGGGTTGTCTAACCTCAGGGACGGATTAATCTTTTACCAAATTCAAGAGAAGAAAAAGATGTAGTTTAATTAATTCTAAAGAAAGCAATGGACTTTATCTAATCTAACTGAGATTTAATCAATATGGAGAAGTATCAAGGCAGAGAATCCACCACTAGACATGCAATTACTACTCTCAATTATTATTAAGCATACATTGACATGATATGGTAATTTGTGTTCATGGTCAGACACACAAATCACAATGAATTCACTCACGTTCTTGGTCGGGACACGAGAGTTTATCCACTAAAAATTAATGTAGATAATTCTATCCTTGGTCGGGCATAGAATTATCATTTGGGCTAATGATCCTATTCTTGGTCGGGCATAGAATTAACACCAGCCTACTTTTAGCTAAGCGCAGGAATTAAAAAGATATAATTTCATGCAAATCAATCAAGTCTATGGTCAAGCACTCAAAAGAACTCATGAAATCGCATTAACCATGAATCATAATCAACTTTATAGAATTAAACTATCAAGAGTAGCAATACACATCTAGGGCTTCATCAAGCCTTGACAAGGAATTTAGTTACACATAGAAAGGGAGAAAAGAAAAGCCTGTTTAAGTAGATCCATCGTCTTGAATCCTTCTTCTTCTTCTTTGCTCAAGACTCCTTCTCTTGCTCCTCTCTAGCCTCCAATAAAGCTCTGGTTCTCCAAGGTTGAATGCCCAATACGTTCTCCCTTAAGGCATATATATAAGGATGCAGGAAAGCCCTCAAATCCCCTTCCAAATCCGAGTCAAAATAGGGTTAAATTGCGTTTTCCGTATGCACCGATCGATCGTCCGTATAGCACGATCGATCGCTTTACGAACGCAGCCGAACGAAGCCGTTTTCCTTTGTTAATTGCTTCCGATCGATCGTATGGCGAACGACGCCGGACGAAGTTGATCGATCGTTTTTACTGTCTTCAAAACTTTGTGCTAGGCCAAAAATTCCAGTAGATACGATCGATCGTTTTGGTGTCCGATCGATCATTTTCTCCAATGTAGTGTTTTTTAGCAGAAGACGCGATCGATCGCGTAAGGAGGCGATCAATCGTTTTTACTGTCTGGAATCTTCAAATGACTATAACTTTTTGCTCCAAACTCCGAATTGCGCGTGGTTGGTGGCGTTGGAAAGCTGACATCTTGATCTTTAACATGAGACTTGAATCAGTCCCAATCAGATATTTGTACACGGAGTTATGATAATTTGACCATTGAAGTCCGTTTTCACCTCATTTTTTGTATATTACTCTTGTTTCCTACAAAAATAAAAAACTATATTAAAGTAGTAGTAATTCTAATCAAACACTAGCATAAATATAAGTTTAGGAGATAATATAATACATATTTCATGTGTAGATCAGTTAGTAGAAACACTCAAGAGAAGGAGGGTTAACATAGCTTGCTTGCAGGAGACTAAGTTTGTCGGAGAGAAGGCTAGGGAGCTGGGGGAAGGCTTTAAACTAGTTTATGTAGATAAAGTTTCAAATAGGAATGGGGTGGGTATAGTGGTGGATAAGGACTTGAGACAAAGTCTTGTTGGTGTCACGAGATTTAGTGATAGAATTATATTAGTGAAGCTAGTGTTAGGGGATTTCATAGTTAATGTTGTTAGTGCTTATGCACCTCAAGTAGGATTAGAAGAGGACCTTAAGAGGCAATTTTGGGAGAAAATGGACTTAGCATTGCAAAGGATACCTAACGGGGAAAAAGTTATTATAGGAGGTGACTTAAATGGGCACGTAGGGGCGAAGAATATAGGTTTTGAGAGGGTGCACGGGGGGTACAGTTTTGGGGGAGCGGAATGAAATGGGAGAAACTATTCTTGATTTTGCAATAGTAAACGATCTAAACATAGCAAATACCTATTTCAAGAAGAAGGAAGAGCATCTAGTAACTTTCAAGAGTGGACCGCTCAAGAGCCAAATAGATTTTTTTTTTAGTTAGAAGCGAAGACAGAACTAAGTGTAAGGATTGTAAGGTTATACCCGGTGAACCTATAGCTCTGCAGCATAGATTAGTTGTTTTAGATGTTCTCATAAAGGGGTGGAAGAAGCGAAGGTCGGATAAAGTGGAGCATAGGATCAAGTGGTGGAACTTGAAAGGTGAGATGCTCAACACTTTTGTGGAAAGGCCGTGGTTTGAAACTTAAATGAGGGATTGAAACTTAAATGAGGAGCCAACATTGATGTGGGAAAGCATGGTTAAGTGTATTAAAAAAGTGGGAAAAGAAGTACTTGGTGAAATGAGGAGGAGAGTGGACGTCAAGAAAGAAACTTGGTGGTGGTGTGAGGAAGTCCAAAGAGTCATAAAGGAAAAGAAGGACTTCTTTAAGGAGTGGCAAAAGTATAAAAATCAAGAGAATTGGGAGAGATATGTTAAGGGAAAGAGAGTGGCCAAAAAGATAGTGAGTGAAGCCAAATTTAAGGCATTTGATGACTTATATAATAGGCTAGAGACGAAGGAGGGAGAGACGGACGTTTATAAGTTAGCCAAGTTAAGGATAGGAGGAGTAGGGACTTAGAGCAAGTTAGGTGTATTAAAAGTGAAGATCAAAGGGTCTTAGTGAAAGATGAGGAAACTAGGGAGAGATAGTATGAGTATTTTGAGCGTTTATTAAATGAGAATTATAGTAGAAATTGGGGTCACGATACACACATAAAATCGAGCAATATACGACGTGTACCGTGTACCCGATTACTCAATTACTCGATTTCTATGTGGTCATCATGAATATACGACGTATATAGATGACGAATGAGTAATCGGGTACACGGTACATGGATCTATCGAGTACTCTATTACTCGATCTGTGTATATCGTCTACCCAATTACTCGATCTCTCAATTTCCATGTGGTTATCATGATTATACGATATAGATGGCTCAAGATCGAGTTATCAGGTTCACGGTACACATAAATCGAGTACTCGATTACTCGATATATGTGTCTATAGTGTACCCGATTACTCAATTAGTCGATTTCCATGTGGTTATCGTGAGGTGTATGACGATCGAGTAATCGGGTACACTGTAAATGGATATATCGAGTACTCGATTACTCGATATGTGTGTTTCGTCTACCCTATTACTCGATTTCCATGTGGTTATCGTGATTATACTATGTAGCTAGCTCGAGAACGAATAATCGGGTAGATGGTACACACATAAATCGAGTACTCAATTACGCCAACATCTCTCTTCTCATATGCTTCTTCTTGTGTGGTATAGATGGCAAGCCCAGCTAAAAAATCAAAGTATGTCAAACAGGTTGAGAGGAACAAGGAAGAGCACTATGCATTTATCGGATCGTATGCCGAAGCACTTATGGCGGGATTTCGTAAGGGTAAGGGTCTTCAACCCGGAGGCTACGACTATGTAAGCCAAGAGTTGGCGAAGAAGGGTATAATTGTGAATGAAGAAAAAATACGCAGTCACTATGACAAGACTAGGTACCTCTACAATGCATGGAAGTGGATGTCAGATTATATTGGTTGTGGGTATAACACAGCAACACAAACATATACCTCCAGAAATCTTGATTTTTGAAGATTTTTAGACAGGTGCGTATCGTCTGACATTTTATTTCGTAACCGTAATTTTGAATTTCTTGCAAACTCGAACCCAAGATGTTTCCTTGCCAATCTAACTCTCATCTCCTTCTGCCGCAGAGACACCTGAAGGCCATGAGATTAAAGTCTTGGGGATACTCGAGAGAGATGGAGGGTCTATTATCGATAATATTCGATGGCAACCATGCTACTGGAAGTCAGGCTTATCATGGACGGCCAAAAAATCTAGTGCCCCCCAATGCACAGCTGCCACCGGATAGTTCACAAGGTACCGATGAGGATCACCCTAGGATGCATCCCAAAGAATTTGATCAGTACTTGGGAGAGGATATAGGAGATAACACATACCCTCGTTCATTCCCCCTCTAATCTCCTTGATAGTGATATCCAAGCAAGCCTGATCGGCCCCTGGCCCCCTCAGTACATCCTACTTGCAACCTATCTCAGGGTGCACAAACATGAACCCTTGATACTGTGATACCAACATCCTCTTGTATCGTGTCATCGATATGTATTTGTAGTTGTCTTCCATTTTTTGTGATAATAACATTATTCATGTTTTGGTGTGTAGGAGCCTCAGAATGCCGACTCTCCTGCTTCCCAAACTCCCCCTACAGATGACTCCACACGCCACAGGCCTACCCCTCCTACCCCTGGTGCCCAGTGTAAGACTTAAAAGGGGAAGACTTCCTCCTCTTCTGAAATATCTACCGGCTTCTAGTCGCTGTCTGACGCTATGATGGCAAGAAATACGCTTGCCGAGAAGCACGATCGTATGCTGTACGAGGCGAAGCTCGCAGAGAAGCAAGCACAGACTGATGAAATCAACAGATGTTTTCATTTACTACGCCGCCTCCCTGGATATGACCCCTCTAACCCAATGTACACTTTTGCAATAACATTATTCTCGACGGAGACTAATAGACAGTTGTGGCTGCACCTAGAAGACGATGAATATTTTGCTGAGCAGTGGTTGAAGAACCTGTGGAATGGGAAGACACCGCCCATCTAGATGCGTGTCTCACTATTGATTTCAAGAAACTTGTGATTTTATGACTGTTGTATAAGATGTTATCCACTTTATGCATTTGTGGACTTCGTGTGGGGTGAACTATTTTTTTTTGTCCTGCCTACTATTCTCCATGTGATTATTGTCCTTTATCCTACTGTATGCATGTGACTCCTCTGACCTACATGTAGGCCATGAGTGTGTGGTGAATGATTTTCTCCATGTCAGTATTGCCTTTTCTCGTACTGTTTGCAAGTGAGTCCGGGAATGTTTATATATACATATTCTAGGTGCACCTCGTTGCTTACTTATATATATTCTACCTTTCCTCCGCCGACCACAGTAATGGAGGCTATCGTGTAATCGCATTGACGATAGACACCCAAAGGACATCGTACATTTGATTACACGAGGATCTTTTGATACTTCCTGAGGAGGGAACCCATGGACCTTATGGTAAGCAAAGCATTTATGTTCATTTCAGCAGTATTAACATTTATTATCAATCAGCAGTATGTTAATTTCGTTATTTTCACTTTGTAGAGGTGGAAGTATTTTGGGCGACGACGATGAGGATGCTGCAATAGTTAATCAGTGTGCCATTGCTATGGAATATTTATCAAATCCTCCATCTCATAATGTTATTCACCCACATCGCCATAGGGGAGAGGAGTTGGTACGTAACATGTTATATACTATTACAAATGATTGAATGTGCAGGGACGTCTGTCGTATGAACAAGCAGACGTTCGTTGAATTATGTAGACAGGCTAGAGCATCCGGTCTGGAAGATAGTCGAGGCGCATCTGTTGAAGAACAACTCATGATATTTTGTTAGCTCATGGGTCACGGTACATCTTTCATAAGTTGCGGCATGAATTTTCCCACTCAGAAGAGAGCATACATTGGTATGTGTATAAGGTGTTCACCGCGTTAGAGCAATGGTTCCATGCTAGAATCTGCACCATGGTTCCACTCGAGCACATGCCATCTTACATTCGGAATAATAGAAAATTTTATCCATATTTCAAATATTGCGTTGGGACAATAGATGGCAACGCATGTCATGGCGAAGGTGAAGTCGGATGTGTCAAACACATATATGGGTAAACAAAAGGTCACTACACAAAATGTCATGTATGTGTGCGATTTCAGCATGCGTTTTACTTATGTCATATCAGGGTGGGATGGGTCCGCCCATGATCAATGGTAAATGTGTGTCATTTACTACTCCTTGCCATGCATTTCGAGCAATCAAGGTCACGATAAGCACATCAATCGAGTCATCGACGGCACGAAGTGGTCTTGCCCATGCAATTCGAGCAATCAAGATAACACTAAGCTCTGCAGTCGAGTCATCGAGTTGACGCTAAGCTCTTCAGTCCAGTCATTAACGTCACGATCGTGGTCCTTGCCTGGATCGAGATCGAGCAATCGAGGTCACGATAAGCTCTTCAGTCGAGTCATCTCATGCACGATAGTGGTCCTTGCCATGCATATTGAGCAATCGTGTTCATGATAAGCTCTTGTGTCGAGTCATCGATTGGTCGATATAGGTGCAGGAATTGCAAACATGTAAGGGCAAGTATTAATAAATGAATCTATCATTATGTACATGAATCTCTCATTTGGTACATGGCAATGTCTATATGTAACGTAATGATCATATCCAAAGGAATACTGTAATATCATTATGTACAGTGGTTTTGCTTTTTCTAGTACAATATGATCTTTTTGCGGCCAATGCGATGTCCTGTAAACCTTCTGCTGCTACATAGGCCGATACTTTCCCTTAACATAACTGTCGCGATCATAGGCCGATAGAGCATTGTTATGGCCGTCTGATCAAAAACTGGTTTGATGACCCTCGAAGCCAACTGTGCTGCGTACATCATTATGTATATTCCACAGTCTTCGGAATTACGTTGGAAGGGTGCATCCCTTATTTGGGACATAAACCAGTTGGCAGCTCCCTTCATCTTGAATTGGTTTGCTAGGATCTTATTCAGGCAGGCAACTACATGATCGGCAGCCTTCTTATGGTGTGGATGCGTCGCTGGATGGCCGCTAAGAGGATTGTAGAAGCGGCACCGTAGGGTGGGGAAGTGTAGAATCAGCAAGCACTAATGGGTATTTATGTGCATTGGGAAGAAGGCATATGTCATTTTTCTATCAATTCCCTTTAGCAGGCTATTTACCAACTTATCTATAAGCTGTTTATTATCACCGGTGGGCAAGAACTCCTACATAAGAATGAAATATGAGATGAGAAGTATATATATTAGATGATTGCCGACAGCACCATGTAAAAATAAGAAGAGGTCACACATTTACGAGTTCAATATATTTAGTGGCAATAATTCCTCCAAAGAAGCAGTATGGATACATCAATACATCCCTGTTCATCTTTTGCCTCTTCCGGAGTAGTTCAAAGAACGCATCAATGACCTGCATGTATTTGATTAAAATAACCATCGAGTATTCCAATCAGCAAAATACCATCGAATAAATTAGCATCATGTGCATGTACCGTGTAGTTTATTTCCTCAGTCCGCAGCAAACTTAAGTAGTCTGCATTGTATAATGTATCTAGTAGATACTTCTACCTTGGGTGCCTCATCCAGTACATAATCGTCGTTCAATCTTTAGGCGACAACACATCCATTTTGAAGCATATCTTAGTTCCCACGTAGTCTATGGGTACGTCTGTCGTCTGATGAACTTCTGCTGTTTTAGCCTCTATTACATGCTCCTTTCCCTTTCTTCCAAGGTGCGTATTGTCACCCTTCTCTTCAGACGGCAGGGTCTCATCAGGTCGCACCACTGCTCGAGGGGGTCGGTCGAACCGGGAAGGCCTTAACTAATCGCCTTCGTTTCCTTTCGGCATGGGAGGACCGGGTGGGAAGGCAGAAGTGGGGGCAGGTTCATCTTCAACCTCATCGCATAACTTTTGGAGGAAGCTATGTACAAGTTGAGCATTCCCACGCGTAAACTTTGGAATAACTTACGGTGGCGCTGCCTCGGCGGGAGTCATCTGTGCCCTAGATGCTGAAAAAAACAAAAAGGGAATGACGGACATGAGGATTCCCATTTAGAGGAATGTATAACGTGCAACTACGATAGAGTAGCCATCGTGCAATCGAATACACGAAGGGCACATATATCGTACAATTGATTACATGATTTATAGAGCTATTGTGTGCTCAATTAAACGATGGAGACATCTATCGAGTAATCGATGACTCGATTGACATATATATGGTGAATTATATCGGGCGGGTGATATGAAAATTACCTGATTTTATTGTCTTGTGGGCGGGCACCTGGTGCCAGGTAGGAATGGCCGGAGATATAGGCGATTCCGTTGGAGGCTGCCCTGCCTCAGCCCGGGGTGACACATCCGGCTGGTCCATTTGGGGCCTCTCTATCGGCATCGCATGGGGGGACTGGCAAACATGTTCTGGGAGCGTAGTTGTTGATGATGGCATCCAACTCGACTCACCGCGTACGGGGTGTGGCCTCTTTCGACCGACATGCCCAAGCATATGATCCTTCTGGGGTGGTTGCTGGGGAGTTTCTCATACGTCAACTCCCTGTTTGTCAACTAGGATTCTGACTGAGTGATTCCACTTCTTCATTTTTTGAATACCCTCAATTATCTGAGGGACTCTAAAGCCTCGACTTTCCATCATATCGCTCTGTTCGAGGGCGACATTAATGAGGTAATTAATCCCCTCAAGGACACCTTGCATGGAAGTGACATGATGGTGGACAGTTGACAGCTGTGTCGACCTCGGCGACGACGGAGGTTGAGGTTGCTGGAGGGGGATGAGAGATGACTCTTCCGATAATGGGGTTATGATATCAACGTCGTCGGTTTAGACATCCAACGTCTCCAATCGGTGATGGAATTAGATTCCCTTATTTGCTTCATCCACCAGCATTCCAGCTCCGGGCCACCTTCTCACTCTTGGACTATATGGACCCATAGTGGAGTGAAACAGATTGGTGTGCTTGAAGAACCATATCTACAGAATGAGAACAGAAATCATTAGCCACTAATGGATATATACAATGATACCGAGTCATCGATTACACGATAGCCAAGACAACCGCGTAATTGACTACACGATAGAGGATCCTACCGCGTAATTGACTACATGATATCCATAACAATCGAGTAATAGATTACACGGCATCGAGTAATCGCTTACAAGGTAGAGATGCATATGGTCCCATATCGTGATACACAAGCATCGAGTAATCGATTACACAGTAGAGATGCATATCGAGTAATCGAGGGGACAATATCCACTACCATCAAGTACTCAATGTGATGTTATCTACATGAATCGAGTAATCAATTACACTATAAGCTGAATATAAGGACTCACCTGTAATACATACGCGGCTCCTGCCAGGGTCCCGCCACTACTAGTCTCTCCGAAAGATCTAGAGTGCAAACATCTAGATGAATGTGACATTTTCGAGACAAGCATTTTATGGATGGCGCCTGGCCAATTATACTTGGACAGTTGGGAGAGGTCGTCCAGATAGTTGCATAGCTTTGTAGGGACTGATCTAGACGATTGTGTGAAGAGCGTGGTTGAAAACATGTGGAGGACGATAATACGAACCATGTCTTCATCTGAAAGATCTGCTACCCCAAGCAGACATTTATCAAGTAGTTCTTCAATGGATTGCCTATCCGGTCTCTGTGTGGAGAAGAACTTACGGTAGAATGAGCCTTCCGGGGCCATAAATTTACCGTCAGGGGATTTCCAATCAAAACATCAAGCAAATTTCTAGCCACAACTACATGACAGCCTTCGAATAACAAATGAAAAACCGTCTCTTTCAATAGGTCCATGTAGTGTGGGTAATGCTCTGCAACTTGTAGAGACTTGGTAAGAGTGCCGAGTGTACATTGGGTTCGGAGGCTTGGCCTTGCGTTATACTTCATCGGGGTCTGGGAAGATCTCTTCTCTTGGGCGGGAATTGGTGGTGGATTCATCTAGTCTGTAATGCATCTAGTAGGATTTGAAATCAGGTTACGATATTGACAGCATCGGCATCCAGTGACACGATATGCGAGCGCAATCGTGCAATCAGACACACGAAATCAAACGATATAACAAAAATGTAGCAGCTTCCAAACAAAAAGATGTCTGATTTTTAAATCTTACCGGTGGGTGGAGGTGTCTTTGGAGGAATGGTCAGCTCGACGATAACCCGACACCCTGACGAGGGATACCCTGTAGATCGACTGGAGGCCTGATTCCGCCGCTGGCAATATGGAACCCTGCTCCCGCAGAAAAGTGGAACCGCGAAAACCTAACTGAGTAGTCGCAGTTGCGCAATGGTGTTGAAGCTCCAGAAACAGGTATTAATAATTGAGTGAAGGGCGAGAGCATTTTCGGTAAGTAGGCGTCGGGGTGATGGGTCCGGCATGCACTCTGACACGTGCGTTGAATTACTCAGCACCCATGCATAATGACACGATGAAGGGTACACGGCACTCATACATACGTTTGACATGGTGGTCACGAAAATGAATAATAGAAAACCTCCGATAACAAGTAATCGACTACTCGATGATCACCAAATTTGAGTAATCTAAACCACGATAGATGCCTACGCGATGAGGTGGACAACAAGTAACCGATTACACGTTAAGCAAGTACTTCGACATCCCGATTACACGATAGAGAAGAGTTTTCAAGTGCAGACTAGAATAGACGATGAGCACTTATATCAAGTAATTGAATACTCAATGAGAAACGCAATTGAGTAATTGTACCAAGGATAGATGCCCACGCGATGATGTGGATAACGAGTAATCGATTACACAATGAACAAGGCCTTCGACATCCCAATTGCCCGATAGAGAAGGGGATTGTATCGTGTGGAATATATTAGATGATGCGCACTTATATCGAGCGACCGATAATACGATAGCAGAACACATTTCAAACTCTTGGCAGGAGCTGCGTACTCAAGGATGCCAATATTGTAAACGAATACACGATGGGCAACGCAATTGAGTATCGATGTTAGAGGCGAGGCGAATGGTAATGTCGGGTCATCGTAAAATACAGGGCTCATCCGACCAGCCAGCCGGGGGGGCTAGGAGAACTGGCCGCCCTACCTCATATTTTGGGGATATGTGTTGGCAATCGAAATATTAGTAAGGGATATTTTCGGTACATTTATGCCCTGACATAGTGTTTCTCACGGTGCTTCCCAAACGTAAAGCAGTCTGATAAATTTTCATGCTCCCAAACAGGAATCAGTTGAGCCAAAATAGAGTGAAATGGTCACCTGTCACCCATGTCTTTTTTCAACTTCCAGACATACGTCAACTAGAAAATTTTCACCCTGTTTTATTTTCTGCTTCCAAACGCACCCAAGGTATGAGTGCGGGCATGTGCCTGCCTAGGCGTGTATCCTCAATGTTTCCCTCTGCACTGATTTCTTCGTCTCTTGGCAGCGACTCTGACTCTGACCACTTTCCTCTGCACGGTTTGATCCCTTCCTTTAGCACCTTCTTGCAGTAGCCAAATACCAGAACAGACTAAGCTCTTCCACCAAAGACCATCTTTATCCCTTGCATGGCGCTTCCTTGTAGTCGTCGTTATTCGGGGAACCACACCACCCTGGAGCCGAAGAGACTGTTATTGCACTTATGTCTCAATATAAATGGAGGTGGTTAAATTTCTTTTCAGAGATGATTGTGAAAAGGCGTTGAGAGCAAAGCATTTTGATGATGCATTTCCTGGAGTGGATGGGAGCAGTTATGACCAAGCACTAATCTGGAAGAGCAGATTGAATTTCTAGCAGAAGTTTTCAGAAAAGCTTCAGAAGTTGATATACCATTTGAGGTACTGCAAGTCTGCATCCACTAGCTGGTGTTGTCTTCAGGGGGTATCTTGCATTTGACTTTTTTCTATGATTGTCCAGCATTTGACTTTATAAAGTCAAAACCTTATTAAAGGCTTGTGAATAAAGAAAGGTCTTTTATTGGTTGATGAAGCACCGATCTTCCTCGGTTAAGACAGCTGAACAGCTGAGTTGCTTCGTGTTATAGGCTTACAACACAAGCTTTTGTACCATCTGTTTTGGCTGAGATACCATCTTATTTTGGCTATAGGTTCCTGACTACCTCTGTTGTAAAATCTCACTTGACATTCTCCGTGATCCTGTAATTACTCCAAGTGGTGTGTCCTATGAGAAGTCTGTGCTTCTTGGCCATTTACGAAAGGTGAATATTTCGCTTATTGATTTTTTAAATTTCCATCTATTGCCACTATGATCTTGTAAATTATGAAACACAGGTTGGGAAATTGGACCCTATCACGCGGGAGCCACTTGCTGAACACCAATTGATTCCAAATCTAGCCATAAAACAAGCAGTTCTTGTAACACCCAGAAAATTAGTAAGTATTTTAAAACCCAAATTTGACCCTCTTAATATTTGATTTGTCATATTTTCCCTTTTGAAAATTAAAGTTGGTGAGAAGAGCTTTCCAACGCCACCTATTATGCGCGATTTGGAGTTCGGAGTGAAAAGATATGAGAAATTAAAGTTTGATTAAATGTGACAGCGATCGATCGCTATAAGAACCGATCGACGCCTTATCAAAATGATCGATCGTAGTTATTGTGATTTGCGAATGTTTTGTTTCGCGTAAAGCAATCGATCGGCAGTAATGGCGATTGATCGGCTGTAACGCGGTAGTGTAAAACAACGCATACGACGATAGATCACCGTATAGCCGATCGATCGCCGGTTGCGGTTTTGCGATTTCTAGAGTGTTTTTGGGGTGGATTTGCTTGGGAAAGATACCAAATCCCAATGGGACTTGATTTGCATGTCTCCAGTAGGATTTTGAAGCCTTCCCATTGGTTGAAAGTGTCCATGAATTGGAAGCTTAGTTTAAGAATGGATTCTCCGCCAACTCTATATAAACACTAGAGAATTGGCTTGTGTTAACCTTAGAACGTCCAGAAACTTTTTCCCTCTCCTTCCCATGTTCACCCATCTCCTTGGAGGTTTGTTTTTGTGGAAGTTTGCGAGAGCTTGGAGCAGGAGCTTTGGAAGAAGCGGAAGAGACGAGTAACGCGTAGAAAGGCGAAATCTTTGGAGGATTAAGTAGGATGGTTTTTTTCCTCTTCTCTTTTTTGATTATATATGCTTTTGACAAGTGTTTTGATGCAACACCTTAGTTATTGTTTGGATTCTTGTGAGATAAATGAGTTGTGTCTTTATTTCTATGCGTACTGCATCATAAATCATATGTGCATTCATGTTTCACTTCTAGATGGGAATTCGTACCTAAAAGTCTAATGCTTTATTAATTTTCCAGAGAATAGAAGTTCTAATATTGTTTAGTTGATCATGATCCACGTTGAGTTTATGCCTTTAAGGTGTGTTTGGCATTAATTGTCTTATTTGGGGTATATTAATATTTACAAACTATGTTATATATATTAAAACACAAGAAAGGAGTGAACTTTAGTAATTCCAGATAATCTTAGGATCTGTAATTGGTCTAGGAGGGGAGCATATGGTCTGTTATTAATGTATTATTATTTATAATGTGTTACTAAGTAAGATAATCAAGTTTAATTAAGAGTCTTAATCTCGGTTAGAACTATTTCTGTGCTAACAGTCGGTAGTAAATAATTCATAACTAATTCAAATAAAATCAAAAAAATATAAAATCAGTGGGGTTAGAAACTAGACTCACGAAGGTATTATCGGTAAAAATTTCAGAGGTTAAGTCTTATTGTACAGAGCACAGTAGCCATCGGAAATGGACTATTGTGCAGGAGACAGTGAGCTGAATCTGAGAGAAAATACTAAGTATACAAATAACATCATGTAATATGATATAATAATGATTAATATGTTAATACCAGTAATTGGACTATATACTTATGGAATATCACAGTAAGAATTGGGTTAGATGTAATTCAATTATGAGGGATAATCCTTTAAACAAGTGATTCCTAACTATCTATTTTAAAAGCGTTGATGTCGGTTTGATATTCTACTTGGAATTCAAATCATCTAAGATTCTTTGATTTCTTATCTCTGATATTTGTATTATAAACTCTAATGCGAATGAGGAATTCCTATCTAGGGCTGAGCATGAAAGGTACATATTGATTGTATGGTACTCCTTGTGTGAGTTGTCATTATTCGAAGTGTTTGGGTTGTCTTGTTATTATATGCTACTCCAATGAGTGAGTTATGTGTTGACCAAAGACTTTGATGCTTTTATCCATACTCCTTGAGAGAGTCTATTCTGGTAAGAGATACCTTATGATCTTAGAGTGTTGTGACCTCTATTCCTTTGAGATATTGCTCATATTGATTATATGATTGTTTCTTCCACTGGAGACCTTGCGAGACTCTCCCCATGGTGGTTTCATAGTATACTTAATTAAACCATTGCTAGATCTTGCGAGGTCACTTATATTTATGAAATTACGATTCCATACTGCCCGAAGGGAGGCACTATACGTACGTTAGATTGTGGACATTACGGAAGGTCCTCAGTCTCCGCCCATCGTGTCCGTAAGCACTGGTGGGGCCAGCATCCTAGACGCATGCCAGGGTTCCAAAGAGAGGACCCCTAGGGTGGTTCTGGTATATTATTTTAATCACTTGCGAGCGACCAGGTTAGCGAGCAGAAATTGTAACTCCTTTCACTTTAGATGTCTGGAGCTTTTGTTATGATTGTTATCCTCTCCTTACTCATATGTGTAGTAGGAGCCTTATTGATGTTTTTCCTATACTTGCGAGTTGGAATTGTTGTTGACTAACCTTGCAGGTGTATAGACCTCGGTTAAGTTCAGATGTTGTGGAGTGTCTATGACCTTTATTATTCTTATTCTCTTCATACTACTTGTTTTAATTCAGTGGGTTTTTACATCCTACTGAGTGTTTCTATGAAATACTCATGCATCCTCTGATGCAGGCACAAACGAAAAGTGAGATCAAGAAGTGCAGTAGTTGAATGGCGGATTGCAGGCGCCGAGAAGAGATTAAAGACGATTTAGTTATTTGCTTTGCTTTTTATTGATGATTATGACATTATGGCAATTGTGTGTCATAGACTTATAGGTTTATTTTATTTAACTTTCTTAAATGGATTATTATTAAAGAAATTCATTTCATAGTATTTATTGATGTCTATTATTGTATTACACTGATTGTGGGCATAATCGGTTACACATTCTTTTGAGATGATTGTAATTGGTTGAAAAATCGACTGTTCGGTCTCGTGCCCGGGATCTCTACCTCAATTTGTATCTCATTGGTTGGTTTCCGCACTCCGGTTGAGGTATGGGATTTCGGGGCGTGACAGTTCTAGCATTTTTAAATGAACATGGCTGGGCTTATAAGAATACATGACTAAAGTAGTGCACCACTGATGAAGGTAGATTGATTGGTCAATGGCACCTCTGTTTAATCATTAATGGTTATGATGAAGGAAGTTGCTTCATTTTAGCATTTTTCTGGAATCTACTGATGCCCCTGGAACCATCATTGGTGTGAAAAAGCTGCCTGCATTGGTTCTTAGATGGATCAATGTTTATGTACCACCTTATTTATTGTTCCTAGGACAGGTGTATATATATGTACTTTCGAAAAACCCAATAAAGAGGGTCTTGCTTTCATGTATATAGAACTCAAAATTCAGCTTATGGTGTAAATATGTCGTATTGATAATGAATGAATCTGGGCTTTGTATATTTGACGGCAGTCTTTTATCTCTTGGCCTCCATCTTAGGAAACTAAAATATCTTAAGGATGTCAACGCAGTGGGTGGAAGACTACCTCAAATTAGTTCATTCTACGAATTCCGGACGGAGGGAGTACATGGAGGAAATTAGCTGGTTAATGATAAGCGTTCACAGAGGACAATATGAGTGTAGCCTCCATGTGTGAATGTGCATACTTCTTGGATGGGATGAATATCCATACCGAAGGTAGTGGTACTGAAAAGACAACGGATCCCTCGTAGTTGAGTAAGTAGTTTCGTCCAATAGAATTTCTGATTAGTTAGAAAATTATTTGATTAATTACAGTATGAATTAAGTCTTCTCTATGCCGGTCCACCAATTAAAATGCTGGTAGGGCGTCTCGCCTGTTGAGGGAGAGGTAAGAGTCCTTGCCGGGGAGAGGACCTAATCATAATCCAGTAGTGTGTGTTTTCCAACAGTTTGGGTTGGACTGTGGATCTTATGCCTCCTCCATTCAAGACTATTTTGTGTAACTTTTTTTAAGAAATAACAAAGACATCTTTTTTATTAACTCCATCCATGTTCTGTTAGGTGTTTTTTTTCCCTCTTTTAACATCATTTATATGCATCCTTTTTAATCTTCACCGGAGCATTTATTGGTTCTTTGCACATGCTCATACCAACGCAATCTAAACTCCATAGGCTTCTCCTCTAAAAGTGTTACCTCTGAGTTCTCACGATTATATCTCTTATAGTTATTCAACACATCCACCTTAACATTCTCATTTTGGTTACATTCAATTTATCTACGACTTTTCACAATGTGCTAAATATAAAACTCCAAACAAAAATCTATGAAGAGATTAAGTCACTTACACATTTATTAAGATTGCCGTGAAGTAAATGACTTATAGAGAGTATTTTATATAACACTTGAAATTGTTTGTTCCACTTTGATTTGATTTTGATTATTACATCTTTTCACTCAAAATTCCTGCTTTTAATGGGTGATCTTATATGGTTATAAATAAATCTAAGTTTGGTACATACCTGGTAAATGGGGATTGGGTTTTCAATTGTTGATTTTTTCGATTTAAAATGGACCGAGTCTGAATACATACCCAACTCGACACGAGATCAGATCGAATCAGTTCTGGGATTTCTTTTTGTTTCTTCATGAGCCAGGTGTGGTTTCGAATACTAACCAGTGATGAGTCCGGGTCGGTTCCGATTCCTGCTCTCTAAATAATTTCGGGGTCGAATACCTGACCTGGTGGCATTGCTAGGCATGGCCATAGTCCATGACTTGTTTCGGAAACTGACCATTCACTTACTCAGATTGGTGGCCGACTCTGGGTTTTTACAGTTCGATAGGCGGCAAGTGATAACCGATGGCTGAGAAAGCTGAACGGGCCCAACCCAGGTTCTACCGGCTGGTCGGGATGCTTTTTAAAACAATTTACACAGGATCTAGCATGGTTCAAATATCTACCGGAAGACTACAATGATTTGTAGCTAGAGCATGCCAATTGTAACTTGCATTCAAGGCGACATGAATGCCAATTATATAACTTACAAAACAAAAGTTATTGCAACAAAACAATCAACTAAGGAACAACATAAATTAATCAAGAAGGTACAGTAGCCAACCAAGGGAGAAGCTTCTCATGGACCAAATCAGGTCTGTCATCATGGGGACAGTGGCCAACTCCTTCCAGCATGTAAAGGCTTACATTTGACAACTGAGATGGAAGAGAAGAGAAATATTTCCCAACAGGCCCGTCTATTGGGGTAAATGGATCCTGATTGCCCCATAAAATTAGGACAGGCAATGAGATCTTCGGCATTAGCAGAATAGGATTTGGTCCCGGTGGCCCTGTTATTATAGAAACAAACGCATCAAGTGCTCCTTCATCATCTGCTGGCTTTCTGATGATCTGCAGTTTTGCAGTAAATCTTCCAACATGTCAGCATTAAAACAGAGATTAAAATGGCATAAAGCAAGTGGTTGTAAGATGTTAGTATTACCTCCACTAGATCTTCATCAACAGACTCTTTGTTTCCATACACAGATAGTAAGATGTTCTTCAAATTTTCTCTGTTATATATTAAAGACATGTATATATAAGTTTGCCGTGGATTTACTGATTGAATTACATAATTATACAGGCTGATATAATTACTGTTCATACCTCTGTTTCACGCGCTCAAATAGCGGTGATGCAATTCTTCGCTGCTGTAATAAGAAGTCAAATAACCAAAGTAGAGGGAGCAACAGTTTAATTCTCCAATCATCAACAACAGCCTTGTTGTTCATGCCACCTGCACAGTTGAGTAGTACAAGTCCCCTAACCAATCCACGAGTTGAATCTAAATTCGTGTGCACATAAACCACATGAGATTTAGTAATGATAACCATTAATAAACGACTAGGGCAACTAAAAAACTAATCCCCCCATAATTCATTGTCTGGATTAGGGAAAAACTTTTTGCAATCAAGTGTTCTGTTAATTAGTAGATTATAGGTGTAGTAAAAGAGGAATAAAAATTGCTTCCGTAAATAACTTTTTTTTTTCAAATGTTGATAATTTGTATGGGATGGAGTATGTTGGTAGAACGTTGGAAACCATGTTGGCTAACCTGCAGCAGCAATGACGCAGGCAAGGCTTCCAACGGAATTCCCCACCAGGATTGTAGGCCTCTGAATTACTTGATCCAAGAAATCCAGTATGAGCTGTTCCAAGTGTCTGATGTTACTAAGATTGGCAAGCAAGGATGTTACAGCCAACACAAAATGAAAATCCAAAATACGAATTTTTTTGGCCTGAAACATTTGGAGCCTTATGAGAACAATACCTCAGCCCATGCTTCCATGGCATAAGCAAAACCAGTTGGCTTATCAGAAGCACCAAACCCAAGCAGGTCAACAGCGTAGACAGTGTAGCTCTCAGCCAATACACTGATATTCCTGTCACCATTTTTAACCTCCTCAACTCACAAGCTCAATGTTTTTAACACAAAAGAAACATCTCAGTGATTCATAGACTGCAAATTAAGAATCTTTAACCTTTTCAATTTAAAACCTCAATAAAAAAGAGCTCTGTGATCATACCAGCCACCCACACAAAATAAATTGATGTTTGAGCTAAATAGAAATCTGGGCAAGTAAAGAAGATGGAAATTAGCTAAACTACCAAGGTTATACAAGTAAGCAAATTGCCGATGTAGACTTTTAATAATCTTAACGGAGAACTATATGCAACTCTAGTAAAATTGCAAATCTAGACTTGCACACATGCAAAGGCCACATGCCTGAGGATGAAATTACCATAGTGCCCTCACCTAAAAGTGAAAGTATGCGGAAGAGACAGATTGAGGGAAGTTGCCTTGGAAAGTACCTCTACTTTAAAATTAGCAGGACCATGTTCTGGCCTTAAGCCTTCCGCCATTTTATAATCCGACACGAAGAAATCTTTGACTTCATTGTAGAAGAAGGGAGAAGCATATAGATGTCACCTATGGAGTTTTGTATATTGACAGGGCCTTAGATTGTTGAAAGGCCCAGCTCTACCTTTAATCACATTCTCATGTGAAAAAAGATAAGGGAGTTGATCAAAAAGGAAGAACCACATAAGGTCATAACCATGAGAATGATGAGGGTGCAGTGAAGATAGCTCTTGTTTTAGTGCTTCAGAGCTTTTAGTAGGGAGGTCTCCAAAGAATAAGGTGGGCAAGCGGTTTATAATTGTGGAAAATTATTGGGAGCAGTTAAATGATTATCCATGAGACAATATCTGCTACTGGGAGACCCTTGAATAGAGTAGGCTTCTAGCCATTTGGACAAACAAGGACTCAATGTCTATGGTTTCGACAAACAAGTATTCAGTGTCAAAATGGCTAGCAGCCTACTCTATTCAATGAGTGTCGCAATAGTAGATGTCAGATCATGGATAATCATTTAACTCCGGACTTTCTTACAGAAAGCTCTTCAGCTCTAGAACAAGAGTAATCTTCACTGCACCAGCAGCTTGAACATCCCTCTTCTAGTAGTCTTGAACAGTTGCCTTCAATAAATCGCAACATTAGTTTTGATTCTACTGTATTGTGTGAGTTGTGTCTTTGGTCTAAACAAAGTTGTCTTTCTTTTTCACGTAGTTCCATTTGTATAAATCGTGCATTTGAAATAATGCATTGTGACATTTGGGGACCTCAATCGATTGGTTCTTTATCTAGGACACATTATTTTTTTACTATTTTTGATTATTTTTCACAATGCACATGAATATACCTTATGTGGTTCAAATCTGAAACTTGTGGCTTGCTCAATATTTTTTTTTTAATGTCAACACCCAATTTGAATGTTCTATTAAAACTATTCAAAGTGATAATGGTGCTGAATTCTCTTCTAAGTAATTAACCTCATTCTTTCGCAAAAATGGTGCATTGCAACAGCACAGTTGTGTGGGAACTCCCCAACAAAATTGGGTTGTAGAGCGGAAACACAGACGTCTTGTAGATGTAGCCAAAGCTCTTCACTTTCAGGCCTCTCTTCCACTAACACTTTGGAGGGATTGCATCCTCGCCGCTGCCTACCTCATCATCCGAGTTCCTACATCCATTCTCTCTTGTAAAATGCCATATAATATCACAGATAAGGATAAATTTGCTCCTCGTGCTCATTCTTGCTTATTTCTTGGGCATCCATTTGGTCAAAAAAGCTACCAATTCCTTGATTTGGACTCCATTAAAACTTTGACTAGTCGTGATGTCTTTGCCTCCTGGCCTCGGCAATCAGGGGGGAGACTCGAGTTTGTCGCTTGTAGAAGTCTATTTATGGTTAAGCAAGCCTCCAGGAACTAGCTTGCCAAGCTCTAATCGGCCCTCAAGGATATGCCAGTTTTACTCCATCACTTGCAAACTAGTCATTATTCACTTGTTTATGTGGATGATATCATCATAGGAGGAAATTATCTAGTTGCCATCACTAAATTGAAGCAATTTATTTAGAGCCATTTTCGCATCAAGGAACTTGGGTCTCTTGAAGATTTTCTTGGGATTGAAGTAGCCTGCTCCAAACAAAATATATATATCTCTCAAAGGAAATACACTCGAAATTTTAATGGATGCAGGACAACTTGGTGCTCGTCCTTGTGATTTCCCTATGGAGCAACATTTGAAGATTTTCCTATGGAGCTTTGTTTTTAAGTTTTTATTCTTTAGGCATTTATTATGCTTGACATTGACATTGGAACCAATTGAGGTGTATAAATAGGTAGTAAAGGATAAGAAATAGATATAGCTTCTCAACTTTTAATAATTACTGCTCTTCTAAGTTGGAGCAAAACCATTTGATTCTTGCTGTAATTTTAAGGTTCTTCCTTTCTTCCAAGCAGTCCTCATTATCTCTCTAAAAGAAACTACATCTTCATAAGAGCATTTTCATCTTCCAAACTTGAACAATTTTACCTTGTGTCAAAGCTGTGAGCCTTTGCTAGGAAAGGAAATGAATAAATTTTTCACCCTTCCATTCCTTGTAATGATCTTTCGATGTTATATTTTAGGGAGGTCTTATATCAATCAGATATTAACCAACTGGAAATTGTCTTCTTCTTTATCTCCTTTCCTTTTTTATCAGCAGGTGCCTCCAAGATTGCAGAAAAAAGTTATTTATTACAGTGTCATTTGCCATTTTACCAGACTTGAGCGCAGTTCCGTCACTTTTTTTTTTGCTAGTTAGTTCCATCATTTCATACTACATGGAGTCTACTTCAATAATTTGCTCACATAAGAAACACATAGACTAGATATTGCAGAGCACCCTCAAAACTGGAAAACTCGTAAGAAGAATTTGCAAGAGAAAGGGAAGGTTCATGATGAAATCTATCGAAACCATATAATTTTAGAGCAACCAGAAGTCATTCCATTGTAACATGCAAGAACAAAACTTGAAAAAAAAACCAAGATTAGACAAAGAACCTGCGCCAGTGGCCAATGGAGGCGCCAAAGCCATGAACGAGGAGGATGGGAGGTCCGGCTCCCTTGACAAGGAAGTTTATAGAGTAACTCCTCCATTCCCACCTCTGGCAGAAGTCGTAGAGCGACTTGAGGTCGTTATCGGTCAGAGAAGCAGCAAGGCTGCTGCTGCTGCTGCTACTGGCAGCAGCAAACAGAGTCCTCTGCCTCTGATAATTGGCATTAATGGCAGTAAGAGGGGAGGGAAGATGAAGGCGAGAAGGGAAGGGGGGAGAAGCGTGGGGGAGTGGCGGATGGGGGAAGAAGAAGGGTGGAGGTGGTGGTGGCGGAGATGGCCAACGCCATTTTCCAGTTGAAGTGCTTCTTGGTATGGGCCGTTCGGCCCTGCTGTGCCGGGACGAGAGTCGAGAGCCTCTTGTGGGTTAATGGATAAGGGTGTTTTGGTCATTGCATATCGCTTAATTTATACTCACACCGGTCACTTGATAGTTGATACCGACACATAAATGGTCAATTTATTAATACATGGGGTTCACGTAAAAAGCATAGGGTTTTCGAGCAATCGAATTACCTTTTGTCACGGATGCATCTCAACCTTGACTTAGGGTCGATCTAATTTTGGTGTGATATTTTTTAGGGGAAATTATTAAATAAATCATGAGAAAAAAAATCTAAAATAATGCAATGTTTAAATTAATTCCCGAATAGGGTATCCGACAAGCCACACAGGTGCCAGCGTGTTTTTTTTTTAAACCGACCAGAAAGAACTCTAAAGAGAAAGGGGTTAGTTGAACGACGCCTTTGATAATATTATATGTTTTGTCCCATTTTAAACAGGCGGTCACTTTAATGATGCATATCTCTCTCATTTTTTATTTATTTTCGCCCATTTTTTTTTCATTCTTCCTTATTTTTAGTGTTCTTTCTAGTCATCATGATATCAGAAAGATGTTGAGCCATCCTATGCTATTTATCGAAAAAATACTATAAAAACAACGATAAATAAGATGTGATGGCTCAACATCTTTGTGATATCATGATGACTAGAAAGAGCATTAAAAATAAGGAAGAATGAAAAAAAATGGGCAAAATGGATAAAAAAATGAGAGAGATATGCATCGTTGAAGTGAACGATAAATAGGGTGTGATGGCTCAACATTTTTGTGATATCATGATGACTAGAAAGAGCACTAAAATAAGAAAGAATGAAAAAAATGGGCAAAAACGGATAAAAAATGAGAGAGATATGCATCGTTGAAGTAATCGACCCTTTAAAATGGGACAAATTTTTAAAGAGAAAGCCGTCGGTTATAAAACTCTTTGTTTTGAGCTATTTTAGTGGGATAAACTTCAACGATGCATATCCCTATCATTTTTGGTTCGTTTTTGCCCATTTTTTTTCAATCTTCCTTATTTTAGTACTCTTTCTAGTCATCATGATATCACAAAGATGTTGAGCAATCGCATCCTATTTATTGTTATTTTTGTGATATTTTTTTCGATAAATAGCATGCGATGGCTCAACATCTTTGTGATATCATGATGACTAGAAAGATCATTAAAAATAAGAAAGAATGAAAAAATGGGCAAAAACAGATAAAAAATGAGAGAGATATACATCATTGAAGTGACTGCGTGTTTAAAATTGGACAAAAACATATAAGGTTGTCAAAAGGAGTCGGTTCATACAAAATGTACTAGTTTTGGTTAAACAAACCAAATGTTTCTACAATGAGCTAGGAATCCAACATCACCCGGACTTTGGACTTTCCGCTGAAATACCATATTACCTAAAATGCTACATGTTCTTTCCAAAATACCCTTCTCACAAGATGATGACATGATTTGAAGTGAAGTGGTGTATAGAAGTATATGTGTTTAGGTAAACATTTGAAATGCTATAAATCATTTATTTTCTATCGTTTTCGCTCATTCTTTTTATGTTCTTCTTTATTTTTTCTCTTTTTTTTATCCCTATATGGATATCTTAAATTTCTTAAATACATCTACCCGTGGGGATGTAAAATTTACAAAGAGAAAGCATGTGGTGAAGTTATTATTATTCTAGTTTATTTATCCTTCTTTCTTAAGAGTGGGTCGCTCTTCTTTTTAAATTTGTCATTCCACGGGACTTTCAATTATCATAATGGGATGGAAAAGGAGAAAAAATGATAAGAACGCAAAAAGAATGGCAAAAAATTGATTAAAAAATGAGTGATTTATAGCATTTTAAATTTTGCCCTAAAAGCATGTCTTTATATACACGACTTCACTTCAAATCGTGTAATCGTACACACAAAAATAGTGCAAAATGACACAAATTTGCAATGAAGTCATGTATTATACACTTTTTTAGGAAAAAGTTCAAAATGCCATAAATCGCCCATTTTTTATCCGTTTTTCCCTATTTTTTTTTAGTTCTTTTTTTTTTTTTTTTAATCCTTGAGGGGATATACCAATTCTTTTAAAACACCTACTAGTAGGGATGATGAATTTGCAAAGAATACTTTGCAGCTCAGCCACAAGTACTTCATGGTTCTACTATTTTCTCCTTTCCTCCAATGGCCACAAGTGAATTGAACATCAATGGGCAGTCGTTACAAGATTTTCTTCACTGAGACGTTGCAATATTTTGTCGTGGGGCACGTCTCGGGCATGTAAAACCATTAAGGGTGGTCAAGAGGCCATTTTGGGAAGAACAAGTGGCATTTTTGGGTGATATCGTATTTTAGCAAAAAAGTCCAAGTAATTATAGAAAAAACTCGCTAGTTCAAATTACATAATGATAAGAACATGACTATTTGGACCCCATAATCTCCTTTGTCCCCTTGTAACTTATGCACCCCACCAATAAACTTGATGTCCCCTTGTAATTCCTCATGTATCCCCTAGTTTACAAATAATAAGATGAAAAGAAACTTTAGATAACTAGTTAAAACAAAACAAATAAAAACTAAAGTCGGTGCACCAACTTCCATATGACATTCCCAAGAACAAAAGATGGGAGATTGTCATATGGAATTAAAAACTAAGTTGCGTACTTCTTTTCTTAGGAATCTTGCCATCCAATTTGCAATCTATGCGAAGGTGCTCGAAGCACAAAAGGACAATCCTCAAATACATAAATTATAGAAGTTGGATTTATCAAGGGTACAGATGGAAGTGTTCAATTTACGCGGGGGGGGGGGGGGGGGGGGGGGGGGGTGTTAAAAACTTGATGTGAATTTTAATTTATTACTCTCAAGCGCACAAATCAAATATAGAATAGTAGTTACAAGGTCGATCCCACATAGACTTGGAATTAATTCAACTTAATTCTAGACATTAACTTAACTAATTCGATGAAAAGAAACTTTAGATAACTAGTTAAAACAAAACAAATAAAAACTAAAGTCGGTGCACCAACTTCCATATGACATTCCCAAGAACAAAAGATGGGAGATTGTCATATGGAATTGCCAACTAAGTTGCGTACTTCTTTTCTTAGGAATCTTGCCATCCAATTTGCAATCTATGGGAAGGTGCTCGAAGCACAAAAGGAAAATCCTCAAATACATAAATTATTAGAGAAGTTGGATTTAGCAAGGGTACAGATGGAAGTGTTCGATTTAAAGGAAGAACAGTGGTGCCCAAATGTGGAATTGAGACAAGAGATTCTTCGGGAGGCATACTGATCGTTTCAAATGTAGTACCCTTGCAAGTATATAAGGCTAGATAAATAGGCAAGTATAAATGGTTATCGTACTTAAGGGATGGATGGATTATTCTACCAAATTCAAGAGAAAAATTATTATTTTTAATCAAATGAAAGAAAAGCAAGCAGCTAACTCTAATTATTTAAAGTGAGTTACTAATATAGAGAACTTCCAAGGCAACGAATCCACCACCAATTAAACAAATTCTATCATATCTCTCTTGTAAAATTCGTAGTTGATGCAATTAATGTATTCCCGGACATACGCTAATTAACATATTCCTCTCAGACATATATTAACAAAACAAACAAATTATGCATACTCTTCTCGGAAGAAAGCACTTAAGATTATTAAAGCAATTAAACTAGAAACTATCTCTCTCGAGCATAGAATTAATAGAATTATGAACTTTATTCAAAAAACACCTCAGTTTGCACACGTTCCTCTCGGACACGGGCATTCCTTGGATTAAGTCCATGAAATCTATTCTACCCTCTCTCGAGCGCATAGAATAAACTTCAATGAAACTAACATTAATTATGGAATAAAATTTTATACATCAACTAAATATAATTAAAGAAAGAGAGATGTAAAACTGATCTAATTAGGGCTTCATCTACACCTCGGATGGGGTTTAGCCTGCTATAGGTGTCATTTGCATATCCACGTTACTATTCATCATCTTGTCCACCAGACCGAAGTACTATACCAATTCGATGTTCTGCAACTCTTCTTCCTCTGGTCCTCTCCTCTGCTTTGGCCTCCTAAAAGCCCCTCCCCCTCCAAAACAGCCTCGAGAGCTTTGTTTTTATAAACTGTTCCAAAGAGTCCAAATCCATTCCCAATCCCTCACGAAATCCGCACTACCCATATTCAAGACTATCTATTCAAGGAAAGAGTCCAAATCGAAAATGAATTTAACCTTCCTAATCCCGCACGACTTCTCTCCAAATCAAGCTACTCCCGGTTCGAGCACGCCTCTCTCTCTATGGTCGTGCCATGCCTCATCTCGGTTGAGCTCTTCTTCTCCAGTCTTCGTCGTCTCTTGCCGTCAGCATCACCGACCAAAGTTTTCAAAACCGGACAGGCCATCGAACCGGATTGATGGCCGGTCCGGTTTGACCGTGGTCAAACCGGAGTTGAACCAGTTTGACCTGGTATACACCTTATATATATAATAAATATAAATTTTATGTAATAATGACATCAAACCGGTTGTAGTTCAAGTGGTTAAGTCACACAGGTATTGACTTCAACGTTTCAGGTTCGAATCCCGCCTCGAGCTAAAAAAATTTCACCTTTGGTTTCAACGTTTGAGGTTTGAATCCTCAATCAAACAACAAAAAAATTTTCAAAAAAAAAAAATATATATATATAATTTGGACTAGTCCGGTCCGGTTTACCGGTTTGGAAGAAACTAGCCGGTTTACTAAACCGGAGTGAACCGGATGAACCGAACCGGTTACCCGGCCGGTTTCGGTTAATCGTGGTCAGATCGGCCGGTCAGGTCCGGTTTTGAAAACCATGTCGCCGAGCATGAACCTCGCCGCCGCGGTCAACCTCTCCGATCGCTCCACCGGCGGTCAAGCATTCTGCTCTTTTGGAACACCCGAGCTTCGGCTTGGGTTTTTATTTTGCATTTTTTTTCTTTTCTTTCGACCAAACCAACCTGACCAAACTAGTTTGGTTCGGTTTGGGTTTCTCTTTTTTTTTTTCTTTTTCTTGTTTAAAACTCGTTGTATCTCTTCTCCTCGTTAGATCTTATCTGAATGGCTCTTCAATTAAGTCATTGTCTGTCATCTCTTTAATAACAAATCAACGCTATGGATCATCTCTGCTCTTAATTTAAGCCTTTTCATAAATTTGAGCTTTAAAAATCTGACAAAGACTCATTAACCGTCCTATCTTTGATCGCTTCACATATAAATCCAATTGAGGCACGATAAATCCATAATCTGCAACTCGAGCTCTTTGAAACCTACGCAAGTGAGCAAATTAAATTTAGATGCACATTAAATATTTTTCATTCAATACATTGAGTGCATGTAAACTAATCAATTAAGCCCAATTTCTTATTAAATAAAGTAAAGTCCTAATTATTAAACTAACTGTAATAACTCATAATTATTCCTAATTATCATGAAATGGCACTAACAAATTAGGAATTAGAGGCATATAAATGTGTGTATTTATGTATATATCAAATACCCCCAAACATACATTTTGCTAGTCCACGAGTAAAAACTTAAAATAAGAATAGAAAACTATTCGAAAATAAATGTCATTGTTGTAGGAATCACGATTGCATTTAGTGTATGAAACAAGCCATTTGAACCCCCAGGTGTCCCTGGCTGGACGAGTGAAGTCTCGTGAGGGTTTGCAGCCATGCTACCCACAAACATGTATTTATAAAATTAACCTTATTCGTTTAAGTGCGAAAGAAATTAAACTAAACACTATAAAACACACAATCCTATTATCCCTTCAAATACACACCACAATACTTAAGAAAATTAGCCACAAGTACTTGCATTTATAATCAATTGGAATATAAAAGCCCTCAAGAAAGTGGTTTTATTCTACACCATCTTGGAAATTTCTGCTCAATATGATATGTAATGATAATTTAAATAGTAAAGTGTAGAACATTTTAGCAATACACTCTAAATTTCTGTTTTACACATATCTAGTGTGACCCATTAGTCAAAGTGCATCAGAATCTACATTCTCATCTCAATCTCTAGGTTCATGGTAGAACAAATGTTTACGCACCTCAACCATAATCCATCATTCAAGGATATGAGAGGATAATACACCATGTATTTTTTCTCGCTTCTTTACTTTTTTCTGCTTCTTTTTTTAGTAACAAAACTGTGCAATGCCCAACTTCAAGATGCTTTGGTTTAACAAAACCCAGGTCAATGAATCCCAACTAGTTGGCTTAGGGCATTAGGCTTTAAGTATGGACCTCTTCGGACCTGAGAATCGGCATGTTAATCCTATAAAGTTAAGATAGTCCTTAGCATGCTTTTGCTTTTTTTCTTCTTTTTCTTTGATTTTTTTTCTCTTTTTTTTCAGCGACATTGATATTTTTTTTGCCAGGTGTATTATACTATGAACCTATTTCCATTCCATGCCTCCGCAATATAGTCAAGCAAATAGTCTATCATGATCTTTTAAGCTCAACAATAACCATATATCAACTAATGACTTTAACCAAAGTTATCCCACTATAAATTAGTACTGAACAAATTTCTAGAGGGTATTACTTTATGTAACTAAAGTGTGTGTGAGTGAGTTTTATTAGTTCAAGCATCTAATCCAAGAGGACTGTAACAGAATGATACTTCTCATTTAAGTGTCTTTATCCTAAAGTATTTCACTCACGCTTCTAATGTAAATTAACTTCTTAAAAAATTGAAGTATGCATCATGGGGGATAAACTACAAAAACCTATAAAAATTCTAGCAAATAGCCAACAACTAATTAAAGTAAAAATTTTGTTTTTTTTTTCTTTTTTTTTAAAACAAGCAATATCCTCTACACCCCCAAACCTAGCATAAGCATTGTCCTCAGTGTGAAAGAAATATAAAACTACAATGACAACATAACAAGAAAATGAAGAAAATGAGAGAATACACCTAAAAAATTGGGTTGTCTTCCATCAAGCGCTGAGTTTAATGTCTTCAGCCAGACTCAACCAGCGATCACTCTGCGGGGCTAGGGTTATCCAAATATACAACCATCTCATCCCTATCTGTAACAGCCTCGAAATATGGTTTCAATCTGTGACCATTGACCTTGAACGTACTACCATCTTTGAGATTTTGGATCTCAACAGCTTCATGGGGGTATACTTGTGTACTTGTGTCACAATAAATGGTCCAGACCACCTAGAACGGAGCTTTTCTGGAAATAGATCCAATCGAGAATTTTATAGCAAAACTTTCTGATCATACGCAAATGACTTCAAAATCAACTTATCATGCATGGTTTTAGTTCTCATCTAATACAATTTAGCATTCTCATAAACATCAAATCTCATCTCATCTAGCTTTACTAAGTTGGAGTTTTCTATTTTCACCGCTTGTGTCCATATCAAAATTGTAGGCTTTAATGGCCTAGTAAGCCCTATGTTCCAACTCTACAGGTAAATGGCATGCCTTGACAAATGCCAAGCGGTAAGGAGACATACCAATAGGAGTTTTGCAAGCTGTCCTATAGGCCCAAAGTGCATCATGCGCCAAAAACTTGATCGTTTCAAATGTAGTACTCTCGCAAGTATACAAGGCTATACGAATAGGCAAGTATAAAGGATTATCGTACTTCAAGGATGGATGGATTATTCTACCAAATTCAAGAGAAAAATTGTTGTTTTTAATCAAATGAAAGAAAAGTAAGCAGCTAACTCTAATTATTTAAAGTGAGTTACTAATATAGAGAACTTCCAAGGCAACGAATCCACCACCAATTAAACAAATTCTATCATCTCTCTCTTGTAAAATTCGTAGTTGATGCAATTAATGTATTCCCGGACATACGCTAATTAACATATTCCTCTCAGACATATATTAACAAAACAAACAAATTATGCATACTCTTCTCGGAAGAAAGCACTTAAGATTATTAAAGCAATTAAACTAGAAACTATCTCTCTCGAGCATAGAATTAATAGAATTATGAACTTTATTCAAAAACACCTCAGTTTGCACACGTTCCTCTCGGACACTGGCATTCCTCGGATTAAGTCCATGAAATCTATTCTACCCTCTCTCGAGCGCATAGAATAAACTTCAATGAAACTAACATTAATTATGGAATAAAAGTTTATACATCAACTAAATATAATTAAAGAAAGAGAGATGTAAAACTGATCTAATTAGGGCTTCATCTACGCCTCGGATGGGGTTTAGCCTGCTATAGGTGTCATTTGCATATCCACGTTACTATTCATCATCTTCTCCACCGGACCGAAGTACTGTAGCAATTCGAAATGCTCTTCTTCCTCCGGTCCTCTCCTCTGCTTTGGCCGCCCAAAATAGCCTTGAGAGCTTTGTTTTTATAGGCTGATCCAAAGAGTCCAAATCCAAATCCATTCCCAATTCCACACAAAATCAGCATTTATCCATATTCGAGTCTATCTATTCAATGAAAGAGTCCAAATCGAAAATGATTCTAACCTTCCAAATCCCGCACGACTTCTCTCCAAATCGAGCATGGTTTTGCTACTCTCGGTTCAAGCATGCCTCTCTCTCTGGTCGAGACGTGCCTCATCTTGGTTGAGCTCCTCTTCTCTGGTCTCCGTCATCTCTCGCCGTCAGCATTGCCGAGCATGAGCCTCGCCGCCCCAGTCGACCTCACCGATCGCTCCACCAGCGCTTGAGCAGAGCTCGAGCGCTCTGCTTTTCTGGAACATAACACCTGAGTTTCGGCTAGGGTTTTCATTTTCATTTTTTTTCTTTTCTTTCAACCGAACCAACCCGACCAAACCAGTTTGGTCTGGTTCAGGTTTTTCTTCTTTTTTTCTTTTTCTTGTTTAAAACCTGTTGTATCTCTTCTCCTCATTAGATCTTATCTGAATGGTTCTTCAATTAAGTCATTGCCCGTCGTCTCTTTAATAACAAATCAATGCCATGGATCATCTCTACTCTTAATTTAAGCCTTTTCATAAATTTGAGCTTTAAAAACCTGCCAAAGACTCATTAACCATCTGATCTTTGATCTCCACATATAAATCCAATTGAGGTGCGATAAATCCATAATTTGCAACTCGAGCTCTTTGAAACCTACGCAAGCAATCAAACTAAATTTAGACGCACATTAAATATTTTTCTTTCAACACATTGAGTGCATGTAAACTAATCAATTAAGCCCAATTTCTTATTAAATAAAGTAAAGTCCTAATTATTAAAGTAACTCTAATAACTCATAATTATTCTTTATTATCATGAAATGGCACTAACAAATTAGGAATTAGAGGTATATAAATGTGTATATTTATGTATATATCACATACCATTCACAGTACACCATTCATCCCGGAGGCACTAAGCTTTATCAGGATCTCAAGCGCAACTTTTGGTGGAATGGAATGAAGAGAGATACTGGGATGTTTGTGTTGAAGTGTCTAACATGTCAAGTAAAGGCAAGACATCAAAGACAAGTTGGCTTTCTACAACCATTAGAAATTCCACAATAGAAATTGGACCATGTTATGATGGACTTCGTTGTAGCATTGCCTAAGACTCAAAGACAGAAGGATGTTATTTGGGTCATTGTTGACAGACTTACTAAGGCGACACATTTTCTTCAAATTAGATGGAAGTAGAATCCAGAAAGTTTGGCTCAGTTGTATATCAAAGAGACAGTAAGGCTTCACAGCACGTCATTATCTATCGTGTCGAATAGAGATACCCGATTCACTTCTCGCACTTGGAAGAGTATACAAGAAGCATTAAGAACCAAGTTAAATTTTAGCATTGTTTTTCATCCGCATAGTGATGGCAAATCAAAACGAACCATACAGACATTGGAAGACATGTTGAGAGCATGTGCAATTGATTGGAAAGGGAACTAGGATGACCATCTACCATTGATTGAGTTTGCCTATAATAATAACTATCACTCAAGTATAGGCATGGTACCATTTGAAGCACTTTATGGACGACTGTGTAGGTCACCTACTTGTTGGGCTGACGTCGGAGAAAGTAAGGTATTAAGGTTTGAGTTGGTATAATATTGTGAAGAGAAGGTAAAACAGACAGAATCTGCAAACTACACAAAGCTGGCATAAGGGTTATGTGGATTGCAGACGTCGAGAATTCGAATTTTAGGTAGGAGACCGTGTTTTTGAAGGTCTCACCTACAAAGGGAGTTATGTGTTTCGGTAAAAAGGGAAACTTGAGTCCTAGATACGTAGGACCGTTTGAGATTTTGGAAAGGGTTGGACCGATGGCATATCGATTGGCTTTACCTCCTCAGCTTGCATATGTGCACGGTGAATTTCATGTCTCCATGCTAAGGAAATACATTCCAGATCCTTCTCATATTATGGATTAGGCAACAATGAACTTAGAAGCAGATCTAACTTTTCCAGTAAAGTCCACAAAGATTCTAGACAGGAAGTTCTAGGTTTTGCGCTAGAAAACAATCCCCTTTGTAAAAGTGTTATGGCAGAATCAAATCTCTAAAGAGATCACTTGAGAAATTGAAGCTGAAATGAGACAGTCTTATTCCAAACTATTTGTTACTTAGATTATTTCATTTTGAGGACGAAATGTTTTCTAAAGAGGGTGGGATGTGATGACCATAAAATTTTAAAAAAATTTATTGTAATTATATCATTTCGACATAAATTAGATTTCTTCTGAATGTATTTTGGTGTTGTGTGGCATATTTTTAATTATAGTAGAAATTTAATTTGTGGAGTTTCCTATTTACCCATAATACTCCAGCGCTGAGGTTGAGCCTGGCTCCAGTGTCTAAGCAATGTTTGTCGCCAGTTATGGGTTGGACGCGAGAGCTGTAGAGTGTGTCATAGTGTAGATCTTTTTGGATGATGTGTTCCTAATCCAAAGAGTGGAATTATTAAAAGCAGTTTCCTAGAATAGATTGGAATGATTTTAGGAGTCACCACTTAATTAGGAAGTATAATTGAATTCAAAAGCTGTTGGGCGCCAGATTGCTTGGGTACTAGGTAATCTTGCAGTTTTGGACTGGACGCTAGAGTGACTAAGCACCAGGAGCAGTCTTGGAGGAAGTTATTGCTGGACGAATGAGATGGAATAGGAGTTTAATCAAGGATGGAGGATGGAGTCCTATAAGAACTAGGAAACCCTAGTGGTTTAAAGGCTTAAGAACATTGGTTGGCCCTCATTGTTGGCCAACCAGACTCTTCCCATTCCCTCTCTCATCCTCTCTCTCCCTTTCTTGCCTCTCTTCTCTCCCTCAATCCCCTCTTCTCTCTACCCTCTCCCTTCCCCTTGTTGCTAATTGATGTGTGGAAGCGATGAGAGGATTGCATTCGCGGAAGGATCCATTCACCATGCGAGAAGGAATTGCATTGACGAAGTAGGATGATTTTTCTCCATAGGTCTATCTAGGATTTCTTTAATGATGTGTGCGCCCCAAAATTTTAGGCCTCGATCAGAGTGCGGAAGTCATCAATTATACCAATGTTTTTGAAGCTAGAAACCCGAGACGCGACCGAATACTCGATTAACCCGTCAATTACGCCATCTCGAAAGGATGTGAAATCAACACCACACATTCAGTCTTAAAATCAAACATTGTTAATATATATGAAATGAAAATCCCAAAATTCCTGATTGAGCTTCAATAAAAATATTAAAATAGTCAATGAACTAAAAATCATAAAAATTTTGGGTACACTTGCCACCATTCCACAAGTGTCCAATAATAAACAAAATAAGAAATAACTTGAAATCTTTTTCCCAGCGTAGTCAGTAACTTCTTCTGGAACCGCGACCTATCCTAATTCATTCCTTTTTCATGCCTGCATCAGAGGATGCATGAGTATTCCGCAGAAATATCCAGTAGGATATAAAAATCTGCAAGGACATAGCATAAAATATGAAGAATAGGAATATGATTTCCCAAATGACACTGGATCAATTAACAACAACATAACTAAAAATCAAGGTATCTTACCTAAAGAATATCATAATTCATCACAACTCTATACATCACACGTGTAAGGAGAAATTAACATTCATAACTGACTCCAGACATCAATAGTGTAAGAATATTTCAATTTCTGCTCTATGATCTTACCACTCGTAAGTGGATACTTTTTAGAATCACCCTAGAGGTTCTCCCTTCGAAACCAAACTATGCGTCTAGGATGCTGGCCTCATAAATGCTTACAGACACAATGTGTGGAGATTGCAGACCTTCCGTAATATCTCACAGTCTAAAACATATATATATGCCTCTCTTTGGGCAGGAACTAACTAGGTTCCAAAAATATCGGAGATCTCACAAGATCTAGCAATGGGTTTCTGAGCATACTGTGATTCCACCTCGGAGAGATCCTCGCAAGGTCTTGATCGTTTAAAATTAAACCCTTGCAAGTGCACAAGGCAATTGTACTACGGTGAGTATTAAAGGGTTGTCGAACCTCAGGGACGGTGAATACTTAACCAAATTCAAGAGAAAATAGCAGTGTTGATTTTAGACTAAGAAAACAATGAACTTTAAACTAAACTAAGCTGAGATTTAATCAATATGCGGAATACCAAGGCTTCGAATCCACCACAATAAACTAGTGTAAAGTCTCTCTCTCTCTCTTTTAAATAAAGATTTTCAATTGGCTGATGTATTCCTCTCAGACATACACCTGTCAATTCAAATTATAGTGCTCTCCTCTTGGACGTAACACATAAATCAATTAAGCATATGGAATTGTGATCTATCTCTCTCAAGCATAAATCAATGAAACTTTATTAACATATGACAAATCAGAACACTCACATTCCTCTCAGACATGCAAGTAATCTTTCAGATTGAAATTCATAAAATCCACTCTTGTCTCTCTCAAGCACAAAGAATAAACTCAATGAATTAACTTTAATTGCATAACAAAGGTTCATACACCAACTAGAGTAAAAATAATATGAGAGAAAAGAAACTACACAACCAGATTATTAGGCTTCATCTACGCCTTGGATAGGAGTTTAGCCAAGCATGGGAAAAGAATCCATCATCTTCATCTTCATCATCTTCTTCTTCCTTTGCTCTAGCCTCCAAGGTCTCAAATTGCTCTCTAGGTTGAATATGTGGTGCCCAAAACGTCCTCCCATAAGGCCTATTTATAATAGTGAAGAGAAACTACGAAGTCCCCTTCCAAATCCAAGTCGAAATAGGTCTTAATTCCTGTTTGCCGCATACGGCGATCGATCGCTCCGTATTGCCGATCGTTCGCTATCCGATCGATCGCAATTCCTTCGTTATTTTACCCCGATCGATCGCTTTGCCGATCGACGCCGTATGATACCGATCGATCGTAGTTACTGTCTTCGGCGATTGAAAAATTCCAGTAGATACGATCGATCGTTTTTATGCCGATCGATCGTTTCCTTCAATACAGTGCTTTTGCGGCTCTGACGATCGATCGCATTGATTGCCGATCGATCGTAGTTACTGTTCATAAATTTCAAATGGCTATAACTTTCTGTCCCTAACTCCGAATTGTACATGGTTGATGGCGTTGGAAAGCTGATTTCTTGAACTTTAACATGAGACTTGAATCAGTCCAATCAAATATTTTTAGACGAAGTTATGATAATTTAACCATTCGAGTTACTTTTCACCTCATTTCTGTGTATTACTCTTGTTTCCTACAAAAACCAAAAACTATATTAAAGTAGTAGTTATTCTAATCAAACACTAGCATAATCATAAGCTTAGGAGATAATAAAATGCATATTTCATATATAGATCAGGTCTCTAGTGGAGAACAATCAGCATGTATCTGAGTACAATTTTTCATAACAGAGGTCACAACTCTATAGAATTCAAGGTATCATTTACCAATACTTGACTCACCAAAGGAGTACCAATGAGATTTCAATATCTCAATCAGCATATGACTCACAAAAGAAGTACCAAATGAGATTTCAATATCTTGATCAGCATATGACTCACAAAAGGAGTACCAAATGAGATTTCAATATCTCTATCGATATATGACTAACCAAAGGAGTATCAATAAGTTTTCAATACATTTGATGTCTTACACCTTGCTTAGCCCTAGATAGGAACACCCCCGAAATACGCTGAGTTCAAGAACCACATGTTCAAATTCAAAACAAAATAATAGGGTTTGAGAGTTCGGACTCTAATTGGAAACTCAAACCGACTCAAAGTTGTAAGCGAAGGCCAAAAACATTTGGAACTCAAAGAGTCACCTTGGATTACTCCACGATATCAATCCTTTTAACTGAATAACTCTTACTGTAATAATTATTTGCAAGTCTTATAATGTATAATAAATGTAATTGTACCCTTATCTTACCATACTCTTTTGTAGCAGTAAGTATTAGTAGCTTTTTACCTAATTATAGTACACTATTTTCTGCACATCAGTCTAGTTCCGACGGTCCCCACTACCAGTATAAATTGACATAATCTCTAAAATTTTTACAGTAATTATTACTATGAGTCTAGTTTTCAATCTCACCGACGACATATTTTATGATATTTTGGTAATTATTATAAATATTTTAGTGCAGATCGTCGACGCAGAAATAGTTATGGCCGAGAGCACTAATTCTAATTCTATTTGATTAACTGGTATAATCACCCTCTGTTTTGATTACTAAAGTCTTTCTAACCTTAATTATATACTTACTAGGCTCATTTTAGAACCTTAGTAGTTCTGGATTTTTGTAATTTCCATGCCTTAAGGGTTGTTTTACCACCCGAACCTGATTATACTAGTACATCCTTGATAATAGAAGTATTAACTAATATGACAACTAATTCCAGACACATGAACGTGCAAATAAGAGAAATGACATGTTACAAAAGACTATTTTGAATGATCAGTAGGTCATGACACAAAAAGGCTGACGTGTTCCCTATTAATAGTTCACTTTTAATTACACTAAGTGCCCTTTACTGATTATTGGAATTGTATGGTTATGAAATTGTCATGTCTCAACCAAACATCATGACAATACGAACTAGACAGAACATGACAGAGCTAATAAGGCCACAAAATAGAATTAAGAGAGATCAAAACTAATTAGGGGTTCCATCTAGGTGCTAGCTGTCCACTTAGAAGGAATTTCAAACACAATTATCCATATAACACAACATATAATATATCCATATGAGAATTCCTTCATGCAATGAACTTGAATCAACATGATTACCCATATGAAGACAATATATAAATCACAAGATAACAACAAGATGATCTTCATATCAATAAGAAATCTAAGAATAAAAGTGTGAAAAAACCATCCTACTTGATTGAATGTAGCACATCCTTTTCTCCCTACGTCGACCGTCGCTTCCTCTACATAATGCCGCCCTCGACCTTCGGATTGGAGGAGTTTTGTGACTAGGGAAGGAGGTAAAGCGGTGCTGGTTGGGTGTAGGAAATGGAGAAGAATGAACTAAGAGCACTCAATGAGGGGTGGTCGGCCAAGTTGAAGGGCCGGCCCCTTTTTGTGCTTTTATACTTAGGTTTCCTATTCTAATTAGGCTCAATCTCTCCCCCTAGAACCTTACCCTATATAATCCCAGCCTTCCATTCCCAACCCATTCCAATTTGGCATGGACGACCTCCCATATTGGTATCCAAATTTGTTAGGATTCTAGATCTTCTTCTAGAATCAAATCTTATTCAAGTTGATCTCAATAACCAAATATGGAAACTGCCAATTCTTATCTTCAGCTTGAATAAGATTTGAGTGTCCTCTAATTGGCTGATAAAGATTTAAGGAATATTCTCCTCTAAACACTGATTGATTTTTTTTAAATAACCACAACTGATTTAGTTACTTTCCTCATTTACCACTTGCTTTTCCTTAGTTACAACTAGTAAATCAAATATTTCCCTTTTATCATGATTCTCTCTAACCACCAAGATTAGCCACCACGTGCCACATCATCCTCGTGCCAAGACGTCCCTAAGCCCTGGTGCCCAGGTGCGTCTGGCGTCAGGCACGTGTCTCACGTTAGGTGGCTCCAACGTCCTGCATACGTGATACGCTACTCCATACCGCGTAGATCTTGTACCACACGTCGAAACCACCTCATGTCACACACACATGGTCTCACATGTGCCACGTCTCTACTTTGGTGCCCAAGTGCACCTGACGTTCAAGTGTGTTTGAGTCTGACACCCGTGCTCCTCTGACTTCTTATATATGCATAATTTGGTTACATCTCGTAACTTCCCACGTTACCATATTTCACCTTCATCAATCACATGACCCAAATGAGTCTAGACATTCTGTACTCATACCCTGGCACCAAGTGTCCTTAGATCCTGGTGCCAAACCAGCCTCAGCGCCAGGTTGAGCCCAGCACCAAGGCTAGTCCTCGCGCCCTGGAAACCTGCCTAGTTGGTCTATTGATTAAGCAATTCATTATGCATCACATCAATAATTCAACAAGAAGTTCATATCAAAATACATGAGTCAACTAAACTTTCCTATTTTAAGCTAGTTTCCTAAAATAGCAGTTTAGTAATCATACCAATTTTTTGGGTGTTACATGATGAGATTCCTAGATTCATATATATTGATGCCATTCATGTTGTGCTCTGAATTATTATATTGTGATGAAGGTCTCTCTGTTATGTTTCATGTGTCATTGATATCTATCTTATTGATATTGGTTGAAAGTTATTGAAATATGTATCAACGATTCTCTTGTGTCGATTCCATTCCACATGCATTGGATTTTCTAAGAACTCTAATCTATTTTAATGCGTTGTCATTGCTATCCTTATTTGCATCCCTGTTGCCATGGTCAAGTTGTTCCATATTGTAAAGAAGCTAAGTTCAATTTTATAGGTTTATAACTCTATCTGTGTCCTTGATTGATTATGCCTTGCCAAAATTGGACAATTGTCATGGGAATACCTCTGTGGTTGTCCCTAAATTCTTACTGGTTAGTCGGTCACATATTATGTTAGACGTCAGCCACTGTAGATAGGTGTGTACCTGTCCAATATTAGTTGTACAATCTGCCTAGTTTTGCATATGTTATCCAATGTGTATATAATCATATGTATGTAGTAAAACAACTGGATTGCCCTATTATTATTATACTAACAATAAAGATGACCTACATCAGTATGAAAGTACCCATTAAGTTATAATTACACCATAGATACTGTTTAAATTAGAATTGGAACTGCTAGATAAGTTTCGGTTCATAATAGTGTTATCGGCCAGGACCAATTCTGCACTAACAACCTGCACGAAATAAATCATAATTAATTCCAAAAAATTCATAAAAATATTTCATAAAATTTGTAGGAATTTAGACTCATAGAAGCACCTACTGTGAAAGTTAAAGTCCTTACTTTGCTTGCACTGTCCATGGTGGCTGTTCAAAATCAATTGTTCTGTTCAATCCGCACATTTTCTCTTATAAAAAAGTACACAATCTTTGATTAAAAATTAAACTTCGCAACATAAAAATACCTATTAGCATGCCTTTGAATGCTAATAAACTACAGTTAAGAATCTCTAAGGATCAACCAAGTCATTAGGATCAAAACCACATATTTTGATCAACCGTTTCAGTTCTGCAGAACCAATCTGCTTTTCTGCCTTTTTTGACCTAATTCTTTCATTGAAACTTAGAATGTTTTGTTCTTCATAATTAATCTTTGACATCTTAGAGTCTTGATGGTCAGCTATTCAATATTTCTTCTTAAAGATTTCTTACTCAAATTTTAATCATGTGTGCATATCTGTATTGTTGAGAACTTTGGTCTTTTCTACTATTTATAAATCGGTTGGAACCAAGGAAGTTAGTTTCCCAAGGGTCGTTGCGATACCTCTAGCTTTGTACACCATGGTTGAGAAATTCTCCATAGGGACCTTGTGAGGTTTTCCTCCGTTGTGGAATCATAGTATACTCAATGAGCCATGTTAGATCTTGCGAGATCTCCATAATATTTTGGAACCTTGCGAGGCTCCTGCCCAAAGAGAGGCATATACGTTTGTCATTAAGCTAGTTAGACATCATGGAAGGTCTAATAGTCTCCACTCATTATGTCTGTGAGCACCGATGGGGCCCGTATCCTAGTTACATGGCAAGGTTTTAAAGAGAAAACCCCTAGGGTAATCGGGCGTAGCAAGAATGGAATGCTTGCAAACAATTGAGAGCATAACTTATTAATCATCACGCAATTTGTATGTTCTAAAATTTATTGGGTATTGATGTCCCTTGAATTTGTGAAATTCTCTTATTCCTATTCACTGTATATCTCCCTACACTTTGGTTGTTCTGGAGTTGATGAAATTGATTATCTTTTGATAGTGATATATCTCTTATTCCTATTAATGGGAACTCTGATGTTTAGTTTATATTATATTGAATCTTTACCTTTGTGACATCTTGAATCTTGTTATCATTTATTCTATGGTTTTTGCATCTTACTGAGTATTTCTTTAGAGTACTCATGCATCATGTGATGCAGGTGAAGACAAGGATTAGATTGGAAATCTAGCTGAAAGTGGAGATCGAGAAGTGGAATTTAGAAGAACTATTAATCTTAACTTTTGCATAAACTTTGTAATAATGGCTTATGTGCCAAAGATTGACTAGTATGGATTTATGAAGGTACATTGTCGACTTTTTATTTAATTAATAGTTTCATCCTGAGGTTATTATTCAATTACTTGTCTTTTAATGATTGTGTAATTGACAATAGTTTACCCCGTCGTGTCCCAAAGCTTTTGGCATACTTTATTATAAGTCTTCTGCACTCCGATAAAGCCATGAAATTTTAGGGTGTGACACCAGACCTTCCGTGATGTTCAACTAGTCTAATAATGCACATATATGCCTTTCTTTGGGCAAGAGCCTTGCGAGGTTCCAAATATTGTAGAGATCTAGCAAGATTTAACATGGATAGTGAGCATACTATGATCCCACAACGGAGGGAAACCTCTCATGGTCCCTGTGAAGAATTACTTTGTAGTGATATACAAAGATAGAGATGCAACCACAACCTCTGTGATACTGACTTTTTTAGTTCCAACCAACTCGTAAATGACGGAAAGAGATAAACAACTCAGCAATGCTACACGTGATTAAATTTAAAATAAGAACTTCTAAGAAAATATTGGATACCTGACCATCAGGACTCTAAGGAGGCAAGGCTGAATTGCAAGAAACAAAGTATTCAAGTTCCAATGGAAAATTAGATCAGAAAAGACAGAAAAAGCAGGACAAATAGAGAGTTTTTGAAAATACAGAAATGATCAATCAAGCAGTGTAATTCGGAACCTAATGACTTGGTCAATCCTCAAATATTTTTATCTTGGATTTATTAGTATCCATTAGCTAGATTATAAGAGTATTTATGGTGTAAAGGTTAATATTAGTCAAGGACCAATTACTTTTTATGAAGGGAAGTATGTTGTTCCAACAGAATAGATGGATTTAAATAATTGCCATAGACAATACATGCAGAATAAGAACTAGAATTTTTACAGTAGATGATCTTACGAGTCTAGATTCCTACAAAATTAACGCATATTTTTATGATTTTTATAGAATTATTTAGGACCATTTTTGTGCAGGTCATCAGCGTAGAAATAGTTCTAGTCGGGAGAACTATTTTGACCCGAAATTAACTAATAGGTCTAATCATAATTTAAATAGTACTTATGGTACAATTATAATTAAATGGGTACTATTCATTATACTAAATACTTCAACAACATGGTTCATTTTTTATATTCATGGCTTAGGGTTTTCTTGTAGGCAACCTGGGTATTAACCAAACCGACAGAAATGTTGCTACTCAAGAGAGAGTAACTTAGTAGTTGTCCACGGTAACTACTATACTTAATTTTAGGCACTTCATGAATTTAAATACATGCTGACACGGAACTTTCATGCAGACGTAGGGTCATCTTGGTTGTTAGTATAGGAATGGAACAACCCAGTTTGATTTCACTACAAACACCCCAATTGTATGAACATATCTGATAGAATAAGCATAACTAGATAGTTGGACAACTAATGCTGGACAGATATAAACCCATCTACAGTGAACTGATGTCTATCATAATGTGCGATCGACTGACCAGCAAGGTTTAGGAACGAGCAGAGAGGTATTTCAATGATAATTGTTCAATTTGATATGGTACAACAATTATGGACACATATTATAGACTTAACTCTATGAATATAACTTAACACTAACATGAATTGGGACCACTTGTACTGGACAGCAAAATCACGGGCAGAGATGGCAGTGACATAGCACACAAACTGAGCCAAGTGTGTTTGTTTGCTGAAAGATAAAAAATCGTCAAGGTGAAAGAAGTATAAAAACTTTTAGTTTAAAAATTTTTCAGGCTTCCAACGTATTTTTAGGGTGCATTTATTTTAAATTATCCAAACATATTTCAATTTTTACAAAGTTTTTGTACTTCTTTCACCTTGACGATTTTTCATCTTTCAGCAAACAAACACACCCGTGTAGCCAAGAATAAACATACGTGAACAATCAGAATGATTTCCAACAATTTCAACAACACATAATGAAGAAATACTTCAACAACATATAAATCACGATAGGAATTTACACCACAATAATTTTAGCATAAGAACAATATGATAGATAATCAATAATCAAATACTAGCATCAAACAATAAAAAAACCTAGTTAGAACCATGGAAAAAATCATCCTACCTTGTTTGTCAAAACTCCTTCTTGCTTCGTGAAGCAGTCCTATTGCGAGCACAATCTTCTCGTCACTTCTCCATGTTGATTTACAACAAAGAAGAGGGGTAAAAGGTGAGAGAAGAGAGTCGAGAGAAGGAGTGAGAGAGAGAGCATGAGAGAGGATGAGAGAGAGTATTCGGTCGGCCAAGGTAATGGCTGGCCAGTGCTCTCAATTTGGATTTTTATATCTAGGGTTTCCTAATTCCAGGCAGCTTGGCACCCAGTAACTTTTGAGTTCAACTGCACTTACTACTTAAGTGGTAACTTCTAGAATCACACCAATCTTATCTAGAGACCACTTTGAATGGGTCAACCTTTTGGATTAAAAACTTATTAACCAAAAACATCAATACTAATATTTCACCCCACATATAACTCTAGCGCCAAACACTGCTTAGACCCTGGTGCCAGCCTCAGCCCCAGCCCCAGCCCCAGAGTGTCTTGGCTAAATTAGAAAGTCTTCGAAACACAATTCTATTACAATTAAAAAAAATTACAAACACCAAATAATTCATTCAAAAGAAATCAAATTTGATATTCGCTTTCTTAATTTAGATCAACCAATACTTTTTTTTACAAATTTTTCTAGTCGTCATATATATTTTATGGGATATTACATTATCTTTCCTTGGCTTCTAGAAGGGAGATAACTATGGAGATAAGAGCATACCATTCGTGCTAGAAGTCGTCTTTTGTCCTGTTGGAAAATAATTTCTTTTAGAATAAAGTTTCATCTCTTATCATGAGGGCCTTCATATTCGTTGGGTTGGAGAGAAGATGGAGACAATGATTATACGTGGATTGACATACGTTTAATCTTTTCATTGGATCAGTAATTTAAAAGGTATTCTAGGAGATTCTATGGTTTACATCAGCTTTTATTTTCCATGTTCGGAAAAAGATTTTTTTTGTTCGTGACTATCGTCTAAGACACACTGAATTGTAACCTCTACGGTGGCTCGGTGCAAGGAGATATCCTCCTGTTTGAAGTGACTTTAGAGCATGATTGTTTCTTATTGTAATAGTGAAGATTGATGTATCTTGAGTTTCTCTTTAATGAAATGCTCTTTGAAAGAAAAAAATATAAAAAAAGTAAAAGCATGTGTAATTTACATAAAAGTTACTATCAGCCCGGGCTCACACCTGCAAGGCTTACCCGCACTGGCGTGAGCTAAGATGATTTGATCCATCAGATTGAGATCTGACGCTCCTCCAGTGCTTGCTGCCATATTAACCTTGCCTGCCCCTGTCTTAAAGCCGACCACTGGTTCAAATTCTGTCGGTCTAGCCTAGACTCATTTAGGGCCCGTTTGGATGTACCCTTTCTAGGAGAAAGGGGTTTTAAGGAAAGAGAAATGATCTTTTACTTTAAAAACTGTTTAGATGATACTTTTGTACCAGAAAAAAATTTCTAGTAGAAAGGGGAGAAAGCCCCTTTCTAGTAGTTTTCAAAGAAAAATAATTTTATTTATGATAAATTTATCCTTTTTATTAAAAGAAAAATAAGTATTTCTGCTAAAGAAAACGATGTGCTAAACATTCTTCCCTTTTTGTTAAAGAAAAAGGTAAAAAAATTATATTTCCTTTCTTCATTAAAGAATATCCAAACGGGCTTGGGTCGATCGGTTTTTTTTGTAAAGTTTGACCAAACCTACACAGACCTGATCGATCCGGTCCAATCTTAAGCCGGAACCGAGTACCGTTTTAGCGAATCCAGACCGCTTGTCCGGGTTGGGTCGAGTCAAGTGGTCCACCTGGCAGCCGGCGCCGGAGAAGAAGTGCAGCGACCCCGGCGCCGAAGTCTCGAAAAGGGTTATGGCCTCCCGGTTAAGGGCCTCGAGTACTTCCGCCGGTCCCTCTCCCGAGGAGGAGCTAGTGGTCGGAGTAGTTGAGAAGCATGAGGCTGCCTTGCTCCGGTGAGGGAGACTCCGGAGGCAGGGTCGGGCGTCGGGAAGAGGCAGACCCACAAGCCCCGCAATGTTCATGGATGCCACGTCCTGACCAAGATGCAAGAGCCGCTTCCCATGTCCAGACAATGGAGTTGAAGAGTTCAACTGGATAGGTAAGTCTCGTTGTGACTTGTGTTAGGAGGATGTTTGAAGAAATTAAAAAAAAAAAAAGTGGCAATTGTCTTCTGACTCTACAATATAGTCAACTACTTATTAAAGTAAGTATATAGCAATTATCTTTATTTCTGCTCCTAGTTGGATTGCTGGATTCCAAGAGCAGTCTATGTCAGTGTAATTATCTTTTGGTTATTTGTGTAAATGTTTATTGTTTTGATTATCTGGGAAGTGTTGTATTGTACGAAAAAAAGATTCTGGGAGGTATTTTCGTATCAAATTGAAAGGTTCTGCTATCTACTTGGCTTGACTTGGTAGTAGTCAACTGTTTATGTATTGTATGCTAAAGCTATAGTTTGCCAAACAAAATAAACATACTAAAGGTGGATATGTCCATTCTACTGTCATCATGGATATGTGCTTTTAGATGTTTTTTAAAGAGCTCCATGCAAAATAGTTTAAATTTTTTTTGTAGTTCTTGTATGAGGAGGATAGATGACAATCCTCAAGAAAAATACAATTGGGAGGGCAGTTGGTTGCGTATCACGTTGAAATTGGCTCCCATTTGTACATGGTGGTTGAGTCAATTAACAAATGTTGATAAGGTAAGTTGAAGTGAACATGGCTGGGCATTCAACCATATTCCTAAAAAATACATATTAGATATTTTTTTAATGTTTAATATGTTTGAATCTTTCTTGGGAGGGGCAAAAGAAAATGACAGGATCTATACTGAGTGAAGTGCCGAATTTGTTTTGTAATAGTTTGCTCTCATCACAAAAACAAGTTGGCGAGCAAAAATATACAAGTTTTGTGATTTCAGGCAGAATTTAAACAGCTCATATACTATTTGTAGTATTTTTAATGATTGAGGTGAGCAGAAACTTTGGTTGAAGACAATTAGCCAGCCTGAATTGTTTTTTTTAAGTGTGATATACTGTATGATTATGACATTTGAGAGGAAAGTCATAAGGATTTATATGCTCTCTCAAGATCGTTGGTGAGGCACTTCTGGGGTCTCTTTGCAGTGTACCACGATGAAGTCTGTCTATCCACTGAGAGTTGCTGAAGAATATTTGGAGCTCCAAAAATCTCATGAAAGGATTCTATAAGACCCATTGCTTTTCACAGGAGAAGCAGGTGGCTTGTAGCCTTCTTGAGAAATTTGAGGATTTCGAACCTATCAATTTGCTATTTAAACTTTCTGCTGTGCTCATAATTTTTTTTCCGAGGTCAATGGACCAACAGCTCGTCATAATCCTGTTCCTAGCACTTCTGCATTTTCCAGTTTCCTCAGCAGATACAGATGCAAAGGATTGTAAGCCTGCCCCCCTTACACCCTGAGTTTTCCATTTTTGTTCAACATGTTGTTTTAGCTAAAATTTACCTATTGGGTGTCTGATGTAAGCTCTAGGCCATGGAATCAATGAATTTATATTTGTGCATCCGATGTAATCTCTAGGCCATGGAATCAATGAATTTATATTTCTGCATATAGACAAATATTAACAACTATGATTTAGTGCATGTACAAAATATTTGTCTGCTCAAAGACTGTAAGTATTGCTTAATCCCAGAACTTCAGCTCAAACAGGAATCAATGAATTTATATTTGTGCATATAGAGAAATATTAACAACTATGATTTAGTGCATGTACAAAATATTTGTCTGCTCAAAGACTGTAAGTATTGCTTAATCCCAGAACTTCAGCTCAAACACTTCACTAGGTGGATTCATTTACTTCTGAATAAGTAGCACTTTCATCTCGGAATGGCGTAACTACTTGAACTTGTATGGAAAATCTGGACATACATTTTAGTGGTTGTGGTATTGGCTCATTACGTGTTGACTGATTAGCTGTTATGCAGTTGCTGCTTTGAATTCCCTCAAGAGTTCCTGGCAAAATACTCCTCCTGATTGGGAAGGTACAGATCCTTGTGGTGATCGTTGGGAAGGGATCAGATGTGGCAAAAATCATGTAATTGCCATGTAAGTCTCCTTGCTAAAAAAGGAAAAATTTTCTAGAGTAATTTTCGAAAATTTTCTCTTTGACTTCTCTGGAAATTATTTTGTGTTGTTTTTATCACTCAGAACATTGTCCAGTGTTGGCCTAGAAGGTAGTCTGACTGGTGACATCCCATCTCTATCAGAACTGCGAACATTGTAAGTTTCCCTGTTTGAACGTGTCTATAGTTATCGCTTCTCAATGGACTCATGTCATACTATGTTACATGATTTAAGGTAGTAGCATCTTTACTTGTTCTGTTTTGCCAATAAAGAGAAAAAAGACAGATGTTGATTATATCTTCAACCTGTTGTAGGGATCTATCTTATAACAAAGGTCTGAAAGGATCCCTTCCGAGCTCGATTGGAAGCTTGAGAAAGCTGACAGATTTGTAAGACAACTTGTATAGCTGAAATTTATATATATTAGAAGTGTGGCGTGCTTGTTAGTTCAGATGTCAAAACCGATTTATATTCCTTTTTTCCATCAGGATCCTGCTTGGATGCAGTTTTTCAGGTGTTATCCCAAACGAGATTGGTTTGCTACAAAGTCTTGTATTCTTGTAAGTTACAAAAGGGAATCTTTACTCCAATTATAACATTGGAATCGAAACTTGGTCCCATAAATGTGTGTAATAACTAAATTATGGGTGATTTCTATGTGATGTAACCTCCATATTGTATTATCATATTTGCCTCGTGTTGTTTTTGTTCATTTGCAGATCTCTCAATTCTAACTATTTCAGTGGAAATATACCTCCAACAATTGGTAACCTATCAAATCTTTATTGGTTGGATCTAGCCAACAATACTCTTACGGGAGAGATTCCAGTCTCATCTGGAAGTACTCCTGGTCTGGACTTGCTAACACACACAAAGCACTTGTATGTCCTTGTACCATATTCGTTCTTTATAATAGTGTATCCATTTTTTCATTGTGAAATTTTACATTCTGTGGTTTTCACATTTTTACAGTCATTTTGGTAAAAATCAGCTCTCAGGACAGATCCCAGCTCAATTGTTTGACTCAAGCATGCATCTCATACATGTGTAAGTTTCTCGGAAACACTCTTTAAGAAAAATTTTCTCCACTATCATTTTAGTTGCAACAGCTTTTCCCGTCCAATCTTCAACTGAATATTTTTCTTGTTATTATTATCTCATCCAATCTTCAACTGGTACAAACAATACAGGCTCTTTGAAGGAAACAAATTCACTGGTCGCATTCCTTCTACTCTGGGCCTCGTGCAAACTCTAGAGGTTATGTGGGTATCTGTATAATGTACTTTCATCCCTTGTGATGGTGTATATTGTCTAACTAATCTGTAGCTAATTATATCATGTTTGAGACAGACGCCTTGATAGGAATTCACTAACTGGACCTGTTCCTTCGAACCTCAACAATCTCACCAGTGTTGGGGAACTGTAAGCCTAATTCTAGTCTCCTTAACTTGTGAGAGGTGGTTTGTTTTCCTTGAACTTTAATATCGTGTTTCTTGGTGTAGGCATTTATCAAACAACAGACTGACAGGCCCAATTCCAAACTTGACTGGAATGAGCCAGTTAAATTATGTGTAAGTTGTTTATGACTCTTGTAAATCCACTGATTCTTTAGATCTTCACTGAATAATTACAACCGTTGCGTAAGCAGGGATTTAAGTAATAATAGCTTTGACGCAGCAGATGTTCCAACATGGCTCTTAACATTGCAATCTCTAACTACACTGTACGTTAACTGCCTTCTAGTACAATTTCCTTTATGCATTATCGCATATGTAATTCTGGCCTCTTTGAGATCAAAGTGAAATAAGGCAATTTTCTGGATATCCTGTGTACTAATGTGGAACATATGCATGTTTTTCAGCAAGTAACTTACAAGTTAATGCATGTCTCGGTTCTGGATTCCTGCAGGGTGATGGAGTTCTCTGGCATCCAAGGACAGCTACCCCAGACATTATTTACCTTCCCACAATTGCAAACTGTGTTAGTATTTGGTCATTGAGTAGACAATCAGAGAAATGATTAATTTTAATATGTTCATTTGTTTGTCACATCCTTGTATGCCTGGAGGCAGATGCACAATACTTGAAATGATAGCTTAAAATTTTTGGCAGGCGTCTACGAAACAACCATCTCAATGGAACTCTAGACATTGGCACTGATTACAGTAGTCAGCTTCAAACCATTGATTTGCAGCATAATTTGATTGATCGTTTCGTCGCTGCTGGAGGAGGCTATACCAAAGTATTAATGTAAGAAATGTTGACCCTTCACTTTGGAACTCTTGTGGACAAAGTTAGGATAAAAGGAACAATGGATATGGCTTGTAGGAGAAAGGGAGTACAGAGATAAATTTAGAAAGAGAAACAGAGAGAGAGAGAGAGAGAGGATCTACTACAACTATTCCACACTCAAAATCATTCATGTTTCTCTAATGACACCCCACATAAATCCTACTATTACACAATACACAAATTAACTTCTTTCCCCATTCAAAACTACTTCCTATTTCAAACTATTAACCGTTCCCAATTATCTCATTAGCCATCTTTCAAGCACTTAGCATATAAACCAATAGAAAGACTTTGACCTTAATTACTATTCCTATTCCTATGACATGTGGCAAATAGGATCAGGTGGGTTAAACAGGAACCTATCTGTTTCCTTCTGGAATATAAATTTTCCTACACTGTATTGTAGTCATGGAAGGTGGTATTGGTCGATATGTACCTGTATCAGCTTCAGGGGGGGTGTTACATAGCATCTATTTTTTTGTCATGAAATTTTTGGTAATAAGTATGAAAATTAATTCACAACTACTCTATCATTCTGGAATTAATATTTTAATCTTTCATTTGATGGATTTTTCAAGTTATGTATACCCAGCTTGGCTTATAATGTTATACTTGTCTCATCCTTGCTTGACTTATACTCAACTTATGTTTTGATTCCTATCCTATCTTATGAAGATCATCATCACTAACTTAGGTTGGAATCAGTAGTTTTAATCTGATCTCGCTGCATAGCCATATTTTACTAGATATCTATAAGGTAATCATTTGTCAGTGATACATAGCCATATTAGTAGACATCTATAAGGTGATTGGCAGTTGTATGAACTTCCTTGATTGTAGCAGCAATTTGGAAGGTTTTTTGCATCCATACTTGGGGGCTGTTTAGCGTCCCCTTTGATTTTTAAAGAAAATGGCTTAAAGGCCTTTTCTACTTTATTCCTCCTCGGGAAGAGGGTTGGCCAATAAAGTAAGGAGAGGTTTGAGGGGACATATTGGCTTGGACTTAAAACCCTAAAGTTAATCCCAAAGGTTGTGCCAAGCAGTCCCTTGATCGTTATGAGTATCTAGATGCATAATTTGAGGTGATAGTAAGGCAACCAAAATAGTGAGCATATCTTCTTCACCCAACTGAGGCCAAGTATTACCGGACTATTCTTTATACTCCCTCCATTCCAAAATACTATGTACATTTGAAAATATTCACTGTTCCAAAATACTGTGTACATTTTGCCAAATCACGTGACTTCTTCTTTCCAAAATTGGAGGAGACTTGGAAGGATTGACTTGAACTTGGTTCGTGAACAAGCATACAAGTTGGACAGGATATAAGGGAGAAGGAGTCATGTGACTTCCTTGTGGGCTTCATGGTCTAATAAAAATGAGAATTTTCTCAAATGTACACAGTATTTTGGAACGGAGGGAGTATCTTTTTATAGACATTTTGATGTAATAAAACTATATTATTAATATATTTTGCTTATAAAAGTTATAAATGGCATTACAAATATATCGTCAGACATTGTTTTTAAATATAGACTATTCAAAGTAATTTTGAATGAGAATATAAATTTGAGCCATGATTCAGTTCGACTTAGCTCGATGCTGAGATCATGTTAGCTTGACTCATCTCGAAAGCAGTGTGAGCTAGTGTGGAGGTGGCAAGCTATTTGACTTGGTTTGACTCAGTATCACCTACCTACCTCCTTTTTTTGGGACCTTTGCAGACTCATAGGAAATCCAGTTTGTAATGAAGGTGGAGCTACAGAAATATATTGCACACTTCCAGTGCAATCTGCCCCCTCATATTCCACTGCGAAGCAAAATTGTGTGCCTGTTACTTGTCCACCAGATCAGACACAAAGCCCCAAATGTGAATGCTCATATCCATATGAGGGAACACTTACTTTTAGAGCCCCTTCGTTTTCAGATTTTGGAAATGGCACTCACTATCAGGTCCTAGAGGTTGCACTTATGAAATCATTTGAGGCGAACCAGGTTTCAGTGGATTCTGTTGCTCTCAATAACCCAATACAGAATTCCGATGACTATCTCGAAATACACTTGGATGTATTTCCTGCTCCTGCTGAACTACGTTTCAATCGTTCAGACATTTCTACAATTGGTTTCATACTCAGTAATCAGACTTTCAAGCCTCCACATGAGTTCGGCCCCTTCTTTTTCATTGGACTTCAGTACAACTTCTTTTCTGGTATTCTTCTGTCATTTTTTCTATTATGAAAGTATGCAAAACCTTTGACATGTGATGTAACTGATCAATGTTCATGCATTATTTAAAAGTATTTCAGGAAGGATCTAAATCATCAGTTAGCAAAGATGTGATAATTGGAGCAGCAGCTGGTGGATCTATCATTGCTTTAGTGGTTATCGGTCTTGGGTTTTATGCTTTCAGGCAAAAGAAAAAAGCCGAACAGGGTGTTGACCAGAGCAATGCTTTTGGTTAGATTCCAACAATATGGCTTGTTTCTGCTGTTTTGGTTATACTTGGAGCTACCGTATATTGTTTTTTTTACATGTTCCACATTGACCATGCTATTTCATCACAGCATCTTGGGATCAAGGTAAGAATAGTGGTAGTGCACCCCAGTTGAAAGGAGCAAAATGGTTTTCTTTTGATGATCTAAAGAAAAGCACCAACAATTTCTCGGAAGTAGCTGAAATTGGAACTGGAGGTTATGGAAAGGTTGGCAAACTTGTTTATTTCCTAGTAGCTCTGAAAGGATGCTAAACTATATAGAACTGATTATGGGATCGATAATTGCAGGTCTACAGGGGAGTACTTTCTGATGGGCAGATAGTTGCTATTAAAAGAGCTAAGCAAGGATCCATGCAAGGAGGAAATGAATTCAAAACGGAGATTGAGCTTTTGTCAAGGGTTCATCACAAAAATCTTGTCAGTCTTATTGGTTTTTGCTTTGAAAATGGAGAACAGATGCTACTTTATGAATACTTTCCAAATGGTAGTCTAAAGGATAGCCTTTCAGGTATGTCCACAACAATTCTGTCTCTTTTGCTGTGTCACATTTTACCAGATTGTCAGTAAGAGAAGAAGAGTTATGTGCACTTTCAAAACATGGAATTGCAATGCATATACTTGAGTTTTCATCAATTTCCAGTAGAAATGTGATTCCCAAAACTCATATTATTTGAACTCGCTTTCTGCAGGGAATTCAGGAATTCGGTTGGATTGGAAGAGAAGAATTCGACTTGCTCTTGGTGCGGCCAGAGGTTTAGCTTATCTTCATGAATTAGCTGATCCTCCCATAATACATAGAGACATAAAGTCAAGTAACATCCTTTTGGATGATCGCTTGAATGCGAAAGTTTCAGATTTTGGTCTTTCTAAATCGATGGGCAAGAATGGAAAGGACCATGTTACCACTCAAGTCAAAGGCACTATGGTAGGTGGAAAACATTGAAACAAATTGACTTTTACATGTATATAGTAGCAGCACTTTTCTTCTATGATAGAAGCCTTTTGAATATTAATGCAGGGATACTTGGATCCAGAATATTACATGACACAACAGTTGACAGAGAAGAGTGACGTCTATAGTTTTGGCGTCTTACTGCTGGAGATAATCACCGCCAAGAAGCCAATTGAACGAGGCAGATACATTGTAAGAGAGATGAGGGTAACAATGGACAAGAAGAAGGATCTTTATGGCCTTGATGTGCTTCTAGACCCAGGAATTGGGTTAGCCACTACCTTAGGTGGCTTTGAGAAGTATGTTGATCTAGCAATTAGCTGTGTCGAAGAATCAGGGGAAGACAGGCCTACCATGAGTGTGGTGGTTAAAGAACTGGAAAACATAGCACAACTGGCTGGCCTTAACCCCTTTGCTGGATCTGCGTCAACATCTGCAAGCTATGAGATGACGAGCAGGGGGAGCTCTCATAAACATCCGTATGGAAATGAAGCATCCTTTGATTATAGTGGTGGCTATTCACCTTCTAAGGTAGAACCCAAGTGAAAATAGTTGGGCTTTACCACTTGCATAGGTAATTATAATCCATGTCACTGTTGGTTTTTTCATTTTACTTTCTCTGTTGATGGTCGGTTTTGATTGAGCTTTTCTGTAAACCTTATCTCAGTGTTTAGACTACATGTAAATAGGAATTATATGTGTAGTGTGGTAAATGGAAAGCAAAAGTTAAAGTGAGAACTTGAAGAGAAGATGAAACTCCAATGTCACATTTCATTGTTAAATAACAAATGACACTCAGTAGTAGCCTGTTGTGCTTGAACTATGATGAATCTAGTTGTCATAAAAGAACATGTGAATGCTAAGCAAGTCAAATTCCCATCAATACTACAAACCTATAGATGGCTACCGTCAGATTGGTGAATCAGGTCATGGGCTTTTCCAAGAGAGCAGACAGGTACCACTCATCCTTCTGGATACCTTTATCAAGCTTTCGCCCTATATCCCACCTGAGCTTCCTGAATCCAACGCCCTCAATCATGGGCACATAGGTCTGGTTCAGCTGTGAACCATAGCTGAAGAACCTGTCCAGCCAGAAGAGCCCCCCCGGCCTCAGCACCCTGTATATGTCATAGAGAGCAAACTCCAGCACTGTGTCCGGAATCCAGTTGCTCAGAACATGCATGGAGTGCACAATGTCCAGAATGTTGTCATAAAAGGGAAGCCGGTGGGAGATACTGATGTGCATGGGAATGAGCCCCCTGGATGCAATGAAGCTGTTGAACGGCCCATCAAAGTTCATGGTGCTGGTTATAATGGTCACATCCCTCTCCCTCATCCTGACCGCGAACGTGCCCGATCCGCCGCCGAGATCGATCCCTATGCGCACCGTCCCTGCCGGTTTTGTTCCGAGAACATTGTCGATGCCATAGTCGAGGCCCTGATCAAAGAGCCACCGGTCCTTCTCCCGGCCATTGAGGTAGAAGCAGTCCTTGCAGTCATAGAAGCCTTTGGTTTTGATTCGGTCTATCAGACACTTATAGCTCTTGCATGAGTATGCGTCCCAGGTGAGGCTGGTGTCCGGTGGGGTGGCCCAGAGGCTCTCCGAGACTGGCCTCGGCTCGACGTAGCCGACGGGGGACTTAGGGTGGCAGCGGCGCCGGGGCAGCGGCTCACAGCCTTTGAGCATTAGCCTCTGCGCGAACACTTCATCGCTGGGGCACTCCCCTCCCACGTTATACGTCATGTATTCTGTAAGCTCGTCCGGGTACCTCAAGCAGGCTGCGCCGGCCGGTGGGAAGATCTCATCAGAACCGAATTTTGGGGTAAAACCCAGCGGAAGCTTGTGAGCCTTGAGGACAAGCTTCACCTCATCGCTCCATCTCCCCGACGCCATCAGTGCTCCTGGCTGCTGCTGCTGCTCACTTTCGGAAACTTCTCGAGCATGGCTAATTTCGGAGAGGAATTCGACGAGGTGGGAGTTGGCGGTGGCAAGCTGCTCATGTAGCTCAACAAGGTGAGCATCGCTGGCTGCGAGGCGGGCTTGTGTGTTGTTGAGCTCGGTAAGGAGGGAGTAGAAGTCCCAAAGAGGTAGGCCTTGTGTGTAGTGTCTAAGGCTGAAGCTGAGGGATGGACCAGAGAAGATGTAGAGGGTTAGAAGGTTGCTTATGATCAGCAATAGAAGGACCTTCAGCCTTGAAAGATTGTTATTGCTTTGCTGAGGCTTCTTTGGATAGTCATCCCCAGAACCCATCTAGTCTCTCTTGCAAGTTTGCATGGTCTCTCCATTGGGACGCTAGTATATATGGTTGTGGACAGGCTTAGAATGGAAGAGCGTATCTTCCACTTCTTAATTTATAATAGTACTGCAATGCTTTAACTTGTGAAGGTAGAGGGATTGGGATTGATCTTGGGGAATGTACCACTTACAAAAGAGAGCTGACCTTAGATCTGGCTTAGTTTATAGGGAGAGATGTGTTGATTGGTAATTAGAACCAATTGGAGAGGAGCTCTAACGCAGATTCAAAGCTTGGTTTGTTTTGCTTATATTTATATGAAGAGGAGACTAGTAAAAAGCAGTGATCAAGTGGCCTAATCCACCATCCGTGGCTTCCAGTCTGGTTCTGTAATAAGTGCAATATCTATTCTACTGATCTGTCTCCCTTGTCCCTAAGTCCAAGGTCATATGGCAAATATAAAGCATTAATTGGTGAAATAAAATATGCTTACTAGAGCGTTTGTATATGTGAGTCAAGAGAAGACCTATTTGGTGTCTTCATCTTCATAATCTATGAAACTTCCTCAGCCGGATTTTCCCGTTGGCGTTCCATATTACTTGACCAATGAGCCCGGACTGCCATATTACCTAATTTTTTCGGGCTCATCTCATATGACCTGATTTGGCACATGATCTTACTATTTTGCCCCCCTCAACCCTAACCCTAAAACTTCTCTGTAAAGTTTTATATTACCTTGTTTTAAGTTTTACACTTCAACGAATCATATCTCCTTCATTTCTAATCTATCTTTTCCCCTTTTTTTCCTTCTTTATTTTTAATATTCTTTCTCATCAACATGACATCCTAATAATCTTGATATCATATCAAAAAAATATAAAAAAATCTACGATAAATAGCATGCAGTATACCAATATCTTTATGATATCATCATTATAAGAAAGATCACTAAAAATCAGAAAAATAAAAAAATAGACAAAAACGGATTAGAAATAAGAGATATGCATCGTTGAATTTTGTCCCACTATAAAAACTATCATGTCGATTACACGATAGCACAGTAAATATTGGACAAACTTCAACGAATCATATCTCCTTCATTTCTACTCCATTTTTGCCTTTTTTTCTTCCTTATTATATAGTAATGATTTTGATATCATATAAAAAATACCACAAAATCCACAATAAAAAATATACGGTGGCTCAACATCCTTATGATATCATCATTATAAGAAATAACACTAAAAATAAATATAAAACAAAAAAATGAGCAAAAATATACTAGAAATGAATGAGATATGATTCATTGAAGTTTGTCCACTATTTACTATGATTACACACGATAGCACTGTGCTATCGTGCAATCGATTACATGATAGCATTGTCTATCGTGTAATCGAATACACGATAGCTTTTAGTGGGACAAACTTTAACAATACATATATCTCTCATTTTTTAGCCATTTTTCTTATTTTTTTTATTCTTCCTAATTTTTAGTATTCTTTTTTATAATGATGATATCATAAAGATGTAGAGCCACTGCATGCTATTTGTCGTGGATTTTATGGTATTTTTTTTATATGATGTCAAGATCATTAGGATATCATGATATGGAACAAATTTCAACGATGTATATCTCTCTCATTTTTTATTCGTTTTTGCCTAATTTTGGTCATTCTTCATTATTTTTAATGTTATTTCTTATAATGATGATATCATAAAAATGTTGATACACCACATGGTATTTATCATAGATTTTACTATATATTTTTATACGATATCAAGACGATATCAAGATTAATAGGATATCTTGATTATCAGATAGAGCATTAAGAATAAGGAAGAACAAAAAAAATGGGCAAAATCGGATTAGAAATGAAAGATATATAATTTGTTGAAGTGTAAAACTTAAAACTCGGGTAATACGGAAACTTTACATAAAGGTTTTGGGGTTAGAGTTGAAGAGGGCAAAATAGAAAGATCAGGTGCTAAAACCAGGTCATATGGGATGAGCCCGGAAAAACAGGGTAATATGGCAATCTGGGCTCATTGGCTAGGTAATATGAAGAACCTCAATTTTCTCAGTATGACAACAGCCCATATATTACTTACTAATCTAATATTTATTTTGGGATGGTGATGCATGATTAATTGGTTATTAGTGTGAAATAAGAAAGTTTATGTAACAAAGTGGGAATGGCTGTGAACAATGGACCATTTGATCACTGTTTTAGTGATTGTCATTGACCATCTGCTGGTTCGTGTCTCCCTCACTAGTCGAATTGAAGTCGTTGAATTCCTGCTGCCATGGATGCCAGGCTATAGGTCAACTTTTGGCTCTGGGCAAAACCACAAGTTTTGTTTTTTATGTTTATTTTTTCTTTTTTGGCCTCAAGGCAACTTCCAATATGTATCTCCACTTGGACTGAATGGTCAATGCCTGATTATTACTTTGTCCATCCAATGAAGCCTGTCTGCATTTGAAACACCGGCGCTATTACATAGCTGACTTTACTCCCTTGCGACCAAAAACACAAAAGAGGAAGGGAAAAATCCATCTTTTTGTACATGCCTTAAGATCCAATAAATCTCACTCATTTTCAATGCAGACTTGCTTCATTCGATGGAGTATGGTTGAAGAGCCATTTATATAGGAAAAAGTTAACGTCCGTCCAGGGCATCTGACAGGGAATGTATCGATTGCATCACGTGCCGTTGATGGCATGCACAAATCCAGGGTTGTGTGCAAGTGATTCAAACTTTATCGATTGCCGTGATGGTCAATTCAATGATTTTAGCACAATAACTTTGTGATATGGCTGAAATTTTGCTTTTGTGACAATGTACTAGTCCCTCTGGGCACTTTTCAATAGATACAATTGATTTCCAAGTGAACTTGAAAATTATCTGTATCTATTAAAAGTGCCTGGAGGGAGTACAAAACTTGGAGTGACAGAACTCAAACATTAATCCTTTTAAAGTTTGGACAACTCAGTGATTTTAGCACAATAACATTGTGATATGGCTGAAATTTTGCTTTTGTGAAAATGAACTAGTCCCTCTGGGCACTTTTCAATAGATACAATTGATTTCCAAGTGAACTTGACAATTATCAGTTTCTATTAAAAGTGCCTGGAGGGAGTACAAAACTTGGATTGACAGAACTCAAACATTAATCCTTTTAAAGTTTGGACAACTAGTTCATCATGGCAACGCTAACATTGAAGCCCTAGACACTGCATCTCGTAAAAACCTTATGTCTAATGATTATAGACTACCTTTGAATTACCATACAAAATTCATAGTGAAGTCTATGCACAAGATCGCTTTTTTTTTGCAATGTTATTTTTTTCAGTAAATCAAACCAATATATTAGCTCCAAAAGAGGGTACACAGTGTAGAAGCGAAGAAGACATGAAAGGAGGAACCTAAGAACCCAGAGTTACAGTCTAGAAAGGAGGAACCTAAGAACAAAGATGTCTAATAAGCTATGTGCTTCATGTTGTTAGAACTTTTTACTATAGAATTTCAGAATAAATAGTCCAAGCTTGAACTCTAGTGCTGCAGTACATGTTAGTAACTGGCAAGCTGCTGAAGCAACTTCTACTATCCCAGAAAAGAAGGAATAGATGAAAATTAGAAAATGAATATAAATCTGATTTCTATGTAACGTATAAATCTGATTTCTATGTAACGGCCGTATCTTTACAAGGGGGGTTGTCTCTCTATACATGTAAAACAAAACTTATAGAAATTAGTGACGTAAGGTCAGTTATTATAAGCAATCAAGATACTCGTTCTTCAATCCAAGCTCTTGCTGTTGACATACGAAAACCCTGAAAGCATGTATCCTCTCTGGTATGGAGTCTTGACTAGCAGTGGATCTTCGGGAATCAGAAATTCTGTCTCTCGGTTTACACGAGTCGCACCATCTGCTGATTGTCTCTCCTGGTAACGAGCCCAGGTCACAATGTAGAGGCCAGAAATGATAAGGAAGCCACCAGCGCAGCTGCCATAAAAAATATATAAAAAATTTGTTAAAAGAATTATCATCTTGCCTATTTTGGGAAACTGGTGCATAATTTAGGTCAAAAGTTCTGCAGCCCATGCAGGCAGTTGATTTCCCATCCAATCCAGCACTAAAGAAAGAGATACATTTCTAAAGCAAGATCACAAACCCAAACATTATGGCAGCACACAGTATGTTGGAGGCGTTTTACACAGCAAATTATACAAAAGGGATACTAAGATGATTGACTTTCGTCAGTGATCATTCCAAACAAGTATGTCATACAAATGAGCATACCTGCACTCAAATTGTTTCCAAACTATCAAGAGGTTACCATGCCAGAAGGCTATGCTGTCAACTATCTACTTACATATTGGTAAGCCATTAGTGACAATAAGGAGCTCTGCACAGAACTTTGAGTACCATACAACCAGGCACAGTTCTATATAGAGTATGTCAGCATATAGCATCCAAACCGACAACAAATTCGCCAGTGACTCATCAATCAAAACCCACATATATCTGCAGTATGAAAATGGATAAATATATGCAAATATGAGGAAAGCCCTCATCAAAACATCCTCCAGAATCCATAAGAGAAAAAAACACCCTAGTCACTCACTTGTTCTTTTAAGTTTTACCTATGTCTCCTAATTCACAAAATTAAACCCTTCTGAAAAACAAAGAACAGATTCTCTACTCCGCAAATGGACAAGATAGTCGATGAAATTAAACCCTTTCTGTCATTTGTTTATAAATCTTGGTGATAATTTACATCAACTAGGTGATGGTTACCCATTGGCCACGCTGAGGGGCATCATCTCTTCCATTGTACCAACTTACTAAAATGTCCTTTTTTGTTGAAACTCCATATTAATAGCAGAACTGCCAGATTCCTCACGACAGATACTATTTTATAAAAGTAATGTTGAGCCATAGATATGATAAATCTAACAAAAATGCAACAACTTTGTTGTTCTGCTGTCTATAATGGCCATCTCAGCCTTTCTGATCTGAGTAGCCAATTTGAGTTATTTATGTTTAATGTTTCTTAGCCGTAAATCTATGTTAATGGCTTACTTTATTTGTCTTTAAGTTGTGGACCCAGCTGAGCAAAGAAAAATCAATTACATGTCTTAATTTAAGTAATACTATTGACACTTGCTTCTACCAAAACTACTCGCATAGTCTCATGATAACGATTTCAGAGTTCATGCTTGCACTAGTTCAGCAACTAATTTATCAATTATTGTTAGTTGATGGTAAGTAAAACATGAGTTTAGGTCAAACCTTCCAAAATAAATACTGCTGCCAAGAAAAATCATTGACAATATGGCAGATGTGGCAGGTTGCAGTGGAATATATAGGGCAACCATAGCGGGCCCTAAAATCTTATTAGACCATGTCAATAGTCCATAATTTATAGCAGATGCAATAACTCCCTGTAAAACAAGAACTTCAAATTGAGAATGTAGAATTTGTACTACAAGAATAAAAAATAATTTTCTAAAAGAAGGCAAGGTACGAAACGAATAATAAAACAAAACATGATACACCCATTGAGGTAGTAAAGATGTATGTACAATCATTGGAAGGCAACTTCCCTCTAAGAAAGGGCTAAAATAGCTGGAAATTATTTTCCCATGACTAGTATCAAAAACCATATGGAGCGCACTAATGCAAAGAACTCATGCTCATAGAAATCATAGCAGTAGCGTCTAACAGGTTGTTAATTGAAACAGTCTATACACTAGATGGTACATCCACTACAGAGCATACGTTGTGTTTTTGCCTTTAAGAACATATATTAGATAGAGCAACAAAAAGCAGCATAAATTGCATTCTAAGCTCACTGCATAACTAAACTGTTTTTTAGCCAGTTCAGAGTTAATCCATTTTCAATATATGTCTACAACAAAAAATTTGCAATATCCACTAGGCCCCGCATAACTCTGAATCTAAATTGAATTGTTCTCCATCAAAAGCTTCAAAAGCTTATGAAAATTTTTATACTACTATTATAAGTAAAAAGGGTGGAATGGACAAGTTCAAGTGAGCCCTTCAGAATACCCTTCATTAGGCATCTGCGTAATCCAAATCCTAATAAATACGCATTAAGTGCCCAATCCAAACCAGATTTTCATATTAGAAGACTATATAATCATATTAGTTAGTTGGATTACTCTTCTTAAATAGTGAGAAACTATGGAGATGGTATTTTATGGGATATTTAAGAATCTAACACAACTTCTTATGGGATTTCATAATTGTAGGGATACTAATGGTAATTAATTTGGCTGGCAATAGGACAACCTGTGTCATCCAATCAGCACGCACATTTTGCATGTGCAGTTTGACTAGTATCTCAAACATAAAAAAGACTCTAACGACTAGCTCATACTGCTTTCCCAAGTAATAAACAATAGTTTGAAACTTACAGCATATAAAACTGCAAATAACTCAGACTGTGTCAAGCTCCAGTCTGTAGACCCATTATTTGTTAAGAAACCAGTCAGCACCATCAGGATAGCTCCAAAAAAGTATGAATATGCTATCAATGACATACTTGTGGGATACTTTGCCAGAAGTTGAGCCTGCAGTTACCATATCAAAAGCGGTCATCAAAACTACAGTATAACTTCTGCCGCATTACAAAAATCATCGTGCTTGAATTTAAATACGAATATGAATCTAGCAGGATGTTGATAATATTAACTAGATTCATGCTTTTGGCCAAGTACTGCCACAGCCACTAGCAGCATACAGTGCTCACAGATGCAACCAATAATGGTACAGGCCCCATGTCCGCCCGGGCGTGGGACTCCATAGCACTCATATCATCATTACGTGCTGTCCTGCAAGCATCTTGTGCTGCCAGCCGCATTAGCATTTTCCTTTTATTAAAGATAGTAATCAAAATAATACCATGGAGTTTCTTGAACTCGTAACACAGATCACAGACATACAGCTGAAGACTCAGCTTGAATACACTGTAAAGAGGTTGAACATTAACATATACAGAGCCATTTTTCAGTGAAGGGGCAAAACTTAAGATTTCTAGTACCTTAACACAACTTCGTCAATGAAACCTGAAAAGTTGTTTCCTAAACAAATGTCTGCACTAGAAACTCCAACACCATTACGAAAGGAGTGTAAAAATAAGCCTATGACTTATTTTGTTGAACTCTAATATACCATTAAATCAATTATTTTCTTTACTAATTTTTGCATGCATGAATATCTTTAGAATAAAATTGCAAAATATATTTCATTTATTCCTTTTTTATTACTGTCTCAACAGCATTATGATCTTAATGCAAGTATATGGACTAAGGTAAGGCAGATGGACAAACTATATTCAAACTTGCACCTCACTAAGCATCTCTGCGTCTCTTCATAGCACGTTAAACCAATTCTCCTTTGGCATTTCATACTTACTTTAATAAGTAAGCTTTCTATTACTTTAATCAACTCTCTATAGCTATAGCACTTGCTGGGACTATTAAATTTTCACATTCCCAGAGCAAAAAAGTAAAATACTGCAATTTAAGTACCTGTAGAGCAAGGAAAGCTGCCATGCAGATGCAATTTCCTAATAAGCACATCACACCAATGTGCCAGCGTTCAAAGGTAATCCCCATTAAACTAGATAAAAGCCATCCGGTAGGTTCTGGTTGTGATTTGGCACTAATTTCACTTTGTGCAACAAGGTCAAATTTATCAGAGCCAATCAAAGCCGGACCTCTGTACAAAATCATTAATACAGCTCCACAAACACACACAAGTGTACCTCCAACCTTTAAGCGTCCTTCCCATTTGCGCAAATTCACTGTTTCAGTCCTGTATGGGTATATTAATTACTGAAGAATGGGCTGAAATTACATACAAAAACTTCCATTATAAAATCATGTCTATCATACAGATCAAGACTATTCTCACCCCATTATGGAAGCCAAGAGAAATGTGAAGACTGGAACAGCAGGTTGTACAGCTGCAGCATAAGTTGGATTGGTGTAGCTAAGTCCAATAAGAAATAAAAGCTGATTGCCAAATATCCTATACAAAGATTACATAAGGTACTAAACCATGTCAGCTAATTAATTAGACTTTGTAAGATCTAGATAAAAATCTAGAGAAAAAATGCGAACAAACCATTTAATTTAGCCTTACCCTGTTAAACCAAGAAAAAAGAATGACAAGAGGAGGTGGCGAGTAACAGGATGGCGTACCCTTCTGCCAAAACAACAAAAAGCTCACATCAAAAAAGCTAAAACAGATACAACAACCACTAGTAATGCCTGTTATAGCAATAAATAAAAAATTGAGGGGGCTGAGTTTTGTAGTGCAGGAGATTAGCAAGTTACTTCACGAGAACAACAAATTTATTTAAGCATATAAAGAACATTGTATTTGTAGTCATGCTTCCATGTAAAAGCAAACCGGTTTTGCCTTGTACTTTGTGATGGAAGTTGACCATACTAATAGTTCATATGCAACCATCATCTCAAGAAGCCGATCCACATAATTGACAAGGCGTTTGATAATGATGAAGATGTTGAACCTTAAATTCATAGTTCCCTCTTTAGAGGGTTGCGCCAGGAAGGGCATCGAGCATAAAAACTTGCAACCATGCTTCTGTCCATGGACTATGTACCATCATTTTGATTCTTAAAAGAGTCAAATATGGTATGCAATAGCTGGGATAACGCACATGATGATGATATGAAGAATATTGTAGTACAAATGATTGTCCGGCTCATGCTCAACAAGTACGAAATGACCTTCTAGACTCAGCACAAAGACGAAGTGGTTCCCACTGATAGCACAAAATAAACCAGGCAATCTCCATTTACCATTAGCCAAACTCACTCGTTAAAACTACAATTAAATCTGATTCATGCATGTAAACGCCAACTGAGCGCGCTTTCAGGGTCATAAATCATAATCTGCATATAGTGTAATTCAGTTTCCTCTTTTATGTGCCATTGCCCATTTCCCACTTTCTTTTCAGCCCCTAGATTGTGAATAACACTCCCAAAGTGCGATCTTTCCTTCATAACACCAACCATAGAGGCTCGTGCGCGCTCGTCGACGCAAAAATGCATAATTCGGAACTCAATGAGTTAAAAGCTCAAACCTTTCAGAGAAATAAGCAACAGGAGCGAGGATGGACAGCGCAATGAGGTCCCTATAGACGCAGAAGACGACCTGGCTGATGCCCACGTTGAGTGCCACTTTCGAGATCACGTGGTACCCGCCATTGAAGAGCTGCACAAGGACCATGGCCGCATGGGCCCGGCCGGCCTCCCCTCCGCCGGCTGCCGCCGCCGCCACCATTCTTGGAAATCGGCTGGCTTGGTGGCGACAAGGGAGAAGCCAGCCAAATAGGAATCAATTTATCAATGGAAAACACAATCTTTCTGCAAATGGAAGGGCCCTTTTGGCATCAAGTAGAAGCAAAGAAACTTGAGAAGAGAAGCGAAGAGGACGATCGGGAAGGGAAGAAGGACGGCAGAAGCTTCAAGGACGGACTTTTACACAGAAGGGACAAAGGAGAGAGGGGTGCAACCGCATGTGGTTAGAGGGTGAGATTGGCGTGTCTCTCTCATCATACGGTCTTAGAAAGATTTGTTTTTTTTCTCTTTTTGATGAAAGATCGATTGCACTTGAAGGCTGGCTCATTATCAAAAGAGATTGCACTGAAAGTCTCCTTCTTACCTTAACTTTGCCTAAACTGGACAAATTCTTTAGTATTTGATACCACACCACTGGATTGTGAAGGGCTGCTCACGAGCCGAGTCGAGTTTTGGCTCAGCTCGACTCAAGCTCGAAGTTTAGAAACTCGGGCTCAAGCTCGGCTCGGCTCGAGTCGAGCTCCAAATTTGACAACTCGAGCTCGGCTCGTTGTAAAGTTTGAAAGCTCGAGCTCGGGCTCGCGAGCTGAGCTCGATCCATAACTCGAGCCCGGCTTAAAGCAAAAATGCATTTTCGGTTTTGGTAGGATTCGAACACAAACACAAGGGAGTTTACTCAAAATCTTAACCAATTGACCTACAAATATTTTTGTACTCTTTATGTACAAAAAAAATATTTATTACATATTTAAAGTGGGCTTCACTGATAAATTTTTTTTATAATGACGGGTGTCGAAGTCCTTAGAACCCGACTAGAAGGGGCAAGGAAACTGATCTCTTAGAGCACTGCATCCCGCCGCTAATCCCCTTCGGTGCATACAAGGCCCACCCATCATACGCATCGGGTAAATCAGGATATAATCCCGAGTGGGTGGCCAACGGAGTGGAGGTTTGAGCTCAAAACGTCTACTCAAGGGAAGTGTGTTCTATTCATCACACAAACACCCCGCTAATCAATTTCACTAATGTTGCATCTTAATATCAAACCCGGGTCAATCCAGTTCTTGAGGACCTCCGCAGTTACTACATAATATAATAAACCAAAAAATATAGAGAAAATAAACAAAGGAAAATCTAATAACTCATTTGAATTCGCGGGGCATTTTTTAAATAGCCCAATTTATTTAAAACATTAAGATCACGCACAGAAAAGATCTAAGTCGCTGATTTACATCCTAGAAGACTACGGGTTTTGATTTTAAGTGAAGAGGCGTTCAGATTAGATCCAGCGGATGGAGTTGTTACAACGGGTCTTAACCCAATCCAAAGAAATAAAATAATCTGAGCCAAATGCTCAGGTGTTTCAACCAGAACAAAGTGCTCAAGTAGAAGCTCGAGCACTGGTGAAGACTGAACAACATGGTGAGGTCGATGAAGGCATTTACTATACAATATAATAAACCAAAAAATACAAAGAAAATAAACACAGAGAAATCAAATAACTCATTTGAATACACAGGCATGTTTATATTTAACTTTATTTATACAGGTTTTAAAAGTCCCAATTGTATATCACCAAAGTGAAACTGTCAAACGAGTCCAAATGAGATTCGATGGATGAGATGGCTAGGACGGGTTTTAGCCCAATGAAAGAAAAAAAAAGAGAGAAATTGAACTTGAACCGACCGGTTCAGTGGTTCGGTTCAGGAAAGAAAAAAACCACCCGAGCTCGAGCTTCTCCAATCGGCTGCTCCTCTGCTCCAGTGTCTCCAATCGGCCGCTGTGCCCTGGGTTGGAAGACGGCGATGGGTCTCGACGGCGGCCACTTGAAGGAGAGAGGACGACGACGACAGCGGCCATGGGCTCGAGCTTGAGGATAGGCGAGGCGAGGCTGACAGGCGAGGAGCAGAACCAGCTTCATCGCGAGGCAAGGTTGACAGGCGAGGATCGGCGCCGGCATCATCGCGAGGAGCGGAACCAGCAGAAGGCGAGGTGGACGGTGATCGACGATCGGCGAGGCGAGGCTAACATGCGATGACGACGGCGGCCATGGGCTAGAGCTCGAGGAAAAAACATATTTTTTTGACGACGGCGGCCATGGGCTCAAGCTCGTGACAAAAACAAGCTCGAGCTCACGATCAAGATCGACGGCGACGGAGGAGGAGCTCACGACCAGAACCATCCAAAGCTCCCACCTTTACCCCTCTCCGGCGCTCCTCCGGCCATCTTTGTCAATTTTTGGTAAGGAGAATTACTGGTTTTTTTACCCTCTCCGGTAAGGAGAATTACCAGTAAATCACTCTCTCCAGCGATGGAGGGTGATTTACTAGTTTTTCGAGCTGATTCTCGAGTCAAGCTAGAGCTTTTCGTCGAGCTGATTCTCGAATCGAACGAGTCGAGTTTTTTCGAGTCGAGCTGAGTGGAGTTACTGGGTAGCTCGAGCTCGAAAAAAGTCGAGTCGAGCCAAAATTCGAATCGAGCCGAGTCGAGCCGAAAAAACTCACGAGCTGACTCGGCTCGTGAGCACCCTTACTTGTGAGGTACCACCAAGAAGTCAGAGACACCTAGGAAAGGTAATGTGCACATTAAAACCCAGACGAGCAATGTTAAACCTTGTGGGCTATAAGCCTATAACCCGGGGCTTTTTACATATTACCTGGCGCCAAGTATGGTTTTATCATATTACCTGGTTTTTCTTCTGACTTCACATATGACCTGGAATCGGCACCTAAAGTACCGAAAATGCCATTCTTTTACGTTTTTTATGCATTTTGTATCCGAAATGCTTCATTCTTCCCAAAATTAACGATTTACAGGATCATCAAGTTGGGGAAGAAGATATTCCGACAAAGATCTATCCATAATCGCAGTTCAAACCATCGCCGGCGCCGTCCAACCCGGAAAAAAAAAAATTTCATGCCCAAAAACTGTAAAAACAGCGGGAAAGACGGAAAAAAATATATGATGAATGGATTTTGATGTAAGAGCAGTGGGAAAGCCCTCCCAACTACAAAAATTAAGATCTACATGTAAAGAAACACATATAAAGATCACCCATTGGTGTTCGACTACTCCTGGACATGAAATAAAAGGATAAAAATGGGCAAAAACGTGAAATACTCATCGGCGGGCGACAAGTTCCATTTATATATCTTTCTGTGATACTAATGAGGTGGAAGAGGAGGAAAAATAAGGAAGAACGAAAAAAAATGGGCAAAAACGGATAAAAAATGAGCAAGTTATGACATTTTGAAGATTGTCATTTATCGTGTTGTCGACGACACGACTTGATTCAAGTCGTGTACTATTCAACACGACTTGAATCCAAGTCGTGTTATATGCAACACGACTTGAATTTAAGTCGTGTTGAATAGTACACGACTTGAATCAAGTCGTGTCGTCGACAACACGATAAATGATAATCTTTAAAATGTCATAACTTGCTCATTTTTTATCCGTTTTTGCCCATTTTTTTTTCATTCTTCCTTATTTTTCCTCCTCTTCCACCTCATTAGTATCATAGAAAGAAATAGGATGGAAAAAGAAGAAAAAATAATAAGAAAGAAGAAAGTGAAATGATAAAAATGGGCAAAAACGTGAAATACTCATCGGCGGGCGACAAGTTCCATTTATATATCTTTCTGTGACACTAATGAGGTGGAAGAGGAGGAAAAATAAGGAAGAACGAAAAAAAAAGGGCAAAAACGGATAAAAAATGAGCAAGTTATGACATTTTGAAGATTGTCATTTATCGTGTTGTCGACGACACGACTTGATTCAAGTCGTATACTATTCAACACGACTTGAATCCAAGTCGTGTTATATGCAACACGACTTGAATTTAAGTCGTGTTGAATAGTGCACGACTTGAATCAAGTCGTGTCGTCGACAACACGATAAATGATAATCTTTAAAATGTCATAACTTGCTCATTTTTTATCCATTTTTGCCTTTTTTTTTTTTCGTTCTTCCTTATTTTTCCTCCTCTTCCACCTCATTAGTGTCACAGAAAGATATATAAATTGAACTTGTCGCCCGCCGACGAGTATTTCACGTTTTTGCCCATTTTTATCATTTCACTTTCTTCTTTCATATTATTTTTTCTTCTTTTTCCATCCTATATCTTTCTATGATACTAATGAGGTGGAAGAGGAGGAAAAATAAGGAAGAACGAAAAAAAAATGGGCAAAAACGGATAAAAAATGAGCAAGTTATGACATTTTAAAGATTATCATTTATCGTGTTGTCGACGACACGACTTGATTCAAGTCGTGTACTATTCAACACGACTTAAATTCAAGTCGTGTTGCATATAACACGACTTGGATTCAAGTCGTGTTGAATAGTACACGACTTGAATCAAGTCGTGTCGTCGACAACACGATAAATGACAATCTTCAAAATGTCATAACTTGCTCATTTTTTATCCATTTTTGCCCATTTTTTTTTCGTTCTTCCTTATTTTTCCTCCTCTTCAACCTCATTAGTATCACAGAAAGATATATAAATGGAACTTGTCGCCCGCCGACGAGTATTTCACGTTTTGCCCATTTTTATCTTTTTATTTCATGTCCAGGAGCAGTCGAACACCAATGGGTGATCTTTATATGTGTTTCTTTACATGTAGATCTTAATTTTTGTAGTTGGGAGGGCTTTCCCACTGCTCTTACATCAAAATCCATTCATCATAGATTTTTTTTCGTCTTTCCCGCTGTTTTTACAGTTTTTGGGCATGAAATTTTTTTTTCCGGGTTGGACGGCGCCGGCGATGGTTTGAACTGCGATTATGGATGGATCTTTGCCGGAATATCTTCTTCCCCAACTTGATGATCCTATAAATCGTTAATTTTGGGAAGAATGAAGCATTTCGGATACAAAATGCATAAAAAACGTAAAAGAAGGGCATTTTCGGTACTTTAGGTGCTGATTCCAGGTCATATGAGAAGTCAGAAGAAAAACCAGGTAATATGATAAAACCATACTTGGCGCCAGGTAATATGTAAAAAGCCCTATAACCCGTGCTTTTTCCATGCTCAGGATTGTGGCCGTCAGATGACTTTGATCTGACGACTACTACACTGGACACGGAAGAAAGCATGGGTTATATAGGACATAGGTTTTGTGTCTGACTTGGTGGTACCTCACAAGCCAGTGGCTGTGAGCTCCTCACAAAGGATCTGAACCACTCTCGGTGTATCTCACCGTTCACAGACTTAAGCGTTAGTTACGAGGGGCTACATGTGGGCCATGATAAAACCTACTTGGTGACTAACAAGTAACAAGTAAGTTGGTGAATGGTGATATACACAGACAACATGGTATGCAAAATGCACTGAAAATTTTCTCGGTAAACTAAATATAAAACTCCCTTAAATTGTAGAATAATGCACTTAGAAAGTTTTAGGGTGCATTTAGTTACAAGGGAAATCACTTCTCGGAGAATTTAAAGTTCTTTCCGGAGTAGTGCGTTTGGTACGCTAATTCTTGGAAAAGTGCAACATGTAGTGAAGTGCGGCAGAAAGTTGAGAACAATAGAAAATCCTTACTATCCACATAATCTCATATGGAGGAGATTTCAGGTAGAAAATGAAAGAGAAATCACTTTATAGCATTTTTATAATTATCTAAAGATGGCAAGGGTAGAAATGCTGAGAGAAAATGTATTTTCTTGGCCCCACGTGCGTTCTTGCCCCTGTCGAATAATTTCCAAAACTACCATTGCTTCTACTTCTAGCAAAATCTGTCAACCAAACACTTAGATATTTGGGAGAAAATAGAAACCCCACTTCTCTTTTTTATTTTGATTATGCTTCTAGCAAAATTGGTTGCCAAATGCACCTTTAGTATTCTTAATTTTTTAAAATTAGCTACTCATATCCATTAAACTAATAATAAAAATAAAAATAAATTTATTAAAGTAATATCAGAAACTTACAAAAATGGAGAAATTAAAATAACTACTTAAGCTCTAAGATGTCTTCCCATGAACTGCTCACGAAGCTTTACGAAGTCATGCAACAACGTTGGAAAGAACGGAATGAAAAAGAAAAAAAAATAGAATTTTAGACTCTATTGTAAACTGTCGTTCTTCCTCTACTCTTCTTCTTTTATTAGCATCTCAATAGCCCATCCCTCAAACTCCTGCTTCCCAATTTGAGGATGAAACCAAATCTTATTCCTTTCTAATCCCGTCCAAATCTGAGTCTATCCGTGAAAGGAGTCCCAAATTTAGTCGATCCAAATATGTAGGTATCCATCCAAATCCAAGTCGATCTTCCAAATTGACTTTTCTAAATATGCACCACTTTAATTCCCGTTTCTGAACCCATCAAGGGTTGAACCAAATCGCACCACTCTTGCCTCTTCTTGTGTGATGTGAGCCACGAGCAATCTGAGTGCACTTCCATTCTGGGTCGATGTCCTCCAGATCGAGCCATCTCCTTCGCTTGCTCCTGTGCTTCTCTTTCTCATCCGTTGAATCAATCTGTCTGGCTCTTCATTTAAAATCAGTGCTCATCTTCTTCTTTAGTAATAATCAACGGTTTAGATCTTTGATGCACTTGATTTAAACTTTTGTATGAATTTGAGCTTTTAAAAACCCGTTTTTGAGATCATCTAACAACTCGAACTCTTGAAACCTATATAAATAAAATTGAGCCCAGTCTTAGACACACAATAAAATATAATTCAATTAAAATGATTAACGCATCTAAATTATTTAATTAGAGCAAACTAATTAATAAATAATTAATTGCCGACCTACACTAAAGCACATGTTTTTATTCTTATTTTAAGCAAGAAATAACACTAACAAAGAGGCGTAAAGGTATAATGTATATTAGCATGCAACGAACACACAAATTAGGTAGGTGATCACAACTGATCAGTGCAATTTCATCAATAACAACGATATATGTATCTCAAACAAACTTTTAATAGCATATACATAGTATGAATCAATTCAATATCAATAGGTACACCGCTAGTATTTGCTTTCAAACACCGAATAGTTAGGAACTACAAAAACACAGAATCGTAGACAGAATTGTGTAAAAGCATCATACCTTAATCGTTCGTTCATAACTTCTTGCTTCAGGCTTACTCCAGTTGTCCCACGCTCCTCCTTGGTTGCTTCTCTTGATCGGCTAGCAACGAGAGAGAGAGAGACAAGAGAGAGGTTGGGATAAAGAGAAGAGAGAAATTTGAGAGAGGAAGAGAGAGATAAGGTCGGCAAAATGGTGCTCACGAGCCGAGTCAGCTCGCGAGTTTTTCCGGCTCGACTCGGCTCGACTCGAATTTTAGCTCGACTCGAGCCCAGCTCGACTCGAGCTCGACTTTACTCGAGGTCGAGCTCGAGCCACCCCGTAACTCGATTCGGCTCGACTCGAGAAAGCTCGACTCGATCGACTCGAGAATGAGCTCGAAAAATAGCTCGAGCTCGACTCGAGACTCAGCTCGAAAAAAAAATAAAAAATTTTCCATACCTCGCCGTCGATCTCGCCTCGCCTCGCCTTGCCGTCGCCGTCGCCGTCGCCTCGCCTCGCCGTGAGCTCGAGCCCCGGCTATCGTGAGCCCGTCGCCTCGCCTCGCCGTGAGCCCGTCGCCCTCGCCTCGCCGTGAGCCCGGAGCCCATCGAGCCCGTCGCCTCGCCGTCGCCCCGGAGCCCGTCGCCAATACCCAGAGCCCGTCGCCCTCGTCGTCGCCCCGTGAGCCCGTCGCTTCGCATCGCCGTGAGCCCGTCGCCGTCGCCCTTTGAGCCCGTCGCCTCGCCTCGCCGTGAGCCCGTCGCCGTCGCCTCGCCGTGAGCCCGGAGCCCGTCGCCTCGCCGTCGCCCCGGAGCCCGTCGCCTCGCCGTCGATCTCGCCTCGAGCCCGTCGCCGTTGCCCGTCGAGCCCCGTCGCCGTCGCCCGTTGAGCCCCGCCGCCTGTCGCCTCGCCGTCGCCAGTACCCAGAGGCCAGAGTCCAGAAGCTTCTGGCCTCTGGTAAAACACCCGAGCCGAAAAGCTCGGGTTTTGTTTTTTTTTTTTTTATTGGGTCAAGTCACCCGTTGTATCAACTTCATCCGCCAGATCTAATCTGAACGACTCTTCATTTAAAATAAAAACCCATAGTCTTATCGGATGTAAATCAGCGACTTAAATCTATTTGGCGCGTAATCTCAATATTTTAAATAAATTAGGCTCTTTAAAACCTGTCTGCGTATTCAAATGAGTTATTAGATTTCCCCTTGTGTATTTTTTGTATATTTTTTATTATTATATTATGTTGTAAGTAAGGGTGCTCACGAGCCGAGTCAGCTCGCAATTTTCAATACCAGATTAAATGACATCAGCCCACGTGGGTTTGGGACCTACCAAATTAGCCCAGTTATTTAATCTGATATTGAAAATTGGTCACGTTAGACAAGTTCATGTTGTAAATGCAGAGTTCCCTGGGAACTGGATTGACTCGGGATTTGATATTATGAGGCAACATTAGTGAAGTTAATCAACGGGGTGTTTGTGTGATGACTGATGAATAGGACATGTTTCCTTTGAGCAGAGGTTACCCAATTGCTGGGCCCCATGCCCACGTGGGTTAAGGTCATTTAATATGGTATTGGAAATCGGTCATGTTAGATGAGCTCATGTTGTAAATGTGGAGGTCCCCGATAACTGATTTGACCCGGGGTTTGATATTAAAAGGCGACATTAGTGAAGTTGATCAATGAGGTGTTTGTGTGATGAATAGAACACGCTTCCTGATTTACTCGATGCGTATGATGGGTGAGCCTTATATGAACCCAAGGGGATTGGCGGCGGGATATAGTACTCTAAGAGATCAATTTCTTTGCCCCTTCTAGTCGGGTCTTATTGGATACCCGTCGTTATAAAAGAAAAAATATCAAGGAAGCCCACTTCGAATATGTAATAAAGATTTGTTTTGTACATAGAAAGTATAAAAAAAGCGTAGCCCAACTGGTAAAGGCGCATGTGTGATGGTGCTTTGGCTTTGGGTTCGAGTCACACCAAAGGCAAAAATCTTATTTTTGCCATTCGAGCTCCGGCTCGCTCGAGCTCGAGCTCGAGCTTAAGTTCTGGCTCGAGCTCCGGCTCGCGAGCTCGAGCCGAGCCCGAGCTCGAGCTGTCAAACTCGAGAACAAGCTCGAGTCGAGCCCAAGATTTGGCAGCTCGACTCGAGCCGAGTCGAGTTCGAGCCCGAAATTTAAATATCGAGCTCGAGTCGAGCTGAGCCAAAACTCGACTCGACTCGGCTCGTGAGCAGCCCTGGTCGCAGGAATGGGGTAGAATTGAGGATATTATAATGTGTAAGCAAGATAACAAGCACAAAATTATATGGCATGTGTAGTTTTTTTGGAGGCTCACTTTCTTTTTTAAACATAAAACTATATTTGAGGGTTCAGTTTCTTGTATAAACAATGCTGGGATCTCTTATCAATTAGTGGGAATTTGGTATGAGATGATAGTGAAATTAAATGATAATTTTATTACTATGTTGCAATAGATTTTTTTTGGGATAAAAATACGCTGCATTAAATTGAGATAATAATATAATGCAACAATTCAAGAACTGATGTCATGGTAAATTGTTTTATGATTTTTTTATCTAACAAACAGATTAACATTGGAATGTGGTCGCATTAACTTTATGTATCACAATCATGCTAAGATTACGCATTAGAGAAATTTGTTACATGCATTGTATGTAGTGGAATGCAAAGACATTAAAACTATGTTGGATTGTTATAGTCAAGATGCAACTGATATGTAGGAAGGTGGCATGATTGGAAGGTCTTAGTTCGATCCTTTGTTTGCATTACAATCTTTGTATGTTTGAAGGAATTGTAGGAGGCTTTTGACAAAGCATGTGAAGAGCTTTACATGTTGAAGACTTTTTTTTTCTGCTGAACATACATGTTAAAGTGTCACGCCCCAAAATTCCTGACCTCGATCGGGCGGAAGCCTTTAAATAAACCAATCAAAAGCCGAGACAGGAACCTTGGGATGCGACCGAATACTCGATCACTAGGGTCAATTTCATCGTCATGAAAGAACGTGTAATCGACATCACCAGGAACTCATAACAAAACTCAGAAATTAAGAATTAAGAAATTCTTCATCCAAATTCAAATAACATTGTCAATGTTGCAAATGATTCTTACTTAAAATATTACAGTAAATTAATTAAAACTGTCAAATAAAACAAGCATCAAATTCAGGCACATACAGGCCAACACTAATAAAGTTCTAGGAAAAGAAATAGAGCAAATAAAAGCAATTCTTCAAAACATCCTCCACGTAACCACTCCACCTTTTCGGGCTGCAAAGCGCTGACTTATTGGTCCTTAAAGCCTGCATCATAAGATGCATGAGTATTTCATAGAAATACCAGTAGGATGTAAAAACCCACCAGGAAGACAAAATAAGATATGAAGAATAAATCACTCAGGAAAACAGAGTTACACTCTCTGAAAGACCAATCAAAGGCTTACATTACCTGAACAGTAAGGTCAAATAATAACAGTCATAACGCACAGATGTAGGGAAGAATAATCTCAATAAGACTCCAAACCAAGGAATTCCATATCGGCGATATATCGCCGATATATCGATATCGGGCCCCACCCGATAAAACGAGACAAGCAAATATCATTTTTTGAATTTTTTTCAAATATCGCCGATATCGGCGATATATCGGTTTCGGACCGATATATCGCTATTTAATAATAAAATAATATTTTCGGAAAAAAAAAATTCGAATTTTTTTTTTTTTTAAAAAAAAAGGGGAAAAAATTAATTTTCCCACTTGTTTCCCATCCTAATATGCATATTTTAAAATCTATGCTTTGTCTAAATTGATATAACTCATTTTAGAAGCTAGATTATGAAATTATATGGTAAAAACTAATTTTTGACTACCGATATTTTTTTACAAATATCTCCGATATATTTCCGATATATCTCCGATATTTTGTCTCTTAAGCCGACCGATACGATACCGATATCCGATACGGAATTCCTTGCTCCAAACAAATACCGGTGTAAGGAGATAATGGTCGAAATACCAAAGGTTCCAGGCATCCATAGTGCAAGGAATTACAATTTCTGCTCGCTGAAATTACCAACCCCGTGTGGTAAAATATACCAGAACATCCTAGAGGTTCTCCCTTTGGAACCCGGCCATGCGTCTAGGCATGCTAGCCCCATCCGTGTTTACGGACACGATGAGCGGAGACTGAAGACCTTCCGTAATGTCAACCAATCTAAACGTACGTATTTGCCTCCCTTCGGGCAATAAGGAATCAAAATTCTGTAAATAATAGAGATCACCTCAGATCTAGCAATGGCTCGTGAGCATACTATGAGTCCAGAAGGAGATCTTCAAAAAGAACTCTTGTGGAGAAATAGGTCAATGTCAAACTAAATAATGATTCAACAAAGGCAAAGGTCTCAACTTCCTGAGAATAGGGTAACTCTTACCACAATGACTCACTCATTGAGTATGAAATGGAATATCAAGTCTCTCAACAACATATGACTCACTCTCTGGAGTATATAATCTCTCTCAGTAGCATAAGTTTATCATAAGAACATGAATGAGATTTCAAAGTCTAACTAAAGGTTGACTCGCTGTAGGAGTATAAATGAATTTTACTCATTGATTACACATCATGCATCACATCTTTACCTTTGATAAGAACATCACTTAAGTCTGGAGTTGTATTATCTTTAATATCAAGATGGTTTTTAGGAAGGTTTGATCTCCAATTAGATACTCAAACCTACTCCACACTGCACAAAGGAAACAATAATCGTTTTGACTCCAAGGTACACTGACTCCTCCCAAAGTCTTAACTTCTTGGACTCCCTTACTTACTGCAGTAGTACTTAAGAAGTCTTATCATAATGTATTAGTATTATTTAGATCAGATTACATCATATCATAAGTAATAGTACTTATTAGTGCTTTAAAACAGTAATTCCAGTAAACTATTTTATACTATATAGGCCACTTCCGACTGACCCCGCTGTCAACACAGATAGACTCTGACTCTAAAACTTTTACAGAAGATAGTCCTATGAGTCTAGTTTATAACCTCACTAATGGTGTATTCTTTTAATTTTTTTATATTTAATTATGATTTTTATACTGAGCACTATTGGCAAAAGAATAGTTCTGGCCGAAAAGACATTACTTGCTTATATTAAGTAATCTCGTATTGATACTCATTAATCATGATAATATGACCTTAATACCCTTAATTACTCCCCTCCTAGAGTAATTCTAAACTCTGGCACGTTCTGGATTTTAGTGATTTCATGATTTTACTTGTTGTTAAAACCTTAACTAGACTCAAGGCATAACCCTTGCTCTAATGAAGCTTTAATATCATTAATACATCCCTTAACTATATAGGACGATTAAAAGAAGACATTACAGAAATAAAGAAGAGAACTTTATGAGCTCTCACGTTCAAGAGACATGACCATATAGATATTTCCATCAAATGTAAGCTTATATGCACTAATACAAGCATGAAATAAGATATCACAACAAAGAGACTCTTACTTGATAAATAACATGGAATCTCTCATGAATCTAACGCTAACACAATCCTTATCACTGAGATAACATTAAGATGATCATCAAATAATCATGATAAAAAAGAAGCAAAAGAGTTTAAATCAGATTGGTTAGGAAAAACCATCCTACCACTTAGATGTATGCAAAATACACCTTCACACATAGCTTGTTCCTTCTCCTTCGCAACGGCGCCTCCACACCTTCGATCGCATGAGAAAAGAGGTTGAGAGAAGAGATGTAAGGTTGCTGGAATTGGTGGCAAGGAAGGGGAGAAGAGCTAGGGTTTGCACAAGACGGCCCAAAGCCTTGGCGTGCAATGGCATATGCCGGCCCCCTCCTTGGCTTTTATAGCCAATTCCTGCACCAATTAGGATCACTCCTAATCTCAAATCCTCACTAATTAGAATTCTTCCCTCAAGCATGATCAGGATGCCCAGCATGCTAATCCATAGTTAGATAGGTTTGTAATCTTCTTAGTTAGGATACTTCCTTATCAACTCTAGTTCCCTACACAACTAAGAAACTACCAAATATGAGCCACCAATAGGACACCCTCTCTCTCTAGACGTCTCCCTCTCTATTAGCTGGTTAAAAAGTGAAATAATTATCTTCTTTTAACTAAGGCTTATCTTCCTTAATTATCTCAACCGAATTGATACTTTCCGATCCTCCGTGATACTTACCTTATTTAGCGCGATAAGGTCAAATCGTAGATTTTGCACCAAGATTCACTCCAATCGACTTGTGATCACTCCAATCCTCTCAAGATCATCTTATGGTAAGTCACCCACGTTCACATGACTCCCTGGGCCGGTGCCACGTGGCTCTGCACCCAGGTCTTGCATCTTGGCTTGAGTCCTACCCGCACATGCCTCCGATGTCTCGCGGTTGCACTACTCGTTACACCATCTCTCTCGTACCACGGACCACATATCAAAGACAAATTAATTTACTAATTAAGGATAATCCACTGAACACATGCCCTGACACCTGGCCCCACTCCTGGCATTAGGTGTTCTCAGTCCTTGGCGCCAGGTTGTGCCCAGTGCTAAGACCAACCCTCGCGTCCTGATTTTCTACTACCATTAGCCATGCGATTATAAAATCATACCACATCATATAAGTCAAGTAACACATTAAAATACATCGCACAACTAGAAATCATATCAGGCAACAAAACTTTTCTATTTTAGAACAATTTTCTAAAATAGAAACTTTTAGTTAACGTACCAATTTTTCGGATTTTACATAAAGACTTCGAACTAGGCGCATCAGCCATTTGAGCCCCTCCCAAACTGCTACCCTCTTGTGAAATTATGACCAACCTAGATTAATGGGTCTTTGTATAATTTTTTTAAAAGAAACATATTACCCAAAATTTTTGGTTGTCACAAGATATTTCTTGAGATTTGCACGAGCAATTCCGATGCTGCGATATGGTTTTCGTGGGCTTCATTTCTTTATCACCGGCTTTCAAAAAGACTGTAATGCCAGCATGATTTACATCACAACCACGAGGTTATTCTTACGTAAGTCTGAAACTAAAAAACATACAAAGAGTAAAGAAGCAACAAATTAGAAAAACATTGTTGAGGCCCAAAAAGATTTTGGGACCCATGACTCATGAGCACCGAAGTGTGATTATGGCTAGAAGTCCAGGAAGGATTAAAAAAACTTAAAGGAAAGTTCAAATTTCTCATCAGTATTAGTGCAACATTAAAGAGGCCAACCAACTCTTAATTAAATCTTTGTCTTTAATCCAACTTTTCCAAGGTATTCCTAAGGAATGTAAGAAGTCAAATACAATGATTCAGACCATAATTAACACTCGTTTGGCCTTTTTAATGTTGCACCAATATTGATAACAAATTTTAATTTCAGTTCTTTGACTCCATGGGTTTCTAGAGATAATCACACTTTGGTCTTCATGGGCTTTATTTATGCACACATATTCTTTTGGGCTTAAATGTCAGAGGATAATGCATCGTTCTTTTGAGGAATATAGATCAATCTATGGGAAATCAGCTTCTAGCCAAAATACTTTTGAGAAGATTTAAGGATTTAATTTCAATATGCCAATTCTCATTCCTTTTTTCTTTTTTTGATATTTTTCTTCTAAGATATATAGGAATGGTTTGCTCGATATCTTTATTGGCATGTAAAACTTTCAATAGTATCTCAATTATACAAAAGATAGGGCAATAGGCATGTAAAGGAAAAAATTGCAGTTCAATTCTCTTCCGTTTGCTACCGTATAACTATGAAGATAGGCTTAACAAGAGCAATACGGCAGGATACAAGCTCTCTTAGTAGAATTATCACATATGCCTATCATTAAATGTCTGGTGAGGACGACAGAAAAAGGTGAGATGTTCAATGGGAAGAAGAAATTGAAGAGTGTTGAAACTCATAAAGAAGGTTTTCAAGATGTGGACCTAAAAAATTCTCTCTCTCTCTCTCTCTCTCTCTCTCTCTCTCTCTCTCTCTCTCTCTCTCTCTCTCTCTCTCTCTCTCTCTCTCTCTCTCTCTCTCTCTCTCTCTCTCTCTCTATTTTCATTGATTGATCAACATCAATGAGGTGCCAAATTAGAAGAAAAGTAGCTATTGTTGAACAATCAAATTACAGTGCCAATTATACTTATCTCATCTTCTTTAGTTGTACTCGTAATGGGCCTCTCAGTAATTACTAAATTTGCAAGAGGTGTCTATCCTTTCTTGCTTGGGTTCACTGTGAACAATATAGTGAATTCTTATGTTCAATGTTCACAATATGAAAATCACGTGTATCAATGTTTGTTTACTTTTATGAATCACCTTTTATCTTTCTAAACTTTGAACTATACAAAGGCTCTTTAGCTCAATAGCATGACAGAGCACTTGGGAAGGTTTATTACTCATCTCCCATGAAGGTGGTTCAAATCCACCAAGAAGCAGATAAATAGTACTCCCTCCGTCCAGAATTAGTACATACATTTGGTTTTCCAAAATGAACTAAAATCAGTTTGTTTAGGAAAATTAAATGTATCTTCTAATTCTGGACGGAGGGAGTATGAACTTGCCAAGAGTCATAATTTCAATTTTCACGGGCATACAAACGAGGTTCAAACTACGAAGTACAAAATCTTTATTATTTAGTTTACACTACTCTTTTAGTCTCTAGTGATGAACTTAAAACCAAAAAGTAGCCACCATACATCTCTTTTGCTTGTTATAGATTCAAAATTTTGTGCCAAAGTGTCAGTTTGGAATCTCCGGCAAAAAAAGCTACAATTCTCTGCTAAAAGCTGCCCATGTCTGTTAAACAATCTGTTAACCATCTGGCATTCCATGTTTGATGAAATCAATCCATGCCTCTGCGTCTGATCAAGTTAAGTTCACCCTTATGTAGCAGGACCAAGTTTATTTTCGTCTATCAGGTGAGAAAACAAGGCGGCCTGAATTCACCTGGTGTATCAAGATGACATATTAAAGATCCGTTACCCAGACAGCAACCAACATAAGAGAAAACCATGTAGATTGGAGAACCGGAAGGACTGTTGGAACTTAGAAAATCAATCCATACCCAGTTGACGTGTCTGAAACATTATCCACAGCAAGAATCCATTTGACTCCATACAAGTGAACTGAAAAATTATTTAGATCAAATTCTGGTTGCTGACAATTAAAAATTAAAAAGAATACAGTTTGCAGCTTTTCATTCTTTGTTACCATTACATGTATGCAATATATTCTGAGGAAACCACTACTGGAATTAAGGGTTTTTGTCTGAAAATAAAAGTATACCAAATGGCACATTGCGTATCTTCAGGAATTTCGGTTACAGGTAGAAAGCTTCTTCTATCATCTTAGGCATTGGATTGTAATAAGCTATAGCTCTCTTGCTCCTATCACTTAAAGGTAAGGTTTATGTACACATCACAACCAGTAGGTGTTCTGACAGGATTACAGCTTCCTTTGGGATGCACCTTTTTTTGCTATTTGAGAAGATACACCCTAATTTTATCATCTCGGGCATTCATTTGTTGGCTAGAACTCCCCGATCAGTAGTTTAGGCTTACCACTTAAAAAAAGGTCTGAGCCAATAAAGATCTTCTTAAATATCCGATAACCATTCGGACGTACAACGTGTGAAATGCCTGACGCACAGTCATATATTCAGATGCATAACCTTAACAAATGCTCTCAAAGGCCACATCAGATATGAATTTTCAGCATTCAGCACCTTTCAGCATTATCAAACGCTATTAAGGACACATAATGACCAGTACATTCTGCCAAGATAGCAGTCTAGGCTTATCAAGGAATTGCAGTTTGCATGCAGATTATTGATTTGATGATGATGCCTCCGGATCCAATTGGAGTTGCAAAGAAACTTTGACATTGCACATCAAAATCCAATTTACGAATCAAGCTCAACAATTCTCTCTGCTATCAAGCTTAGACCGATTGAAGTTCCATGCAGTAGTAGCATACTTATAACACATTGATCACTAGTAAGAACCTTGTGCTGGTAATCCTAAATGTTTTCTAGGAACTGGTCCAGATGCCATGGTTCAATTTGCAATTTTGAGTTTCCCATCACTTATGTAACCTATCTGAGACCGGCAGAAAGACAGGAGTATCCAAATTCAAATATTCAGGATTTTAGAACCTTACCAATAATCATTGCAAGAACATTTCCCGTCCTCGAAGTGGTGAAACCTGCTATTGTCCCTGACAATTATTTCCCTCCCCTCCAATTTTGAGATAATTTTAGTGAAATGATGGCAATCTCTGCATACTCTCAGATTTTTCACGACTCTGATTACACTTCCTGATCCGCTAACCAAAAGACCAAAAGCAATGGCCAGCTTCTCACTGTCGGTTCCTACCATTTCTTCTTTCTCCTCCTCTTCTACATTTCTCAAGACACAGGCCTTGCCAGCCGCATAACCGAGATTTCTCATCCTCTTTCCCATATTGTCAAGGATACAATAAATTTCCAGGCAGCGTTCATGTGATTTGTCCCCTGCAATAAATCGATGCATTATCCTGTTGAACTCAATCCAACTCCAACCACTAGCCTTTCTTAGCCCTCTCTCACCCATCATCTTCCTAATCCTGTCAACGTCCTCCCATCTATTTGCTGCTGCATAGATATTTGAAAGCAAAAAATAATTTCCTGAGTTCTCAGGCTCAAGCTAAAAGAGCTTGCTTGCAGCAAACTCCCCAAGCTCCACCTCCTTGTGGATGCAACAAGCATTAAGAATAGATCCAAAAACTCCAGCATGAGGTTCCATTGGCATTCTTCCTACTAAATTCTTGGCTTCATCTAGTTTTCCAAATCGACCCAAAAGGTCAATCAAACAAGCATAGTGATCCACAGTCGGTGCCTTAATGGAGTTGAAGATCAGTTTGCCTTCTTCTCTCAATCCTGCATGGCTGTACGCAGTTAAGATGCAAATAAAGGTTATTCTGTCTGGTTCAATGCCCTCTTCTTTCATTTGCGACGTCAACTTCATGGCATCAAATCCATGGCCATGAACTGCAAATCCTGCAATCAGAGAATTGTAAGAAACCAACTCTCTTGATGGCATTTCGTTGAAGGTTCTCTTTGCTTCTTCCATGTTTCCACATCTTGAGTACATGTAAATTAGAGCATTATGCCCGGAACTAGTAAGTTTGATTTTACTTTCTGTAATCAAATTCACAGTTCACCTACCTAAACCCAGCGCCCCAAGATGCCCACAAGCCGAAAGCACACTCACCACTGTCACTTCATCTGGCTGCACTCCTACATTTCTCCCCACCATTTCTTTAAAGAGCTCAATGGCCTGGGCCGATTGACCATTCTGAGCATATCCGACAATCATAGTATTCCATGAAATGACATCCCTCTCAGACATCTTATCAAACAGCTCCCTCGCAGACACCACATCCCCATTCTTCGCATAACCTGATATCAATGCATTCCATGAAACCACATTCTTATTCTTCATCTCATCAAAGATTTTTTGCGCCGCAACCAAACTCCCACACTTGGCATACATATCAATCAGAGCAGTCTTAACAAAACCATTCAACTCCATCCTCCTCCTGTAAACCAACCCAACAAACCTTTCAGCAAGCTCCAAACAACCACAATCGGCACACGAAGAGATGACAATCACCCACGTCGTCTCATTGGACACAACTCCACAATCCATCATTTCCTCAAACAGCCCAAGACAATCCTTCCCCAATCCATTCTGCGCATAACCCAACAGCATCGCGTTTCAAGAAACCACACTTCTCTTCGGCATTTCATCGAACAAACTCCTCGCCAGTCCAAGTGACAACACTCCTCTCCACCATCCTTGAAGGGTAATCGGACCGCAGCGGAAGCGAATTTTAAGATTTTTATCCGTTTGATGTGGGTTCTCAAAAATTAGGTTTTTCCTTCAAACAACAAATATAGCTTAAAGATTATCAAATTAGAATCACTAACCTTCGGCCTTTGTGCCTACGAATCACTCCACGGATTAAAATATGTCCGAGAACACCAAATCCTTCACCGATCGAGTGTAGAACGTCGTGAAAAACTATATTCCCAGAATTAGCTTTTTCACCCAATGAAATCAAGATCACCAAATCAAGAGAGAGCTATTCAATTTCAAAACCGAAAGAAGTTTTTCCTTCGCATGGAGGGCGTCCCCTCCATTGCCCTTAAAAAGGGCGAATTTCGGTTACAAAAAAATCATGCCTTTTCGGTTTCCAGAATTGGCTCAACGTCTCTCCCAGAATTATTTCCAATATGGTGACTCTTATTTGACAATTCCATTTTGGTCATACCAAAACAGCTAATTCCAAATAAGTGATTTCCGGATCGGTGATGATTACACTGTCTCTTCCAATTTAGTGTGGACCGGGCCCACGGAAGCCTAACTACTCCACATGCCTACACTTGCATGAGAGAGCCGACTCCTCTCAATCAAGACAAGTAAAATGGGACAAGAACCCATATTTACTTACATCCCCCACTATGGGTTCTTTGTTCATATTTGCGATCCACAGTGACTCGTGCACTATTGTAGCATGTAAAACACATAAAAGTAATGCACCTCTATGTGCTTAACTCTTGAACTGATCTCCCCATTACGGAGTGTCGACACAGTTGCCAAATTATCACAATAAATTTGGACAGGAGCATCAGTCCACTGTTCTAGCTGTAACCCACCTAGAAACTCTTTAATCCAAACTGCCTCGGAAGCTGCTAAACTGCATGCAACAAACTCAGCTTCCATCGTGGACTTAGTAACGCATTTCTGCTTCTTACTAGCCCATGCCACGGCGCCGCCACCAAGCATAAAAACATAACCGGCAGTGGATTTTCTGTCATCCTTACACCCGGCATAGTCCGAATCACTATAGCCTTCCAATGACAGGTTCTCAGCCTGATATGTGAGTTTCATATCCTTGGTACCCAGCAAGTATCTGAACACCCGCTTAATAGCTTGCCAGTGTTGCATACCTGGGTTAGCCTGATATCGACTCACAAGGCTTACTACAAAAGCCAAATCAGGTCGAGTGCAGTTCATGGCATACATCAAGCTGCCAATAGCCTGCGCATATGGCACAGATTGCATCTTCAGACGTTCGTCGTCTGATGCAGGTGCCATTCTTTCAGACAAAACTGTCCCTTTATAGATAGACGAATCTATGGTCTTCCAACCAATCACGCCAAAGCGTTTCAATACACTCTCAATGTACGATTCTTGAGATATACTTAGCCTCCTCGCTTTTCTATCTCTCTCAATCTTCATCCCGAGGATGTAAGATGCTTCACCCATATCTTTCATTTCAAATTGGGTCTTGACCCATTCTTTAAGACTGAGAATCATACTAGTATCATTCCCCATTAATAATATATCATCTACATATAGTGACAATATCATAAATCTACTCCCATCTCTAAAGGAGTATACACAATGGTCATAGTCATTGGCTACAAAGCCATATTCACTTATCACCTTGTGAAAAGTGAAATATCATTGTCTTGGCGATTGTTTCAGTCCATACAATGATTTAATAAGTTTGCACACTTTAGTTTCCTCTCCGGAAACTACAAACCCCTCGGGTTGTTCCATGTAAATCTCCTCCTCTAAATCACCATTTAGGAAGGCAGTCTTTACATCCATCTGGTGCAACTCTAAATCTAAGTATGACACAATTGCCAACAAACATCGGATTGAGATGAACCTGGACACTGGAGAATAAGTCTCCTTGAAGTCTATGCCCTCTACTTGTGTGAAACCTTTCGCCACAAGTCTAGCTTTGTACTTCTCTATTGATCCATCAGCTTTGAGCTTCTTCTTGAAGATCCACTTACACCCAATGGGTTTCCGTTCGTCTGGTAAGTCAACAATCTCCCAGACTTTGTTCTTCAAGATTGAATCCATTTCCTCTTGAACAGCCTTCTGCCATTCCTTGGAATCTGGACTACTCATAGCCTGCTCAAATGTGACTGGATCATTAAGTACAGGGTCATCTACCGATATTTCATCTTCACCAAGCATCGCATAGTAATCCTTCAACAAAATTGAAGGTCTACGCTCTCTTGATGTTCGAGTTTCAACATCCTCATTGGATGTGCTACCTATCACTCGTTCATTACTAGTGACAGTAACTTTCTCTTTCTCAATTTCAAAGAGTTCCACTTTCTGACTAGGAGTTTTAAGGTCTATATCTTCCTCAAGAAAATAAGCATCTCTAGACTCTATAACCCCCACTGTCCCATCATCATGGTGTACTACAAATCGATACCCTTTCGAATGGTCACAATAACCTATAAAATTACATTTTATGGTCTTGGGATCCAACTTAGTTCTTAGTTGATCAGGCACCCTCACATGGGCCTTTGACCCCCACACTCTCAAGTTCGAAAAGTTTGGACGTCTTCCCGTCCATAACTCATAAGGGGTCAATTTGATCGACTTAGATGGTATTCGATTTAGTACATAAACAGCGGTGTCTAGTGCTTCACCCCAAAACTGCGTTCCTAGTTCAGAGTGGTTTAACATGGACCTTACCATGTCCATCAAAGTCCTATTACGTCTTTCAGCAACTTCATTCTGTTGAGGGGTATACGGTAAAGTATACTGATGCACTATTCCTTGGTTTGTACAATAGTCCTTGAATAAATCAGATGTGTACTCACCACCTCTGTCTGTTCTCAGAACTTTAATCTTCCGTCCTAATTGGTTTTCAACCTTAGCCTTAAATTCCTTGAATTTTTCTAAGGCATCGGACTTTCTCGATAACAAGTACACATAACCATATCTAGAATAGTCATCTATAAACGTAATAAAATACATCATTCCTCTTTGAGTCTTGACGTTTATAGGCCCACAAATATCTGAGTGAATGACCTCTAAAAGGTCAATTGCTCGCTGTCCTTTCGGAAAGGGTAGCCTAGTCATTTTGCCAGATAGGCAATCCTCACACATGCGCAAATTATCACTTATTCTAGGTAGTAACCCACTACCCGACATTCGGTGTAATTTTGTCGCATTCACATGACAAAGGCGTAAATGCCACAACAATGCATTATCAACAGCAACACAAGCAACATACTCAGAATCAATCATTTCATTATTAACAAAGTCATTGGATACATCAAGTTTGAATAAACCATCAACTAAAGAAGCAGTAAATAAAATATTATTCTTCTGCCCCACAGTTCCCTTGCCACCCTTGAACCTGACTTCAAATCCCTTTTGAGTCAGAAGAGGGATTGAAATCAGATTCCTACGAATAGTAGGTGCATACAAGACATCTGTGAGAACCAGAGTGTTTCCTCCTAAGAGAGGAACACGAACACAGCCAATCCCCAGCACGTCATAATAGGTGTTATTCCCCATGTAGATCTTGTGCTCTCCGGGACTAATCTCTTTTATCTCAGCAAAAGACTCCTTTGCCATAGCCACATGACGGGTTGCAGCCGAGTCAAGCCACCAACCTCTAGTATTAGTGTTCACAATTAGTGCCTCAGAAATCATACAAACTATGTCCTTTCCTCCACCCTGCTGTTTCTTTTTCTCATTGCCCTGGGAGCCGTTAGGACAGTTCCTGCTAAAGTGACCCATTTGGCCACATGTAAAGCAGGCTCCCTTCTTCTTGTTTTTGGCCTTGTCTCCACCCTGGAATTGAGGCTTCTTTCCTTTCTTATTGAAATTCTTCTTTGAGGTGCCTGCATAGGACCCACCTTTCTTAGAGCCAACATGGTGATCAAGGTTGGCAGATGCATTAGAGGCCCTCATATGCTCTCTCCTTTCCTGCTCCAAGCCCAACTTGGCAGTAAGGTCATCGAGAGTGAGTTTCTTGTCACTCAGGTTCAACGCCACCACAACTGCTTCCCATGATGGAGGGAGACTAGTGAGTATCGTAGACACTTGGACCCCCAATGAAATTGGATCTCCAAGCATCTCCAACTCACTAGCAATAATAGTCATGGCATTTATGTGCTCAAGCACATTCTTGCCCTCCTCCATCCTCATGTTGGTATAGCGAGTGTGGAGCAACCTGATGTGTGCCTCAGTATGCTCTCCATACCTCCTCTCAATGGCCTCATACATTTCCTTGGCCGTTTTGTGCTTCTCAAAAAGCAACTCCATCGTAGGCTCCATAAAGGTAAGCATCGTGGTCCTTGCTCGTGCATCCTCCATCTTGAACTTCTCGTACTCTCTCTTTTGAGCAGCAGTACTCTGTTCACCCGTAGGTTCAACAACTTGGTCTAGCACATGACCCAAGTCATCAAGGAACAGAATGTGACGGATGCGCCTCTTCCAGGTAACAAAATTGGTGGCATTCAACTTTTCAGTCTTTGCCAACTCACTTGAGACCATACGGGAAGCCATTGCAACTTTTATGAAATCAAGCAAGTATTCCAATCAAATTGAAGATAAAAATCTACAATCAATGGAACAGGACAATCAGTGTAAAAATAGCACAGTTTGAATCACTAATTAACTATCAACAAACATATAATCAAGTGGCAAAAAATACTGCTTCAATATTAATTAGTTTTTCAAATTTTATCCCTCCGATCGATCGTGTCAATTTCCCGATCGATCGCAGCTTTCCGCTGTCGACTTTGCACAACTTACAGTAGATACGATCGATCGCAATTCGTGCCGATCGATCGTTTCCCTCTTTCAAAGCAACTCAACGATCGATGCCGATCGATGCCGAACGATGGCGATCGATGCCGATCGATGCCGAACGATGGCGATCGATCGTTTTCCCTTTATAAGAGACTTAACGATCGATGCCGATTGAAGCCGATCGATCGTGACCAGTCGTCTTCTCCGATTTTACTTTCGAGCGATCGATCGCTCTTGATGCCGATCGATCACGACTGTAAAAATCGAGATTTTTAGTCGGCAAAAACCGCGAGGAAAATCCCCACAAATCTCTTGGAACTCTCACACCACAACGGATCCATGGCTCTGATACCAATGAAGGGTAATCGGACCGCAGTGGAAGCGAATTTTAAGATTTTTATCCGTTTGATGTGGGTTCTCAAAAATTGGGTTTTTCCTTCAAACAACAAATATAGCTTAAAGATTATCAAATTAGAATCACTAACCTTCGGCCTTTGTGCCTACGAATCACTCCACGGATTAGAATATGTCCGAGAACACCAAATCCTTCACCGATTGAGTGTAGAACGTCGTGAAAAACTATATTCCCAGAATTAGCTTTTTCACCCAATGAAATCAAGATCACCAAATCAAGAGAGAGCTATTCAATTTCAAAACCGAAAGAAGCTTTTCCTTCGCATGGAGGGCGTCCCCTCCATTGCCCTTAAAAAAGGGCGAATTTCGGTTACAAAAAAATCATGCCTTTTCGGTTTCCCGAATTGGCTCAACGTCTCTCCCAGAATTATTTCCAATATGGTGACTCTTATTTGACAATTCCATTTTGGTCGTACCAAAATAGCTAATTCCAAATAAGTGATTTCCGGATCGGTGATGATTACAGTGTCTCTTCCAATTTAGTGTGGACCGGGCCCACGGAAGCCTAACTACTCCACATGCCTACACTTGCATGAGAGAGCCGACTCCTCTCAATCAAGACAAGTAAAATGGGACAAGAACCCATATTTACTTACAATCCCCTCAAACACCTCCCTTGCACCATCCCCATCCCCCCACCTCCATAACCCAGAAATCATAACATTACAATCCGCCACTGTCCTCTCCGGCATTTCATCAAACACCTTCTCCGCAACCTCAACCGGCCCATTCTTGCAGTACATATCAAGCACCGCATTGCGCACAAACTTATCCGACGCAAAGCCCAACTTCACCACAAGAGCCTGCACGGCGGGCCCGCCGGCCCCCGCGGCCTTGATGACGATGGGATAGATGGAGGCTTCGGGGGTGATTTGAGCGCGCCGCAGGCGGGCGAAGACATGGAAGACGTTGGCATGGGAGTTGTACTGGGAGTAGAGCTTGAGGATGGTGGTGAAGAGGGAGGTATTTGGGTGGAGAGAGCGGAGGAGGAGCTGCGCGTGCATCTGCTTTACGTGGTCGAGCGTTTTGACATTGCATGAAATTACGTGAAGGTTGGAGGACATGTCATGAGGGTTGGCTTTGGCTTCATGGCTCGGGTTAGTTCTTCTTATACTGTATGCGCTTGGCCCATTGACGTGTAGGGAGAGGCAGGTTGGCCGCGTGCGCAATTGCATTAAAGCCTGCCACCCAATTGAAATCGAGGACGGTTTACATGAGATCGCTCTCATATAAAGACTATAAGGCTAATTTTTTGGGCAATTAGATTATGATATTAAGGTAGATATCAAATCAATGAGTAAGTGACTGTGACGCTTCAAGAGATTGGTGAGTTCCATATAATTATTTGTGTCATTAAATCAAAGATCCAACGACTTTAAATGGAATTGGCCGCATATCAGCTATATGTGAGCGATCTCATTTAAACCTGTCCCATTGAAATCAGGGGCTAAATTGGCGCATGTTGCATCGTTGGCATATAAGCGGGCAAGAGGTGGGTAGCACCGCCTGCCCCTTCTTAAACTAAAGTCGGCCGCCCAATTGAAATTGGTGGGCTAAATTGGCGCATGTTGCATTGTTTGCTATTTATATATATGAGAGAAGGGTTTACATGAGATCGTTCTCATATAAGGAGCATGAGGCCAATCTTTATAGCCGTTAGATTTTGATCGGAGGATGGATATTAAATCAGTGGGTAAGTGAGTGTGTTACATCAAGAGTTAGGTGAGATCATTATAGCTAGTTGTAGCCGTCAGATCAAGATCTGTCGACTACGATTTAAAGTGGCCTCATATAAGCTATATGAGAGGGATCTCATTTAAACTTTTCCATATATAGGTGAGTCGCATATTTTGTGAGCCGGTTGAGCCGCACTCATCGTGGTCACTCGTTTCTAATCGCACGGTCCAAATTAAGGCACTCCTACCCAATCACATTTTAACTAATTCTATTTTTTATTATTCCAAAAATACCCTCACTTCACTCCTTCCTTGCTCCCGATGGACAAACCCAATCAGCTTTCCCTCACCCCTGCCCTCTCCACCGAGCTTGCCTGCCCCATATGCTCTGGCGGCTTCCTCGATCTCGTCGTCTCCACCTTGCAGCTCCTTCTTCTCTGATTCGATCTCGTCGTCTCTGTCCTTCTCCTTCTCCGATTCGTCCCAATCAGCACCTTCTCGCATGCTCTCTTGGCCACATCGGCTAGGTCAACCCTCCTAGACTTTGCTCTCCTGCATCAGACCCAGCTCACCGTAGACCCTCCACCTCCACCTGTACCGGCAGGCGCGGAAGCAAGGATGAACATCAAGACAGCGGCGAGGAGGCTTCAGCTGTAAATGCATCCTACTTCTCCCCGGTGCTGGTGTTATCTGAACAATGCCATCCTCTCCGCCAATTTCCGGATCAGCCACTATGCGAGGGTTGGGGAAATTCGGACTGCCCGATGAGTGTTCAACGAAATTCCCCACAAGAATGTCTCGTGGAATTCAATTATTTCTGGATACTTTCAGAATGGACGTCCTACTGAGGCGCTTCATCTGTTTGACCAAATGCTGAAGAGGAATATGTCCTCTTGGAATGCAATGGTTTTTGGGTTTGTGAAGAATCAGATGGTGAATGAAGCACGGCGGTTTTCGATGCGATGCCCAGTCGGAATGTCATGTCCTGGAATGCCATGGTTAGAGGGTATGTTCAGGATGGGAGGGTCACGGAAGCAGAGCATGACTTTTGGCAAATGCCTGAGAAGAATGAAAAGTCTCTTTTGTTTAATGATTAAAGCCTTTGAGAGGAACGGATTTGGGCTTTGATTCAGACTGTGTTTGTTGTTTAGGCTCTAATCACCATGTATATCAAGTGTGGAAACCTTGTTAGAGCAAAACACATATTTGATGCATTCTCTTCAAAAGATCTGGTTATGTGGAACTCCATGATTACAAGGTATGCTCAAAATGGATTAGGCAATGAAGCCTTGCAAGTGTTTGAAAGAATGTGTTTTGCTGATATGTGCCCAGATGATGTTACATTCGTTGGGGTCCTCTCTGCTTGTAGCCACAGTGGTAAGGTAAAAGAAGGGGACCAACTTTTCAAGTCAATGGTTACTGATTTCAAGTTGAGCCCCAAACTGAGCAATGCACTTGCATGGTTAATCTGCCTGGACGAGCATGGCATGTTAATGAGGCAATGGATTTGTTCGAGGGCAATGTTAAGAGAGGCAGACTATTCTCCTTATTGTAGTTTTGTGCTTCATGATGTCGACGATGAGCACAAGGTACATAGCTTGGGTTACCACAGTGAAAAATTGGTAGTGGCATATCAGCTTCTTAAGGTCCCAAAAGGCTTACCAATTGTGTTATGAAAAATCTACGGGTTTGTGGCGATTGCATATGGCAATTAAATTGATTGCCAAGTTAACTGACCGTGAGTTATCTCGAGACATGCTGATAGATTCCATCACTTCCAAAATGTTCCATGATTATGTTTCTTACGAGAATCGGCTCTCTTTGTATTTTTGCAATCACAAATGCCCCAGAGGAAATAGGCTCTCCTTTATTACATGTGGGTAGATAGCTGCATGTTATACCTTTTTATAACAAGGGATATTGTTTTTTTTTCTCAAGTTTGAAACAGGATACCATTTGGTAGAACAACTGATTATTGAAACAGGATAATCAAGTTTCTCAAGTTTGAAACAGGATACCAACAACTGATTATTGAAATAATATGATTGCTATCGATGGTTTCAAGCAACTTGTGGTTCTAGTTATGCACCACCTAACTTACAAGACGAGGGCTTTTACAGAGTGCGACTCAACGTATGAAAATGGGGAAGATGGTAATAAGAAAAGAGAGCAGATGACACAAACCTATTCACTGAGGCTGAATCTGTGGTTTCCATGGTTTCTCTAACAGAAAGAAGTAGTTGAAGTCTATGACTTATAGATTTAATTTTTTGTTGTTAGGGAGATTATTAAATATTGCCAGTTTACATTTTGGCAAATTAAATTGTTTGTAGATAAACCTATTTACAAACCTGTAATATTTTTCACTGTAACTTTGCTCCATTCATGTTTGGCAAATGACAATGACTGTAAACTTGAATTGAACACATTATATTTTTCAATGAAGTCGGTAAGGGGAATATTTTCTAGGATTAGTACATGAGGGGAAGTGTCGTAAAGTGATTGTATAATCTTAGATCAATATTATGCATGAGCATCTTTTTTAAAAAAAATTGGAAGCTTGCACATGAATTAGACTTGAATTACACTCTTGAGTGAATGGCATTGTAATGAATCACATAAACAAAAGTAAATGGAAAAATTGATTTATCTAAATGTCTCATCAATGTATCTTTTTGTAAAGCCCGATTTCGACATTGCTTTACTTGCAAAACAGAGGAGCCTTTCCAAGAAACCGTAATACAAAATACTCTTCCTTTAAAACTGTTTATTCACTAAACTCGAGGGATGTAAATAATTACATAGAATACACCAAAATTTCTTTCTATCCAAATTTCAATCTTCACACGTACATAGCTTGATCACCATTTAAATGCAGCATTTCAATAAATTAACCACTGGATCTTTAGATGGATCCATAGCCCAATCATTCCCATCTAAATGGCGGGAACACAAACAAAACTTCGAAATGTCAAGAACCAAATGCCCAGACTCTGAATTCTTCTTGGTTCCGTTGAGCAGGATAAATGTAGAAGAAATAACCTCTTAGACGTGCATAATCTTCAGGTGCAAAACCAGAGCTGTCATAAGCAGTTTTCCATGCACCGATCCCCACCTAAGTCATAAAACCCATCAGTATAATTGAAACCCGGAAAACTTCAAACATATCACATTGTTTAAGATAAGAGAAATCTTCCTTCATAACTTTTTTTCACGACAAAATCTGTTCTCATATCCTTAATTTAACAGATGCCATAAGAGAGAAACTTGCAATGTTGGCAACAGTATGTTCACTTGATGCAATACTGTAAGAAATTTAACAACTCAAAAACACTATAACCATGGCATTCCATGACACGACATTCCGACTGGGCATCGCATCGAAAACTGCCCTGCTTCATTCACCATCTGATTCTTCACAAACCCAAAAACCACTGCATTCCAAGAGGACATATTCCTCTTCGGCATTTGGTCAAACACATGAAGCACCTCCTCAGGACGTCCATTCTGAAAGTACCCAGAAATAATTGAATTCCATGAGACACATTCTTGTGGGGAATTTTGTCGAACACTCGTCGGGCAGTCCAAATTTCCCCAAGCCTCGCAAAGTGGCTGATATGGGAATTTGCGGAGAGGATGGCATTGCTCAGATAACACTAGCACCGGGCAGAAGTAGGATGCATTTACAGCTGAAGCCTCCTCACCGCCGTCTTGATGTTCATCTTTGCTTATGCGCCTGCCAGTTACAGGTGGAGGTGGAGGGTCTGCGGCGAGCTGGGTCCGATGCAGGAGAGCAAAGTCTAGGAGGGTTGCCGATGTGGCCAAGAGAGCATGCTTGACGAGACTGTGGAGTAGATGGGGCGATGGGGTGGAGAGAGAGAAGGTGCTGATTGGGACGAATCAAAGAAGGAGAAGGACGGAGACGACGAGATCAAATCAGAGAAGAAGGAGCTGCAAGGTGGAGACGACGAGATCGAGGAAGCCACAAGAGCATACGGGGCAGGCAGGCTCGGTGGAGAGGGCAGGGGTGAGGGAAAGCTGATTAGGTTTGTCCATCGGGAGCAAGGAAGGAGTGAAGTGAGGGAGATGAGGGTATTTTTGGAATAATAAAAAATAAAATTAGTTAAAACGTGATTGGCTGGGAGAGCTCCTTAATTTGGACCGTGCGATTAGAAACGAGTGACCACGATGAGCGCGGCTCAACCGGCTCACAAAAATATGCGGCTCACTGTATATGAGTTTACATGAGATTGTTCTCATATAAGGAGTATGAGGCCAATCTTTATTGCCGTTAAATTCTGATCGCGGGGGGGGGGGGGGGGGGGGGGGGGGGGGTGGATATCAAATCGGTGGGTAGGTGAGTGTGTCACATCAAGGAATGGGTGAGATATTATGGATATTTGTAGCCGTTAGTTCAAGATCTAACGGCTACGATTCAAAGTGGCCTCATATAAGCAATATGAGAATGATCTCATATAAGAACGATCTCATGTAAACTCATCTCTCTCTCTCTCTATATATATATATATATATATATATATATATATAAGCATGACTCTTGATTAGGAGTAATGTTTTGAATCACCTTGATTCAAAACATAAGCTACGGTTCCATAAGCCATCGGATTTCAATTGGAAAGTCAATGTCAAACAGAGGGCAGGCCATTTTGAATCACCTTGATTTGAGGCGCTGTTACACCTTGGCTCAGCTGGAATTATTACCACCATAACGATTTTCAGCAATCTGAAATTCCTTACGTGATAATAATTCCGGACGGAGGGAGTACAAGCCTTTAGGGTTCAATAGATTTCACACATTTTCAAATTGAGCCTGGTGTTTTTTGGCCGGAGGGAGAATTCGATACCATGCACTCGGTTTGAACCGACGCACTCCGAGCTACCGATTTCTATTGAATCAAATCAAACCCGACTGCCCCCCTGATTCTATTGTCAGATTTTTCCCCATGTGTCGCATGAGCTATGTCTTGTACTAAGGGACTATTCTTAGGGGCTGTTTGGATACAGAAAGAATGAAGAATTGGCATTTACATTCGTGTGAATTATTTCAGGAAAATCTGTGAAGAATGAGAATTTCTTTTGGATGCAGAATTCAGATTTTCATAATTGTGTTTGGATATAGAATGTGAAGAACAAAGACGAGCAAGAATTTTTGTCCCAAATTGACAAGTATAACCTTACCAAGGAGCCCTATGTCAGTGGCTAGGTTAGTGGCATAGTTCGCTACGGCTTACGCCGTGGACCAGTAAACAAGTCTGAGCCTCGCATCAAAAAATAGGTAAGGGTTGGAAGCGAGGAGCCAGTGGTGTCTTGTTCTAGCATTTAGGTTAAAGCATGGGCCATGTCATGTCAAAAAGCATTTTCATGCATGGAATGTCGTATCGGATATCAGTAAAATATCGGTCAGCCAAAGAGTCGAACTATCGGAGATATTGTGTAAAAAAATATCGGTGGTCGAAAACTACTTTTTACCATATATTTTCACAATCTAACTTATAAAATGAGTTATACTAATTTTGACAGAGCATAGATTTCAAAATATGCATAAAAAACGCATACTATAATGAGAAAAAAAACAAGAAAGGTTTTTTTTTGATAAAAAAATTCAAAATTTTTTTAAATAATTTTTTTTTAAAAATAGCGATATATCGGCCGATATCGGTCCAAAACCGATATATCAGCGATATTTGGAAAAAATTTGAAAAACGAGATTGACTCGTATCGGTGTATCGGGTGGGGGCCCGATACCGATATATCGGCGAGCCGGCATTCCATGTTTCCATGTCAAAGAATGACAGGTCAAGATAAATTGTTGCTAGGTTTTACCATTTCCTTCCTATAAGTAGCCAAAAATGCTAAGAATATTTCACTGCTTGCATTCTTTGTGGCTTACTTCTTACAGTAGTGAAGAACTAAAGGCCAAAGGAGCAAAATGGAGGTCATCACTCATGAGCATCAAACACCTTCCGCATATCTTCTATTTTGTATAACGTACTGCAGTGCCTTCTGGTCTCCTTCAGCTTTGAAAACACATCTTATTTTAGCTTTGAAACACAAGGACAAATCTTTGTTTCTTCATGATCTGTGGAGGACGACCCTATTCTTTTACTTGAGGTGGTATCAAGGGAGGCTTGACCCTTAGGCCAACCAGGCGTGTCTTAGGCCCCGATCAAAGGAAGACTCCATAATTTTTAACACTAAATGTATTCAAAAATCAGTTTTCTCTTTTCTCCTACCTTCAGAAGAGTTAAGTATAGGTCTTAGATGGAATTGCTATGAAATAACTTATTAATATATATATACCCTTTGTGTACTATTACTTGTCTAGATTGAACATATATATATATATATATATATATATATATATATATATACATATATATATATATATACATATATATATAGAGTTCCAGACTAGTAGGATAATGTAATGTT